>JACYXH010000019.1:1636594-1676594 GCA_026745465.1 Lota lota
TGTCCATCACCTCTCCCCTGACCATGCACTACACCTGTCCATCTCACATGTTTTTCTCACCTCACACGTCCATCTCACCACACCTGTCCACTTCACCTGTCCATCTCACTCACCTGTCCTCCCCCTGGCATTGCAGGCCATCAAGCGCACCTTGGACAGGATGACGGTGAAGCTGTACGGCCTGCTCAACAAGGAGCTCCACCTGGTCAACAAGGACCTGAGCCAGAAAACATGCCAAGTGGCGAGACATGTCCCCCAGAAGGCCGGCCAAGCCCACTGGGCGCACTGCCTCCGCCGCCGCATCCAGAGCACCATGGAGGTGAGCCAGTGCATGGGTCTGTAGGGAGCCTGGGATAGGGTAGAATATGGAGCTGGAGCAGACTGACAAACGCAGCCAGTACCTCTCAAAGGCAGTTGACTAGAGTGGGCCATGAGAGTGGTTCAGTAACTGCAGTTAGAACTATAGCTAGAATTTAATTATATTTTATGGGTTATTGATTTGTTCTTTATTCAAAACTAGCCACAGCCAAGCAGATTTATTATAATTTTCTGGAGTATCTGCCAAAGGTTGCATGACCAGAATAAGAACAGTTTTTATCTCAGGAACCCAGCATTTAAAATAAAATCAAGACTGTAACGAATCAACATGGAGGACATGCACCTCCAACCAAACTTCCAACCCCTCAGCAACCTCTGCTGAAAAACACTACAGGGGTAAGACACACTTTGTTTCCATCTCTTTCTTGCTCTCTCTCGCACACACATACTAGCATGTGTGTGCGCACAGACACACATGCAGAAAACGATGCGAGCTCAGGTGGTTGCATGCTCTACCAGCAGAGCCGAATAAAACCGACAAACAAAGGGGAGTAGTACACTCACACACACATAGAGAGAGGCAACAGACAGATGGACAGACAGACACAACCCTCAGGAACATGAACTCTCAGCTGCAGAGCGGAATGCCAGAGCCGCCCTGATTAGATACAGGAAATGGGGGGTAGAGAAATCTAAACAGAGAGGAGCAGCATGTGATGTGGTTCAGAGCTCCACCAGCAGTTGTACGCGCTGGAATGCTAGCGGTCTGCAGTGGACCAAGGGGTTGTCTAAGGGACAATCGAGGCTGGGCTCTCTCTTTCCCTCTCCCTCTCTCGCTCTCTGTGTCTGTGGCTCTGTGGGAAACGGTATGCTAGAGTTGGACTAGCCTTCGGACGGTTATGAACTGTATGGAGGCCCTGACAGTCCAAACCAGCCAACCATCACCCTCCTCCCACCCCGATGTGACCCTCGCACAGCAGATACGAAAGACACACACTTACGTAACAATACACACATGCACATACACGCACACACAAACACACACACACACACACGTAACAAACACAAAACAGACACACAGCCTCACGTAACGAACACAATGCAGACACGTGACAAACACAACACAGACACACACACATACTCTTAACAAACAACAGACACACACACCCTCCAGCATTGTGGTGTTGGTGTGGCTGCGGTCCAACAATGGCCTTGGTGGCTAGGTCACTATTAAATACAGCTGCTGCTGCTAGCTGCCTAGGCCATTCTAACACACACACACTCACACACTAACAAACACTGACATGCACACACACATGCTAACACATGCTAACACATGCTAACATGCGCTAACATGCACACACACATACACTAACACGCGCTTACAGGCACACACACACAAACTAACAAACGTTAACATGCGCACACACACCCACAGTAACCCGACGCTAACACGCACACACTCAAACACTAACACACAGTAACACACGCTAATACGCACACATGCACACAGACACACACATATACTAACATAAGCTTACACACACAGACTAACACGCATACATGCATTCAAACACACACACAGGCTACCAAGCACACATGCATACACAAACAGATTCAGATACACACACTGCCACATGAACACACACACGCCACATACATACACATACACATACAAAGTTACATACAAACACACAACATTCAGATACACCCTCACACACACACACACACCCACACTCAGGCACACAGCTACACACACACGTGCGGGCAAACACGCATTAACTCACACACAAGCAGGAAAAAGCAGAGGGTTCGCTCCCTGTCTAACATTATTATCTCCATCCGGATACACAAAGAACAAAATTACACACAGCGGGGGAGGGGGGGGGGGGCTGTAATTGTACACAGATATGATGGTGCTGCCCTCCATTTTGCTCCCATTCTGCCCTTGAATAAGGGATTAGCATTGTGAGACTGGAACACAATGCAGTAATAAACAGACTCTACTGGGAGCCCAATACAAAAGTACATATATACTGTACATTATGCACATACCTATCTTTCACCCCACTTTGGTGATCGTGCGTCAATAAAAATATAAACCATCCACCACTAGAAAAATATAAAGAAACGTTTTTGTGTTGAGTAGGATCAGCAGTAGGGCGCTCTCTCTGCATGTCCATTTGAGGTTACCACGTGTGGGCTGAGTGTTTTAGATGGCATTGAGGAAAGTGTGTTGTTTGTGATCCAACAAGAGCCACAGAGACATACTGTTATTCTCTGGAACAAAGCAGCCACAACCATGAGCCATCCCCCTCCCGGTTGTTGTGTCCACAGTAAACAGTTTTGTGTCCTTAAGTGTTTGCTGTCTATTGTAGTATCGGTAGAAGCGGCTGGATGATGTGACATCACTGTCACCTCTAATGGCTTCATAATGATAAGCAACAAAGAGCTAAATATATGTTTATTAGAAAAGATAATATTGACAAATGTACTGTCTCTCAACATAATTATAAAATGCATATGATACGATGCCGATAAAATAAGCATTTATTAAATGATTCTGCTTAGTTCTTCTTATTAATTCTGTAATTAATGGTGTAATCATGATGATAAGCAATAAGGAACACAATACGACAATATTTGCTAATAAGGTGATGTGAAAATATCCAAATGAGGAAGAATTTGTTGAAATATCTGTTATTTCAATGCATCACATAGACTTTACGTAGATAGAAGTTTCTTCTTATGTCTAGTTGTGGACATTCGAAGCACACATATTCTCACAGTGGATGCAGACAGCGCAATTAAATAAATATGTGTGTGTATGTATTTTACCATATTTCCATATTTTCAATGTCTATCATGTCTATTTTCAATGTTTATTTTTATCGAAAGTTGAATGCAGTAAGATGCAGGTAAAATTACATGTTCATTGTGTAATATAATACACACACACACACACACCTAATAACAAAACAAATTGAAACAATGCCAATGAATGATAACGATACATAAAGATGACATCATCATGCTTTAAATCTCTACACCTATTCCCATCCTAATTCTTCTTCCTTCTCCTCTTCCTCCTTTTACATCACCCTCAACCCCCTCACCCTTAAACCAGGTGGTGGAGGGCGCCCACTTCCTGGCCCAGACAGGCAGTGGCGAGGAGGTGTGCCTGGCTCACGGGCAGCTGGTGCAGACGCTGGATGAACTGCTGCGGAGGACATTCAGCGAGTGGAGCCAGGGCGTGGACCGCCAGAGCCTCCGCCGGCTGGAGCAGCCGCTCATGCTGCGCTGCCGCCAGGACAACACCATGCTAGACATCAACTTTGACAAGTGGGTCCCCCTCCCATGGTGGTGGTGGCTGGGCTGGTGGTGACGCTGGGGTGGGGGTGATGAAATGGGTGCTGATTGTGGGGGCTTGGGTGGTGATGGTGGTGGTGGGGTGGGGGGGTGGTGGTGGGGGCAAGAGGGTGGAGGGATAGACCCCCACCCAGGCCTTGGAGACCCACAAACACACACGCGCACTCCTGCATACACATGCACATATACACAGACATTCATAGACACTCACACACAAAGGTACTCTGAAACACACATGCACACATCTGCACACACGAATACTGAAGCACATACACAGAAGCATACAGGGATCTGCCGAATAAACACACATTTTCGATTCAAATTGCCTTAGGCACACAAGCTTATAACTCACAGAGATACAGGCATATATACTTACGCTCAGAAAATGCAGACGTACACACACAGGCATGCACTTTAATACACACACTTGACCTACAGATGCACCGTGTATAGCTTGGAAGAGCTTTAGTTTACACTGCACAAGACAGTTGTAAGGTTGTACCCTTGTAATTCTATCAGACACAGATTCACACACACTTATGCACGCTCACACACACACACACAAACACACACACAAACACACACAGACACAGAACGGCTTATTGGGCACACACGCCGTCTCATTCCCACATATTTCACAGGTCACATATTTAACCGCTCGCAGGCTGCAAGGCAGACGGATAAAGACTCTCTGGCTGACAGAGACGCATGCTGTTGTACAGTCCAAGAGCATAGAGACTAAACACACACACAGACCTCATCCTTCACAGCGCTCTGTGTGTATGTGTGTGTGTGTGTGTGTCTGATTTTGTGTGGGATTGACTGGGTGTGTTTGTGCGTGTCTGTTGGTGTATGTGTGTGTCTCACTGTGCGTATGCGTTTTGTAAATGCATTTGTGCGTGTGTGCTTCTGTGTAATGTGTGGGTGTGAGTCTGATTGTTTGTGTGTGTGTGTCTCTCTGATTGTTTGTGTGTGTGTGTGTTCGTTTTATATAACATGTGTGTGTGTTCATATTATATAGCGTGTGTGTGTGTGTTCCCCTGCGTAGGAGCCTGCTGAAGATGTTCTGTGAGATCCAGTACTGGGAGAGTCTCCGCTTGGAGATCCCCCACTACGTGTTGGAGGTGTACCAGCGGCGTGAGGAGCTCCGCACCCTGCGCGAGAGCGTGCTCCGGCTGGTCAGCGACTACAACAGGTGTGTGTGTGTGCATGTGCACACGCTCAACACATGCGCACATCACATACACACACACAGACATACACAGAGAAGGCGGGTTGGTGCTCACCTTGTTTCATTGTTTTCCTTCTTTCTTTTTTCTCCTTTCCTCTCGTCCTCTGCTCTTCTCTTCATGTCACTGCTCTTCCTCTCCTCCCCATGAACACAGTAAATAGAAACACATTCACAGCAAGGTATATACACACACACTTACGTATAAAGAGTAATGCACACAGATATGCACATGCACACAGACAATCCAGCAAATATAGACGCGCACACAAATAACACACATGAACACACATATAGAAACAGGTGTATATACACAAATACACAGCCAGGTATTAACATGCAGACACATTCACATGCAGAGACAAACCACAGGGAGAGCCCTATCTGATTGTTTTGTCACTTACAGTACAGCAGATGGACAGTGACTTCGCCCTAATGACCTGTGCTCAAGCACACCAAATCAAATCATTCAGTATATTCGTCACACACACATACAGTCGTACAAAGCCCTACTGTGTAGTGAAACACTTGTGCGGTTGTGAGACCAAATATCGTGTTCTGCTTTATACAGTCGTCTGGGTATCCTTTCAAGATAGAACAAACTTCCAAGCTTCAATGGTGATATGACATTCATGATATGATATTTGTGACTTTACACATTTTCCCATTAAAAGCTGATATTAGGACTCCGCTAAATGCAAGCTAAATGCAGACGAAGTGCAGACGAAATGCATAAAGATGGATAGTTATTGATCCTATAGGGTTTTAGCACCACTTTGAGTACTTAGAGGATGGCCCCAATAGTGTTATCAATATTACTTGTGGGTGGAATTTGATGCCTGGGCGATTAAACAGACATAACATTCTTGGTACTATCTCAACAATGTCTCTGTTTGGCTTTAAAGAGCTGACAAGGTTTAAAGTCCATTTCTGTAAAGTTTTGCCTTTAATGAAGTAGTTTGTCTATTGTCTATTGACTAAGCCTTCTACACAATGGACATTGACGTAAATACAGTCTACAGAGGTAAAGTGCATCATCTTGTTTCACTCAGAGATACTGCACAAACTCAAGGAAGGTTCTGCAGTCCACATAGTAAACAGATCTAATAGATACAAAATGTGATATGAGAGAAGAAGAAAGAAATTGACGAGCAGGAGAAAGTCTCTAAGAGACGATGATTCACGCTCAATTAAACACACTCCGAGGGGTCTGGTGTGCACCAACGAGCCCTGTGTCATGGGCAGACGTGGCACAAGGATAGCGCCGTAGCTAAAAGAAAGACAGCAGAGGACTGTAAGCCTGTGTTTACACAGAGCTGCTGTCCACACACCGCTCTGCACACACTCCTCTGCTGCAGTCCTAACTGCAGTCCCCACAAAGATAGAGAAATGGAGTGTGTGTAAGGGCGTGGTGTGTGGGTGCATACATGTGCATGTGCGTGTGTGTGCACCCATGTGGGTGTAGTTTGTGCATACGTACATGTGTATGTGTGTCTATTTCTATGCGTGTGCACATATGCACGTCAAGCTCTTATGTCTTCAGTGAGTCAGCACAGAGGTCATTCAGCAAGGCATGCTACAAATGCTCATAGCCCGACAAAAATCAAACCTAATTTAAGGGCAAGGGTGTGTATATAAACACAGCCAACAGGGACAGTGACCCTCACACAATGAAACAGGGACATATGCACGCACACACACACACACACACACACACACACACACACACACACACACACACACACACACACACACACACACACACACACACACACATGACCACACAGATGCACAGCTGGATTGTGGATGATGTATATGCTAAACTGAAACAATACTCACTCAATGACAATACCACACTAATATTTACATCTGACTGCTGTGTGTGTGTGTGTGTGTGTGTGTGTGTGACAGGATCATCAGGGCTCTGTCTCCAGGGGAGCTGGGTCTGTTTCGGGAGCGGATCCGCTTCCTGGACAAGAAGATTCAGCCAGGCCTGACCAAGCTGCTGTGGTCCACCAAGGGAACTTCCAACCTCTTCATCACCGAGTGCTGCACGCACGTCACCAAGGTCACACACACACACGCAACACACACTCACGCCTGGGTTGAACAGTATGTAGGTAATGTTTATATTGTTATGCAGGTTATGTATATTGAGTTTCATCATAAGATTCCCTTTTTTTTGTCCCAGACAGGAAATAGTCTTGGTGTAGCAGAAGTAAAAGGCATAATAATATGCAACAAGTATCTAGGGTTAGGGCCACTCACGCAAGCACCTGCCCTCTCCTTCACCCCCGCAGCCAGTGTAGCTTGTGTGTATTGGGAGCCTGTAGCCATGTGGCTGGTGGAAGCTAATTGCACTGGGCTGCGGAGGAGGCCGTCTGGCTGCTGTCTTGGCTGCCCTCCACCTCATGATGCATGGAGTGTTTGGGGAGACTATCACCGCTGGTCCCCACAAAGCTAGTCGGTCCCTAGCAATGACGCTAGGCTAACGTTTTTTTTTTTGACACTGTCAAGTAATAGGTAGCTAACATTTGTTGTGATTGCTTATGCAGGCAGAAGAGATGGTATTTCCATATGTGTGTGTGTGTGTGTGTGTGTGCGTGCGTGCATGCGTACGTGTGTGAGTGCGTGTGTGCACAGATGCCTTGTTTTGTAAGTTCTACACTAATATGGCTTCTCTGGGAGCAGTATACGTGAGAATGGCAAAGTTTATGGTAATAGCCTTTCATACAGAGGCTAGCAGGCACCAAACACAGTCAAAACAAACAAACACACACACACCCACACACATATAGCCCAGCAGGCGCTTAACACAATGAGACTACACACACACACACACACACACACACACACACACACACACACATACACACATCCCAGACAACAAAGACTCCACGCACAGGCACATGGATCCACAGTGGCCACTGCATCACATGGTTATAGCCCACCTCCCCCAGAACAACAGAAGCAGTGGAAGGCTTCGGGGATGGGATGTAGTTGGGCAGCTGGAGCCCAAAGGCTTGCCCTGGATTGCCCAATGGACTCTAAGTCATGTTGTCCTCCACCCCCTTCAACCCTCCAAAAACACACTAGTCTGGAGACCATGTGAAGACGGGCCGAGGCCAAAGTCAACATCCCAGCCAACCAACACCTATCCGCCAGCTGGGCCAATACAGATAGAGAGGGGGAGGAAGAGAGTGAGAGAGAGTGAGAGAGAGAGTGAGAGAGAGAGAGTGAGAGAGAGAGAGAGAGAGAGAGAGAGAGAGAGAGAAAGAGAGAGAGATGGGTAAGGAGAACAAGCATGGATCTGCAAAGGAAATGTAAAGTGACTCAGGACAGCCACTCACTCACCCACCAGACCCACTGGCCCTATCCCCGCCCGCACCTAGAAACTGGATCTCAGGGGCTTATGCCGCACGCCACAGCCTTATCCCCATGAAAGCCCCAGAAAATCCACAGATTGAAGCTCAGAATCTGGAATTCAGAGTGAGAGCAGAATTACTCTTCATAGGAATTAGGCAGTGGCAATAGCGAGAGAGAGGTAGATAGACTGGGAGAGAGAGAGACGGAGAGATTGGAATTGAGAGAGACAGTGTATGAGACATAGAGAGAGAGAGAGAGAGAGAGAGATTGGGATGGAGAGAGACATGGGGGTTCTTCCCTGCTGCAGATTGAACAGGAAAGTACTGGATGTATGTTGGCCCCGTTGATGTCAGGGCCGTCTGCCGCAATCCAGGCTGGGGGAGGCAAGAGAAAGGCTGCAGCGGGGATGGAGGTGGAGAGGGAGTGGAGGAGTAGGTGGTGGGCAGTGAGCCACTAGCTGATAGGTTTGGAGATGTCAGAGCCATGATATCCCTATGTAATGAGCTCCTGTCTGATGTGGGGAGCTGCTCCCTGTTAGCACATTCAGCAGAGGAGGGAGGGAGAGACGGAGGGAGAGGTAGAGAGAGAGGGAGGATGGGAGGCTGAGAGAGAGGACAGAGGGAGAGGAGGGAGGCTATAGTAGTACCAGAGGGAACCTGTAACATAGCAGAAAGTGAAAGTCTGGTGGGGAGAGAGAAGTTGATAGAGGGTGTGAGAGGACAGAGAGATAGGAGAAGGGCTATAGGAGTACAGGAGGGAACCTGCTAGGGAGGAGGAGGTAGATGTGTGTGTCTGGCGGGGGAGAGAGCATACAGCGCTGTCAAACCCTGAGCATGCACCCGTGGGTGCTGTGCTGTACTCATGACACCACATAATGTGTTTCCTTCTTCCTTTCCCTCATTACGTTACTCACTCTTTTTTCTCTCCTTTCCTCTCCTCCCCTCATCTTTTCTTCTCATAACTCTCCTCTCCTCCTCCACTCCTTTCCATATTTTCTGCTCTCCTCCTGGCTATCTCCTGGCTCTCTGCTTTCTGTCCTCCTGTCCTCCCTGCTTACTGTCCACTTCCTGTCTCTCTCTTCCTCTCTCCTCTCCTCTCTCCTATCTATGTCTCTCTCTCTCTCTCTCTCTCTCTCTCTCTCTCTCTCTCTCTGTCTCTCTCTCTGTCTCTCTCTCTGTCTCTCTCTCTGTCTCTCTTTCTACAGGTTCAGGCCATAGTGAATGAGTACAAGGCGGCCAACCTGACCATATCAGCCCTGTGCAGGCAGATCAGTGAGACCTTGCTGGTCAGACTGGACAGCAGGACCGTGTACAGGTACATAGCACAAAACTAAACCATTACAGCCACAAACAGTTATTTCAATTGCAGGTTCCTTTGTGGGAAGCTTAATCTTGTTTTTCCAAAGCTGTGTTACGGTCTTTGAGTAAAAAACATGTTTTTATAGTGTGAGACCACTCGTCACATATCAATTTATCAAAAAAACGACAGGTCACATTGCAATGTTTCACAACTCTTCAGCAACACAAATATTGTATGTTGAAGTGGCTGTGGCTGCCAGTCTCCCAAACACGTCAAGCCACACTGTTTATCTGTTTTACCAGGAACACGTTATTATGCTGCGAATAACACGAAACCCAGCCAAAACACTAAGCATTTCCTTTCAGTTTTTGACCTTCACTTTCATGTTCTCCATCAGTGAGTGCTGGTGTTTTTGTCGTAAGCGTTATTTCTTCCCTAACCCTGTGGTGGGTGTGGTCCCCCCAGGGACCTGGAGTTCGAGAGTGACCAGCGGGCCCACCAGCAGAGCCAGTTGCAGAAGCTGTGCACGGCCCACCAGGACATCGTGGACATCATGACATGCGTGTACGACACCTTCCAAAATGCCGGAGCCGAGGTCTATATAACATCTTTGTTACGTTGTTGTTACTTCGCTGTTAGCGTCACTGCTAGGTCAATATGAAGTCTTTCTTACGTCAGTGTTATCTCCCTGTTAGCTAACCGTTATGTTGACATTATGTCTTTGTTACGTCAGTGTTATCTCCCTGTTAGCTAACCGTTATGTTGACATTATGTCTTTGTTACGTCAGTGTTATCTCCCTGTTAGCTAACCGTTATGTTGACATTACGTCTTTGTTACGTTGTTGTTATCTCCCTGTTAGGTCCACATGTATGTTGATATCAAGTCTTTTTCACGTCGATGTCAAGTCGCACATTCATTGGTTATGTAGCTCATGTGTCACTGTTCTTTTGACATTATTTTGTCCTGCTGCGGTTACATCGCCGTTACGTCTCTCTTGAGTCACGTTCCGTTACTGCAAACATTGCACACGTTGCCAAATGTCCCACCCCCAGAAAGAATTTACATCTAGTGAGAAATGGGCTTATTCCTCAAACCCTAGCAGTCATTTATAGTACGATTATTATATGCATGGCAATGTAAGTATTCAAATGAGAAAGCTGAAAAAAAGAGATATTTTATAAAAAGCTCAAACTGCAGAAACATCTGTCGTCGAAAAACTTTTTGGGCAAACTCTTTTTTCCCTTCAGTCCCTGTCCCTCTCTCCGTCTCCCTTTCTCTATTTATATTTCTTTGGGCACTGATGCCATGTGTATGCAAATGGGTCCATCATTTTATTTTGAGAAAGAAATTATCTACAGTTATCTCCAATCAAACGTTTTTTCTTTCTGGCGGCGGTTGGGGTGGGCGGAGGTGGGGGTGGGCGGAGGTAGGAGGGGTGCAGATGAGTAATAGTACAGCGGCAGCCATTAGACGCAGCAGCAAACCATTCACCAGCTGCTTCAAGTGTGATCCAGAGAGCCGCGTAAATAACCGGAATGAAAAATCTTTCCCCCCCCCCCTGCGCCATCGAGGATCGCGTGCCTTTTTAATTTATTTTTCCCCTCTCCTCCTTGTCCCGCACTCCAAGACGACGACTCTAAGAGGATTAGCCAACCCCGGCTGTAAGTCTGGGGCTGAATCTAATGACTTGGCCCACTCCTTGGTCCCCATGTGCATGTGTTTCAGGGATTGTGTGTGAATGTCCGTGAATGTTTGTGTGTTTGTTGTCAGGTCCAGCAGTACTGGCTGACCTACACGGAGAGGGTGGACCGTATGGTGGAGGAGGCCCTGAGGCTGGCCGTCAAGCGGTCGCTGCAGGAGCTGTCCAAGGCCGTCAACGGGGACTCCAAGGCCCTGCCCGACCCCCTCTTCAGGGTGCAGGTGGTACTGCGGCAGGGACCGCCCAGAGCCATGGCCAGGGTAACTCACCCACCACACACATGTAGACATGTACAAACGCACATATATACACTCACACACACATAAATACAGACACACACATAAACATACATAAACACACACATAAACACACAAACACACACACATATATATAAACATACTCATTCACACATAGCTACAAAAACACAGACATAAACACACATACAAACATACACAAACACACACACACACACACACAGGTGTGCTTAGATTAACTAATTAGAAGGATAGATAGAAACAGAGCTACACACACATTTATACATACAAATCTTTTAGGGCACTGAATTTGACACTATGCTCCCCTCAGGAAAATTGTGGAGTCCAGTACAGAAACATGAAAGGCCTTTTGATTAGGGGATTATACGAGTGACCTCACACACGAAGAACATCGAGGAGACACAAACACACACGCACACATGAACGCACACAAACACATACACACACACACAAACTTTACTAGTTATTTTAGACACATACATACACACACACACACACACACACTTATTCTCACTCACACACACACACACACACGGTGGAGTAACAGCAGGGAGCCCCTGTGTCCAGAGCCACCTTGAGCGCCCAGCCATCTGCAATCCACTCTTCATCTTCGTCAGCAAACTCATTCACTTCACTGAACGCTATTTGTTTTTCACTTTACACCACTTACTCAGACACACACACACACGTGCACACATATACACACAGATACGTTAGCCATTCACACATTCACACACACACACACACACACACACACACACACACACACACACACACACACACACACACACACACACACACACACACACACACACACACACACATGCTCTCACACACACATGACCACACATACATGACTAACCCCTACCTGCTCGTTAATGACATGTATCTAAAAAAAAATGAATACACTGTAAGGGGCTGTAAGAGTAATTGGTACACATCAGAGAGGGTGCACTGGGTCCTATTGCCTCGGCTGTTGTTTATTTCAGTTTATTCTTACAAATGGAGGCAGGGATTTAGACGGACGCCTTCCTCCCAGAGGTAGAGCATTGATTCCTCTCATTAATCTCAATGTCAATGGTAAAAGTGGGTTTTATGCTGGGGATAAATTAAGCTTGCTTCACTTATATGTGTGTGTGTGTCTCTCAGGTGGAGTTCTCCCCCACACTGCAGAAGCTGGCCCAGGTGGTGAACAGCATCGGGCCCCAGCTCATCCACACCATCTCCTGCTTCAAGAGGCTGCCTGACCTCCTCACCCACAAGCACTCGCAGCGCAAGCCCGTGCACGCCATCCTGGGTAAGGACGCGGTCAGGAAAATACATCGTTTTTTGACGTGTCTAGGGAAAGCGGTAACCACGGCCATTTCATAAATGACAATCCTTTTGTTGCCTGAAACTGTTGAAACTTTTTTTCTTGACACACAACCTTTTTTAAATAAATCAGTTATTTCTTTATAGTTAGATTTCAGTTTAGTTGTATTCTTCTTTTTCTGTTGGACATGTCCTTTGTACAAAGGAGTTCTGGCGCATGCAGCACCCATAACAATAACAACAACAACAACAACAACAGCAAAACAAAGGGGGGAAAGAAACGGTTTAAAAAACGGTTTACAATGTGCTCAAGTGGGACGGCGTGTGTTTAAATGTCATTAGAAGGTCAGTCGCTGGGCTATCTCAGAAAGTGTTCATTAGTCTGACAGAAGTGGGCACATAACTTGACATTTTCCCTAAGACCACTTACACATTTAAGATGCTATTTGAATCCGGTGAAACACAGACCGGAGGTTGAATGTTGAAAAGAAATAAAAGGTATTCGATCAGTTTCCGCTAGTAGATAGCAGATGTGGACGTGAAATGCTGAACTCCGTTGGGATGGATTTGTTTTGTACATATGAATCCACATTTTCCAGACAACATCCCCGGTGGCGGAACATTTGTTTTGTAGGTTATTGGGTCTCCTCAAAAACGCTGTTACGGGTGCTGGTTCTCTTGCTTTGGCCTACTTTCAGACTGCATCTGAACCTTTAAGTTGTGTAAAGTTTTAATTGAAGAAAGCAAGCAATGAGTAAAGTACGAAAAGACGAATGCAACTGAAAAACACAGCTTGTTCCTTTCTGTCCTGTCTATTCTCTGACTTTTGTTTTTGACTGTTTGACATGATTCCCTGGAAGACTAGGAGAGGCTCTGTGGTTTTTCTGCTTGCTGGGGTTTCTCTGGTTCTGTTCGGACACTACTCGAGCAAACTATCTTCAAATGCGATTGGATTGGAACAAGCTAGGAATGAGGCTTAAGATGTCCACGGTGCGGGGGACAATCGAATACCAAATCAAGCTTCAAAAGGCTGCCGGGCACAGAAAATACAAGTGCAAATGAAATGTTGTCCATGTGCGTGTGTTTGAAGTGCCTGAGCATGCATGTGTGGGTGTGCACAGTGTGTGAGCATGCTTGTGTGTGTGCATGTAAACAAACCAAACAACTTGATGCTCAACCCACCACCAAAACAGATGAACACATGCAATGTTGTCCAATAACATACCTTTAGCACAACCAGGCTTTTTTTTTCTATTCGTCCCCTATGTCTTTATAGCCTTAAAATCACTTCAACACTCCTCTGTATTCCGCCAAAACCCCTTCCAGCCCTCCAACCGTTTTAACCAGGACAGCAGTTAGAACACATGTACAAACCCACATGTGAGCGTAGTGTGTGTGCGTGTCTGTGTGAGTGAGAGTGAGAGAGCTTGTGCGTGTGTGTGTGTGTGTGCCTTTGTTTGTGCTTTGCCTGAGTGTGTTTGTGTACATGTGCGTGCATATATGCATGATTTGATTGACAGCAGGTGCCCCTTTGAAGGACCATGAAATCGAATGCCAGAGAGCTAATGTAGCAATACTAACCCTCAGTATGCCGCGTTGCTTAGCATGCAGGTGGTGACTGCGTGGCTTGTTTTTCAAAATGGCACAACGTTGATACAAGGTTACACATAGCCTCAGGCTAAGCTAAAGAGGGAGCAAGTTAAGGTCCCCGTCTCCCACTGACAACAGTTACAACTGCTCAAGATCCTGCGCAAAACACAGCCGCAAAGTTTGTTGCTCAGCGAATTGTTCCCACCACAGCGCCATGAGCAAAGGTGCAAAAAGCACACAGAACTCATTTTCATGTAAGCCAAGAGTTATAAAAGGCTTTGAGAATTAGCTGCTAAATCGGAATTCATTTAGATGTTTGATAGTCGCACGGAAACGTACTGCCGCGTGAAAATTAATTGTAGATTTTGTCTCAGAGATATACAGTGCCTCGTAAAAAATATTTAACCTCTTTCAGTTTTCGATTACAAATGTACACGTATTTGTCTGCTCATCATTTTAATTGCAAACTAATGCTTCGACAGTACATAGTAAAGTAAGTAAAAGTAAGTAAAGTAAGTAAGTAATTTGGCAGCACATACGAATTGCATAAAATGCATAGTTTTCATGCATTAGTTATTGGAAAGGTCTTCTGAGGTACGCATCGAGCAGCTCTGCACGGTAAAGGAGCTATTTTTACCCCAGTTTCTTGACAGATTTGCTCCATGTTGTCCAGCAATGTTGGATGATGCTTGTGGCAGGGAGTTTTTTAAACAGCACCACATAATTTCAACAAGACTGACCTCTAGGCTTTGACTTGAGTACCAGTGTACGACATCAACCATTCTGTTTTTGAACCACATAGTCTTGTGCTTAGGGTCATTGTCCAACTCTGTTGCAATAGCCACCTGACTATAAGCCCGTAAACAGACTTAGGGATTGTAACGTGGGCCTATGAAGCCCTCTGATAGCGATAGATTGTACCAGTTGGGACAGTCCACAGGGTAATGCTGGTATGGCGATCTATCCATCATCTGGGTGGACACACCCACGTGGGACATCACTATAAGGTCGATTTTGAAGTGGCTTGTAATGGCTAATCAACACCACACCTGATGGTAAAATGGAGGTGCTATACAAACACCTTGACTTGAACTTACAATCATTACAATAGAAAGTTAAAGATACACTTTTTTTGGACCTCCAGAGCAAGACGAGGAGCTGGGGAAGATCCAGGCGGCGTTGGCAGCAGGCATGACGGCCAACGCAGGCCACCTGCAGGCCTACCTGAAGACCTGGGACAAGCACCGCGCAATCTGGGAGATAAACAAGGACCCCTTCATCCAGCGCTACCAGAGGCTCAACACGCCTGTGTCCACCTTCGACGCAGACATCGCCAGGTAAGGGTCCGTACAGAGTCACTGTAGTCTGGATAGTGTCTACCATTTACTATATCAGAATCAGAATCAGATTCTTAGCCAAGTAAGCCAATACACAAGGAACTAATTGTATCACGAGCATCTCACTTTAGTGAATTTTAGCATATATCAACATATCGTTAAGGAGCAGGTCAGGTTAGGGCATCTATTTCAAGGATGCCTACAGTGAGAGCTGCAGACACTGGGTTTTGAACACAGCAACTTTTGGCTGGGAGTCAAACACCCCTAAACCACTAGACTGTCCTGAGCTCCAGTAAGGGGGAGGAGGGACCTGAATTGTTTGTGCCTGTTCAGCTCCTTTAGGGCGTGGAGTTTACCTATGTAATCCTTGTTTACGCTTGGCGGTGTCAATAGGGCTTCACATGCCCACTGTAAACAGAAGAAAAGTAGACATCAGCATTAGCAATTTAGCACCAACTAATCCTTATCCCCCAGCCCAGCTAAGAGACCCTTAA
The DNA here is from genome assembly GCA_026745465.1 of Lota lota. Lineage (NCBI taxonomy): Eukaryota > Metazoa > Chordata > Actinopteri > Gadiformes > Lotidae > Lota > Lota lota. Next base: position 1,652,882 of record JACYXH010000019.1, read on the forward strand.
AGACAAAATCTCTCTCTCTAAAATAAGATGTAATAAGAAATAGCAAGTACAGCCTGTATTAGCCCGGCGGAAAATTAAAGCTGTTGTAGTTGAAGCCGACTAAATTTTGTTTTAGCAGTGAGATGGATAGTGCAGTGGCTGTGGGAATAGAGCTAGTGGAGCTCAGTGCAGAGAGATGGTAGGAGGGCAGGTTAGAGGGTCGCGGACCAGGGAGACAGAGAGAGAGAGAGAGAGAGAGAGAGAGAGGAAGGGAGGGAGAGAGAGAGAGAAAGAGAGAGAATAATGAAGAAGAAATGATGAGTCGGAGAGAATCAGGAGATCTTTTGCCAAAACATCTTTTGTCCCGGTGACCTCTGCTCAATCTACACGCCACACGGGTCCAGACACACAGACTCAGTGGGAACTCAGCAAGACTCAGCAAACACTGCTGTGTGTGCACATATGCACACATAAACACACACACACACACACACACACACACACACACACACACATACACACATACATCACTGAAGCGGTGTGCATTAATGCCTTATGGATTTCTCTCAGACTGTCATGTAAATCACTGTGGAGTCAACACAGTGTGTGTGTGTGTGTGTGTGTGTGTGTGTGTGTCACACTCATGACTGAGAGTGTGTATTTATGCATCCTTTTCCATGTGTACACATGCCCAGCTGTCTCAGCACTTAAAAATGTACACCCATGCCAATAACGGCCCGCCATCGATTACAATAATCCCATGGTGATTAAGTTTGTATTGTATTGCTCTTTACTGTCCTTTTTGGTATGGATGCAATTATACATAATTGTGACGTGGGTCGTTTAACTTAACCTCAAATAACTTGATCTCTCACAGTAACACACTGGCTTTAATTTTGAGATTATCTCTGTTATTTACAAGAATTTCAATGAATTAAAGAAATGACTTATATGATTGTCTGATTGCCTGCGCTGTGATGCCTACTCATCTTCATCTTGCATCATTGTTGCTCATTCAATCTGGATTTTAGCAACTGTGAGAGAGTTAGCCCTGCACGTAGTGACTGCCCTTTCACAGTCTAGACTCACAAATAATTAAAGTAGTTACATACATTTAATTTTCACAAACAAGCAGTCTCTCGAACACCCTCTGTCTTTGCATCCAATTGATCAAACTTTAACATTGTCCGTTATTTCGTCATACTTGTTGCAGCAATTGACTTAGATCCCTTTGGCCTTAAAGTTGAGGTCTACTTGACAGAATGTGTTCTGGAGCACATTTCTGACAATTCTTTTTGCATAACTTGCCTTTGGATCATTCAAACCAAGAAGGAAAACTGGCGTAGCCTCTTAACTCAAAATGTGTCTTTTTCTTTCCCTCCTCCATGGCCTCTGGTCACGGGCCGCAGGTACACGGAGGTGGCCAACAACATCCAGAATGAGGAGACCGTGCTGGATGTCCAGTTCGTGCTGCTGGACTGCTCCCCCCTCAAGTCGTCTCTGGTGCAGCACTGCAACGAGTGGCAGAGCAAACTCACCCAGCTGCTCAGCCTCATGGCCAGCCAACGTCTCACGGAGCTCCACGGCTTCCTGCAGGACAACGCCACCAGGTAGGGAGACATAGACAGCGACTGGGAGAGAGAAATATTCTAGAGTTATATTTATCAAATGCACAGTAAAACATTCAGATGGGGGAGAGAGAGAGAGAGAGGGGGAGACTGCTGGGAGAGAGAGGCTGGGAGGGGGGAAGAGAAAAAGAGAGAGAGGGGGAGAGGGGGGAGACTGGGAGAGCGGAGATAATACGAGGAGAAATAGACTGGGAGAGACAGAGAGGGGGAAGGGGAAGGGGGAGAGGGGGAAAGAGAGACTGGGAGGGGGGGAGAGAGAAAGAGAAAGAAAGGGCATGGATGGGTGGTTGGTTAGATGAATGGATGGTAAAGAAAGAAAAAGATAGACAGATAGGATAGAATGTCTATAATCATACCTTTCTATCAGTGGAGAAGGACACACATTGTACTTTTTCTACAATTGATGAAGGACACACGTATACACAAACACAAATACATGTATGCCGGGTCACAATCAAGTCAAGTCAACTTTATTTATATAGCATATTTCATACACAAGGCAGACTCAATGTGCTTCACATAAAAACAACAGGATTTCAAAGAGTGCATGAAAGACAATAATAATTTAAAAGTTCATTAAAGAGCCAGTGAACCCAAAACCGTTTTCTTTTTGTTTTAAACGTGGTAATATGTATTATATGATCGTCAACATAGTAATCTATGCCATTTTATCACTGTTACTGAAATAAGAAAAAGAGGTAAAATCCTATGTTTTTGCCATTCTCCCCAAAACACAATGTGAACGTTTCACTCTGCTGCAAACGCAGGTGGCGTTCTTTACGTGACGTCTGAGTGCCTTTTCCGAGGCACTCTGACGTCATGACCAAGGGGCACCGGCGGCGCGGTGTGTGTGGACGTGTGGAGCTCTGTCTGGGCAGCGGTTGATTGCGGCGTCCGAGAGAAAGTTGAGCTTTTCGGACACTTATAGTATAACGCCACGGTGTGTGTGTGGATGGTGAAGCTCCGTCTGAGCAGTGATGTATTTAATGTCCGCAACCGAGTGATGGTTAGGCTTCCCAGACACATAGTATAACGCTACGGTGTGTGTGTGGATGGTGAAGCTCCGTCTGAGCAGCAGTTTATTTAATGTCTGCTTCCAAGTGAGGGTTAGTCTTCCCGGACACCTATAGTATAATGCTATGGTGTGTGGCGCATTACATATACAACATCGCACTATAACGCTCATACACAACGACGGTACTAAAAAAGTATCAGAAGGTTGGTGTGAGTTGTAACCATGGGGATAACATGCTCCCCTCTTTCCTAAAACTCTCAACCCAAAACACGTTTTTTTAAATCTCATATTGTTCGAATTCCAGCTGAAACAGTGGGTTCACTGGATCTTTAAAGTTTAGTTTAGCAGAAAGCGAAGGTGAACATAAACGTTTTTAACCTTGATTTAAATGTAGTCAGAGTTGGAGCAAGTCTCAAATCTTTTATTCCAGCTATGTGTTTGCATAGTAGCGGAATCCTGCTTTTCCATGTTTTGTTTTGACTCTGGGAACAATTAGCTGTCCCAGTTGATCTTAAAGGTCTAGAGGGCTCATATAGTGTAAGCATTTCAGTGATATACTTTGGCCCTAAACCGTTACATACCTTTAGCCAATGCAGGGATTTGAGAATTGGTCTAATGTGTTTTTGATATTTTTTTTTGGTATTTGTTAGAACTTTAGCAGCTGCATTCTGAACAAGCTGTAGCTGCCTAAGAGCTTTTTTTGTGGAAGACCTGCAAAGAGACAATTACAATTATCAAACCTACTAGTAATAAAGGCATGGACACGTTTTTCTAAGTCTTGTTTGGACATGAGTCCTCTTAGTTTTGTTTTTTCAAGTGATAGTAGGCCGATTTTATCGCTGACTTGATGTGGCTGTTGAAATTTAGATTGAATCCATAATAACTCCCAAGATTTCTGGCTTGGTTTTTGGTTTTTAAGGAGAGGGACTCAAAATGTAGGCTAACTTTCAGTCTCTCATTTTTGGCACCAAAAACAAGTAGGAAATTCTGGCACATCCAGTCCACACAATCCTGACTGTCTGCGCGTGCACGTGCGCGTTCTGAATCAATAACCGTAACCTTGAGGTGTCATTCAACGTCACATGCATGTCCGATCACATCAAATGTTGAGGTACTGATTGTCTTCAGCGGATAAACGGAAACGACGACAACAACACAAAACGGAAACACAACACGACATGCTACTTTTAATTAGCAGCGATTTGTCGGCCACTGCTGGGCTATCCTGCTCATTCAGCTGGACAAGGCGTAATGTGTTCCCATGGACGGCTGTCATGGGATCAGAGGAGGAGTTCTAGGAGATTGGAGGAGGTAGTGGTGTAGAATGGAGACTGACCATCGCCTGCTGTCCTGAGGCTATGGTCAATATTTAATGAGCCCAGTCGTCTGATGCTAGCCGGACAAGTGTTTCAGATTGGTTTTTAATGCTAACCCTTACTGTCGTTGCGGTCCCTATGGAGAGATTTGAAGGGTAATGTAGACCAAATGTTAAGGATGAAACTGTTTGTCCTTTTATTTTTATTCTAACTCTGTTATTCTATATTATTTTTGTATTCTTGTTTGGATTGGCGGGTGATAATGTTGGGGGAGGTCTGCTCACTCACTCTCTCATGCGCTGACTTACTCACTCAGTCACTCCTTCACTCATCCGCTCACTGACTTCAGGTAGTACAGTCGGTCAATCCCTCACATGCATCCAGCCCCACACACACACACACACACACACACACACACACACACACACACACACACACACACACACACACACACAGCATAGGGCAAGGACAAGGGGCCCCCAAACCCCACAGTAGAAACACTAAGATGTGTATGAACGAACGCATTACCATAAAACCAATACAATGTGTGGGTTAAAGCCTTAGCAAGATATCCGTGTCCAGGCACATATCACATGGCTCCTTTTAGATGCATGGCCATGTCTCCCACTGCTTCCCCACGCACGTGTGTGTGTGTGTGTGTGTGTGTGTGTGTGTGTGTGTGTGTGTGTGTGTGTGCAGGCTGAGCCAGCCTCCCCAGACCCTGGTGGAGTTGGGAGAGAGTCTGGAGCTGCTGGAGCGTCTCCAGGGGGGGCTGGCCAAGCTGGAGGCCCAGATACCCCCCATCCACGACCAGTTTGCCATCCTGGCCAAGTATGAGGTCACCGTCGACCTGGCAGTACGTATAATATAATAATAATAATGTGATATATACATAATATATCTTCATAGATTCACACACACACACACACACACACACACACACACACACACACACACACACACACAAACGCGTATTGGCACATGCTTTAAATTTACCACATACTCACAAAAAAAATCTCATCGCCATACATTTCATATGGGTGTGTGTGTATATGTTTATGTGTGTTTGAATACACACACACACACACACACAGATCAACCACAGTCACAGTTGGAAATACAACCACTAATACATCATACATTCTGCTCATAGGATACCCCACGTTCCCAAACACTGCTAATACTATACCGACTACAGCACCTTCTATAGCAGTCAACCCACTTACATGTCCATACACAAACACAAATACACCCCAGCCATACCTCACAGTGGTAGGCCCCCCAGCCCTGACCATAACCCCCCTTCCTGCTCTGGTGTGGTGCCCCAGGTGCAGAAGATGCTGGAGGGTCTGAGCGGCCAGTGGCTGTGGTTCCAGCAGGCGGTGGTGGACGGTGATGCCATGCTGAGGAAACACAAGGAGAAGTTCAGGAGCCGCCTGGTATTCTCCTCCGAGGAGTTCAAGAAGAAGACCCAGGCCACGCTGCAGGAGTTCACCAGCACAGGTCAATGTCTCTCGCGCTCGCTCTCGCGCTCACTCTCGCTCTCTCTCTCTGTCTGTCTCACTCTGTCGTCGCTCTCTCTCTCTCTGTTTGTGTGTGTCTCTCTCTCTCTCTCTTTCTCTCTCTGTCTGTGTTTCACTCTCTTTCCCTGTCACACACACACACACACAACCACACACACGCACACACACACACACACACACACACACACTCAAACACTATGAGTGAAGCCATGCATCCAAAACATCCTGAATGAGTTTGTCAGCATGAACATGCACACACACAGACACACACACAGACACACACACAAACACAAACACACGTACACATACACGCACGCGCGCGCACACACACACGCACACCTGCATATACACAGAGGACTGTATAGTATATCAATACTCATGTGCTATTAATATGGCTGTCACGTTTGATGTTGACGCTTTCTGATGCCTGTGTGTGTCTGTGTGTGTCTGTCTGTGTGTGTGTGTGTCAGTGGATCAGTACAAGGCCTCAGCCTTGACCGACCCATAGGGTGATTGCAGTTCCACATGGTAGAACATCCCAGCCCACCCCATCTCCAGCATCACTACACTGATCCCGTCCTCCCTATGTTCTCATTCTCTCCCTCTCTCTCCCTCCTTCTCTTACTCTCTCTTTATCGCTTTGCGCTTGTTTGTTGTGTCATTCTTTCTCTGTCTCTATCACTTGGTTTTTCTCATTCTATCTCACCTTCTTTCTCATCTTCTCCCTCTCTCTGTCTCTCTCTGTGTGTCTCTCTCACTCTCTGTTTCTCTGTCTTTCTCCCTCTCTCTCTCTCTCTCTCTCTCTCTCTCTCTCTCTCTCTCTCTCTCTCTCTCTCTCTCTCTCTCTCTCTCTCTCTCTCTCTCTCTCTCTCTCTCTCTCTCTCCCTCCCTCCTGGTGTCCTGACTGGGATCAGGGTCGACCATGGGATGGACTCAGGATACACTGAGGCTCATCAGGTCTAATCTGTCCAGGCACTCTCAGGGGTCTCTCTGCCTCACCCCCTCTCTCCGCTCCACGCCCCTCCCAGAAAGACAGTGGTTGGCTGACTGGTTGTCTTGCTGACTGGTTGGTTGGTTAGTTGTTCGGCTGGCTGGCTCTTTCACATCCCTTTCCCTTTCCTCTATCTAAATTACATTGTTACCCTCACTTTTTTCCCCATCCCTCCTCTCTTCCGCTCCCTCTTCCCAATTTATATCCTTCCTCTTCCTCCCGTCCTATCCCCCTCCTCTCTTCCTCCATCCCTACTGGAGCTCAGTTTGTTTTTCCCTCCTCCTCAGAGATGAGTTAATTCATGTCATCCCTAATCGTCAGAGACCCTCACTCGCTCTCCCTCCATCTCTTTCTCCCTCCATTGCTCGCCCTACATCTCTCTACCTCCCTCTCTCCCTGTATTTCCTCTCTCCATCGTCTTGTTTGCTCTCCCATTTGCTGTTTCCATTAAAAGATGAAAATTGAAATCCCCAGCATTTTCGCTATCAAAAACATAACATATACACACACACACTGTACACACACATGCATGCCCACACACACCAGATGCTGTGTGCGAGCAGCAATGCACAAAGCGAGAGGTACTTTGACTGCGTTACAATCAGCACCTCTCATGCCTCCTCCTCTCTCCTCGCTGTTTTCCTGCCTGAGGTCCGCCCCTAGTCCTTCCTTCATGCCACTCGGGTGCACTCTTTGGTCTTAAATGTGTAGTGTGAAGAATTGAGTGTCATCTAGCGGCACGGTCTTGGCAGAAATGTAATATATTATTCATTAGTATGATTTAATTTATGTTTTCCGTTACCTTAGAAGGACCCCTTTTATATCTACATCGGGAGCGGGACCTCTTCCATGGGGACCATGTTTCTACGGTAGCCCAGACAGACAAACGGCTCTAGAGGGAATGCGCTTTTTAATTCAAACCAAAAAATCAGATTTGGGCTAAGAGTTCTAGGAAAGAGGAGGGTGCTGGGGGGGGGGGGGGGGGGGGGGGCTATCTCCATGGCTATGACCCATTTGTTCTGATTTTTGTGTCTGAGAAGCTTAACCCTCTCTGGGACGCAGACATCAAAATCAACCGCTGGACAGACGAAGCTCAGCACATCTTCATGTACGCCGTGGCGTACATGAAGATGTAGCATACTATACACTTATAGTATGTAGCATACTATAAGTGTGCTAGAAGCTTCTCTGGGAAGCGCCATCAACAACAACTGCTGGCAAGACGGAGCTCCACACATCCACACACATGTGGTGTTATATATGTGTATCATACGTTCCTCATACGTAACGCAGAGTAAGTAAACATTGGCTTGTAGCGCCGACTGCTATCGATATGAATGATCAATACATATAATAGACAGCGATAATTATCGGTCTATGAATGTAGTTCACCACCATGGATGCATTAAGAGGAATGTGAGTTGAGAAACGTAAATAAGCTGTCACCTATTCCATGTCCTACAACATGTACAGTGTCCGTGATGACTATGACAAAGATACCCGATTGTGATTGATTAAACTGATTTATTCACAGGCTAAAGCCATCAAAAATCGACTTAATCAGGATAAAAAATGTATGCCACTTATCCGCAAAATTGAAATTGAGGCGTATGTGTACAGTCACATTTAGCTCCATGATTTGTAATTATATTATTGATGTCAGAAATAATCGCATTCAATGTAAAAGGACCTTTACTTGTTAACTTTGACCTATAGTTTCACACGTACAGACTAAATAACTATATACAATTCATAAATCTATCAAGGAACCTCATCAATTGACTACTTCGGAGACGATTACATCATTTTGCAATTACCTATTGGCACCTTACGCAATACAGGCCAGTTCAGGGCACCGTAGATGTTGGAAAGGGAGGGCAGAGGTGGGAGTTTTGGTTGGTTGAAATCTGAAACCTCACCGGCCACCGAAACTCTACACATGGACCTTTAAGAGAGTTTAGTTATTTTATATTTACTATTTTTATTGTCTTAATCTTTCTGCTAGGGATGATAGATGTTCCCACTTCCTTCTTTGTATTCATCAGATCTTGTCTGTTCTCTCATCCACACAGACGAACTTCTGCCTCAAAACTTTCAAAATAAAAGACCCCATTTAATCTCCCCCCCCCCCCCCCCCCCGCACTCACCACTCTATTTCCTCTCATGTTTTCTATGCATTGAGAACATTATGAAAGACGCAAACACATAAGAAACAGATGAACGCACAACTTACATGGAACAGCAACACCCCCCCCCCCCCCCCCCCCCCAACACTAACACCACAGCCACATCAAATGCGCCACCTTCCAAACTAAAAGTTTTCTCTGATGTAATGTGGGTGAATGTCGCAGGGAATAGAAAAAGAGGATACAAAAAAATAAGCCAAAAAGCAGTTGCTGGGCAGCTTAATGAGTTTTGGGTGCCAAGTGACATCAGTATTCATCAGGTACCTCCCCCTCTCCCCCCTCCTCCTTCTCCTTCTCCTCTTCCCCTTTCATTTGGGTCAGTCGCTTCACTGTGTCGGTGTGAAGGGCATCCACTGAAACAGAAAAGACAGAGGAGAGGGAGAGGGGGGGCGAGAGAGGCAGAAAGTTACAGAGCGAGAGAGACACCGCGCCCGGAGGTGTAATAGACACTAGTCGTATCAGTAGCTCACCTCACTATGATCACCAATCATTACCTCGCTCTCCGAGGCCCTACCTCTCTGTCTTTATGTTCTGCTCACTCTCCTCTCTTGCATGTCCTCCTGCTCTACTTCCCTCCTATTCCAGTTTGGTGTCTCTGACCTCTCTCTCTGTTGCTTCCTCTCTCACTCTCTCTCTCTCGCCCTCTCTCAATGTGGTGGTTTTGGTAATTGCCGTCCCTTCGGATTGGCTGCTAACTTTAGTGTCTCAACAAAGTAAAAAACCGTTGCACATCCCTGTGTGTGTGTGTGTGTGTGGGTGGGTGGGTATGCGTGTGTGTGTGTGTGTGTGTGTGGGTGGGTATGTGTGTGTGTGTGTGTGTGTGTGTGTGTGTGTCCAGGTCCGTTCAGCAGTGCGGTGAGCAGTGAAACAGCCCTGGAGCAGATCCAGGACCTCCGGGCTCAGCTGGAGAGCCTGAAGGAGGAGGAGGGGACCCTCAGTCATGGCCTCAACATCTTCAAGATCGTACAGCCCCCTTCCAAAGACCTCCAGGCCCTGGAGAAGGTCTCTCTCTCTCCCACCCCACCCCCCTCACCTCAGTATGGGAGTCTCTAGATCTTGTCGGCTGGGCTAATCACGATGGATACAGAAATGAAAACCATTAGTTTGGAAGTGATGAATGAGTCAAAACATTGACATGCCGTGTTAAAACTGTATCGTGTAAATTCAATAACTAAAGCACAGGATATTTAGTGTAGGTAGGTCCTGTTGAGGTCATGTAGGGGTCGAGGTGATGGTCATGGTGAATGACTCCTCAGGGTGCATGGTAGGTCCAAGGTAGAATATAAATGGAATTGTATTGACAAGAAATTGTCATTGGCCTCACCTCTGAACATTACAACTAAGCCAGGTCACATACGATCCACATAAAATCCCTACATAAAGTTATATCCCCACAGAGGCCAGGAGTGTTAACATTGTCTAACTTGATTTCACTTGAGACAAATTAACTTTCTGTAGGCATGGCGTTCAGCATGCTGCGTTCTGAGGGACGCCACGCAGAGGAAAGCACTTGAACGATCAGCAGGGAGAGCGATGATTACAATCCTCTAGTATAGTCTGAGCTGTTCCTATGGGCTGCTCTTATCTGTATTTTGTCTTCCACGTGTCCTTGGCAGATGTGTAGCCAGTGTGTCTCAACAGATGTTACACAAGGGGAAGAGTGTGTTTTTGTGCCCCCCCCCCCCCCCCCCCCCCCCCCCCCCCAGTGTAGCTGCACCCTCAATTCCTGTTGCTAATTCGCTCCTTCGATAGCCCCAAAGCCACTGAAGGGTCGTCACAACTTTCTCTCTCTCTATCGCTCTCACAAACACACCACCACCTTACAATCATCTCTGTTTATCAACACACTCTAAGTGCCTTAAGAATGTCCGCAGCTAATCTTTTTAAAATGCGTAAAATGTGTTGTAAAGAATAGTAACTTTACTTCCTTTAGTTTTCATATTGTACACTTTCATTCATGATTTGATTCTGTGGAGTTTTTTCATGACCCATTTTTGGTGGTAATTCTGAGTATCTTCTATTTTACATGATATTATAAACATTATCGCTCCACCATACAGTGGTTTACAAACAATTTAAGTTTAAAGACAATCTTTTGTGTAATTCATCATTATATTGTTGTAGAAAAGATCAGTGAACATGATAAGAACAGACCAACCATACACAATAGTCATGCACACTTCTTCAGTACTTATTTTGTGGACCAGCTTGACTGGGGGGGGTTTATTTGTTGTGTGTAGCGTAGCATTGTGGCTTATCAAAGGCTACATAAATGTATTATCCAAGGGTTTGCAAGGATTATATTTAGGATGTCAATGCTGGCCTTGCAGCAGTGTGTGTTGTTTTGTGTTTTTATGTTTGTGATTGGGTTTGTGTGTGACTGTGTGATCAGTTGTTTGTGTGTGAGTATGTGTGTTTGTTAGTGAGTGTGTCTGTGTGTTTGTTAGTGTGTACGTGTGTCTGTGTGTTTGTTGGTGTGTATGTGTGTCTGTGATTGTCTCTGTGTGCGAGTAGGCATGTCTGCATTTGTTAGTGTGTGTTAATCTCCATGTCTGTGTGAGCGTCTTCACATCATTTACATTTGCATTGAGTCATTCAGGAGACACTATTATCCCACGCGACATAACAAGTTAGGCCAAGAATAGTCGTACAAATCAGACTTTAGATGACTAATCTAAAGTCTGATGACAGTCAAACTCAAATTTTGGTGAATGGGGCGTTTCTCTTTCTTTTCTTCATATTTGTTTCAACTAATGATGTAGCTGGAAGCAGGGATCTGTCACCGCGTAATTGGTAAACACAAATTAGGCCAGCCGTAGTTAACTGTAAAAAAGTGTCTGAAAAGTTTTCAAATCACCACTTTGCAGACTAGCCACTGTAGTAACACACTTATTAAATCCCCTTCTGAAAGCTTCTCCTATTTGTGCAAATCAGTTTCTCTTTGGCAGAATATCTCCATAACAAAACTGGAAACAAGGCGTAACTCCACCCCTTTTCAGTGTTTGGTTTCCGGCCCAGGCTTTTTGCCGTCTCCTCCAATAAGCAACAACATACAATCAGAATGGCTGCAGCTAACCATCGTTTCTTCAATCCATGTATTTTTGTATCTTCTCCTCCGCCAGGACCTGGAGTCCCTGCAGCAGGTGTGGGAGGCCAGCCAGCAGTGGAGCTCCAACTGGAAGCAATGGAAGACAGGAGGCTTCCTCTCCCTGCAGACCGAGACCATGGACAGCACTGCCCAGGACATGTTCAAACACGTCAACCAGCTCAGCAGGGAGCTCAAGGTCAGCACACACACACACACACACACACACGTTGGGACCCTAAGTATCGATCAACTGGCTTCACCTGGCTCCAGGATGCCTGCAGTAGGCAGCAGGCATTAGGGAATCAAACCCAGTTCCTTTTTACAGGGTTAGGCCACTACACTGTCCCAATATTATCAATATCTTTACCAAAGTTTGTGCTCATTAATATGCATGGATAAAAAAACATACACACAACCCCCCACCACCAAGAGAACTTTACTAACGATGTGTCTACAGGACAAGAAGTGGGACATAGTGGACATGACCAGGAACAACATTGAGCAGTTCAAGAGGACCATCCCTCTCATCACGGACCTGAGGAACCCTGCCCTAAGAGACAGGTGCTGTACCCCCCTACCCCATTGACCCCCCTACGGTTGCTGATTCACCTAAAGCAGGGGTTCTGGTTCTGATCTCAGATAGCAGAAAGAAAGGCCTTATTAAGACTCTTACGTTTTCTATTGATTTGGTGATTAATGGCGGGCATATGTTGATGATACACTGAAAAAACATAAGTTCTTCGTTTTGCAACAAATACATTTTTGGGCATTATTTCCAAATGTCACATCTTCTGAAATAACTATATGTCAGAAACTAGACATGTTGCCGCATGTGCATTTTCTGAAGCAAATTTGTGTGGTTGCATGAATCAACTCGAGCACAATATTCCGTGAGCATGCTAACATGCTAATGCTAGCATGAGCAAGCATGGCAAGTTTGAAGTCTCTGGGCTACTTTGAAGCAGACTTGTGATTGATTGAATAATGGGGCTGATAATTGTTAGTTAAATAGTTGTTCACCTTCGGAATGGTGGAAGTCAGGGTTTTTTCCCCATTGATTATAAAATATAGCTCCAACAGTGGTAATTTGAAATTGACACTGCGACGTCATTTTTTTTACACACCAATTTTTTTTAGCTCTGGGGTACTATGAAGCGGGCTAATTTGCATAATCGTATTTGCTCATAACTCTGCCATAACTCTGGCATTTTTATGAAAAATGTAAGGTCGGGCATGATTAAGGAGCATGTGTACCAAATTTTGGGTAATTTGGGTTTACGGGTCAGTTTTCAGGATTTTTGGGCAAATGGGGCGGGGCGCATGGCTGTTTGACCGCGAGTTATAGCGCCCCCTGTGGTCACAGCGGCCCCAAACTTTTTGGAGACCTCTTTACCTCCGGTTTACATATGTGTATTTACTCCCAAGTGTTCATGTGTGGTTGAGTGGTTGATTTTAGCGTTTTTGCCCCATTCACTTTCAATGTTAAATAATAATATTATAAAGTGTTTAATTTTTTTTAATGTTTGGTCTCTAAATGTAGACGTGCACTGCACTGATATATGCCTGACTTTTTGGTAGTGGTTTGGTGTTTATCCCTCAAAAACAGGAGAAGATAATTACCGCAAATTAGGCGGAAGAATAATAAAAAGACGAAGACACAGAATAACAATAGTGTGGCTTGCTTTGCAACCATACTGATAATAATTTCCCCAATACAAAAAATTATTACAAAAAGTCACATTTAGAAAAATTATCTCGATTTTTATTTGGTTGAGAGAAAAAAACACACTCTGACCTCATTGGTAGTTAAAGTAGCCGCTGGGGCTGAGCACAGGGACGGAGCTGTGTGGGGCTAACCATATTAACCATGAAGTAATGAGTGTGTGTGCACGTGTCTGCTGGGTTAATGTGAAGTGTGGCTAAGGTACCCGGGTCTCCGAGGGGGTCGTGTAGTCGGAGGGGCGTCGCTGTGATTAAAAGACGCGGGAGAAGAGCCAGAGGGTGATGGCTGGCACAGATTTCACAGCTCCGCCCACTCTCTCTCTCTATATCTCTTGCTCTGCCTGCTGTCAGTTATGCCAGTCAGCGTTGCTAATGATCCTCCCTTTCACCCGTCAATCGAGGAGTGCAGCGACGAGCTGATGACTCAGTTCTACACACACACACACACACACGTACGCACGCACACACACGCACACACACACACACATACTACGACTACTACTACTTCTGTTTTCACTTTACTCCTATACAAGGATATGATTGGACGAATGATGAAGCTGATGATGAAGCTGATGATGGTGATGATGATGGTGATAATGGTGATAATGATGAGGCTGCTGATGATGATGATGATGTTGTCGTTGACCTGTTCTTCTGGTGTGTGTTTTGCAGGCACTGGAATGAGATCCGCCAGGAGCTGCAGTGCTCCCTGGACCACACCAGCCCTGAGTTCACCCTGGAGAAGATGGTGTCCCTGGGCCTGGACCAGCACGCTGACAAGATCTCTGAAATCTGTGGAGCCGCCTGCAAGGAGCTCTCCATAGAACAGGTCCTCCCTCGCTATCTGTTTATCTCTCTCTGTTTATAATGTATTTCTCTCTCTCTCTCTGTTTCTTTCTCTTTATTCTTTTTCTCTCTTTATCTATCTGTATTCGCATTCTCGCTCACTATTTCTGTTTCTCTATCATTGTTTTTCTCGCTCTCTGAATTCAATTAATTAAAGTCAAATTAATTGGCATGGAAATAAACCTTCACAATGCCAAAGCAAATGAGAAGTACTTTATATATTTAACATTTAATTTATAGTACTATAAATTAAAAAAGGTATACATCAAATAACTATAAGAAAAGTTATATAATGAAATATAAAAACTATACAGACACAGTTTGGTAGTTCTCTCTCTGTCTCTCTCTCTACATCTGTCAGCCATAAAAACAAGGGGGAGACAGCTGTTGCAATGTAGATCAATGCAGTGCTGAGCCATACCAGCTGCCTGCTATTCGCCCTATTTTCTTTTACCTTATGCATTTCCTTTCTGTACCTGCAGAGACAGGGAGCGTGGAGTCTTCCTCTCCTCCCCTCTTTGAGGTTTACCTACCGTAATGTCCAGAGACATTATCCTCTTCCTCTCTTCTCCTCCTCTCTTGGTACTGCGCCTCCCCCCTTCCCTCCTTCACAGACCGTCACCAGCTTCCATCACTAAGTTTTTCCTTTGACCCCTTGGCTTGTCTTTCAGTGCAGTGCCTCTCTCTCACTTTCTCTCTCTCTCGCTTTCTCTTTCTCTTTCTCTTTCTCTCTCTCTCTCTCTCTCTCTGTCTCTCTCTCTCTCTCTCTGTCTCTCTCTCTCTCTCTCTCTCTCTCTCTCTCTCTCTCTCTCTCTCTCCCTCTCTTTCTCTCTTTCTTTTTCTGTCTGTCTGTCTCTCTCTCCTTTGTTGGTCACCTGAAATCTCTTATGTTATGCTTTATTGGGTCAATGGTGGATATTATTGAATTCGCATTTACAAGGAACCTCTGAAACCCTGCAGCAACATGCGCGTTTGCTGATGAATGCATGTTGTGTGTTTTAATGTCTGTATGCAGTTGGGTGTGTGTGTGTGTGGGCGTGAATCCTTTACCTTCGCACACCCTCTGCAGGGTCCACACAACGAACGGGCTGTGTGTATGAGGGAGGGTGGGTATGATGAATGGCTGCCAGGTGTCACAGGGGTTCATGTGGTAATGATTGCAGGTAAAAGACCCTTACCCGATGGGGAGGAGGAGGGGCTCACGTGGAGGGCTAAGTCACCGAGGCGGCAGCGACAGCTCACAGGCTTAGCCTCGTAGCCCCTTCTTTTAGCCTCCAGCGGCCGTATTACCCCCCCCCCCCCCCCCAATCTCCTAGGGCTGGAGGAGGTCTGCTACTCATGCAGGCTAGCAGGCTGGCAGGCAGTGGGGGAAATTGAGACAAGACTTAATTTCCTCCAGACAAGAACGGCAGGGGGAATGAGGGAGCCCGGTGGGGGTGTTTTAGGATTATGTAGTATGTGCTGCCTGCCTGATTCCCTTCCTCCTGTTCCCCCGCCCAACCACCCCCCAGACACCAACATCACCACCACCTCCCATCTGAATCTCTCCAGTGTTGTTCAGCAGAGAGTTACGGGCGAGCTCCTAAAGGTTACATCTGTGTATGTTAAGCATGTCAAAAGCCTGGCTCACTCAAGAAGGTGACTAGATCACATTGACCTTCCTCACACACATACACACATACACACACACACACACACACACTGTCTCCTGTCTCCTGGTGTGGAGGGACAACAGAAGAGAGAGAAAGAGGGAGAGAATTTACGCTCATTTATGAACGCTCTGCTCTCTGATGTGTGCAAAGCGCTCTGCTCAGCACGGAGATCAATGGCTTCCTGTATGGCGTCAAAGCCTCATGAAGAGCCATCGCTGCTGGGCTCTGGAAGAACAAAACAACCTCTACCATTCCTGCTGCTTCACTCCCCATCACAGCCCACAGGTTGTTTTCCATCAGCGCTGTGTTGTGTGTGTGTGTACTGACCACACCCTATGTCTTTGATGCATAAGGGTCTGGAGACCATCGCGAAAACATGGGAGGAGATGGTGCTGGACATTACTCCATACAAGGACAAGGGTCATCACCAGCTCAGGTAAGGCCTGACGCACCTGTTTGTGTCTGTGTTTGTGTGTGCATGTGTGGGTGTGCACGTTTGTGTGGGTGCGTGTGTGCGTGTTGGGGTGAGAGGTCAACAGTCAAGAGGTTACAGTAAAGGAGGTCAGCAGGTGACCTTTAGCACAACCTCGTCAACCTGTGGATAGTTACACAGGTATAGCCTTAGTGTTAAGGTGTGTGTGTGTTGGGTTGACGGGTCACACTGATGATGTCCGAATTTACTAGGCTTGGCGGGGGAAGGTGAGGTGACCTGTGGTATGACCTCGTAGAGCTGTGGGGGTGGCTTGACACGAACATGAACCGTGAGCCATAGGGGGCTGACTGCAAGGGGTGGGTTCTTTGGAGCGTAGCATCTGATCAGAGAGGGGGACCGAGCATCACGAAGCCTTACAGAACACCTCCGCCACTCAATACCCAGCCGCACGGTACGGTCCACAAATAGATACCACAGGAAAACACACAAAGACAGGCAAATAGATGAACTCAACCTGGTCTCTGTCACTCTTTATCCCCTATTCTCTGGTTCTTCCTCCTCCACTCGCTCCTTTTTTTCCTTCTCGCTCTCGCTCCCTTTTTCGCTTCCCTTTCAGTCTCCTTGTATCTGTTGCTCTATCTCCCACTCTGCCATGCTCTCACTCTCCCTCTACCCCCCTCTTGCTTGCTGTCTTTCTCTAATGCTCCCCATCTCTCCCTCTCTCTCTCCCTCTCTCTATTTCTGTCTCTCACCACACAGCGTGCCAGGCCTCAGTCCCCCTCCCTGCCCCCACAGGAATTAATTTGTGAGCTAAATCCCATCAGAGACACGGTCGCAGCACCCTATTGGCTGAATCATGGACACAAACAGGCAAGGGCACGGGTGACTCCGCCCGCTGCCTCGTTAAGGCCCTGCCCTGCAGTCACACATTTGTCCTTAATTGGCAAGTTGTCCTAATTGACTTGCGCTAATTTATGGATTACATTATTTTTACCCCCCTTGCCTAATTGAGCCATAACTTTGTATGTGTTTCCCTCCTTCGTCCAGACAGAGGGTAATTCGTGTGAGAGAGCTGTTTGTGTGTGTGTGTGTGTGTGTGTGTGTGTGTGTGTGTGTGCGTGCGCGCATTTGTGTATATACTAAATATATGTGTGTATGTGCATTAGTATCTACATATATACTTGCTCGTGTGTTCACCTTGCTCCTTAGGCACATGTATACTCCTGTGTGTGTATGTGTGTGTTCACGTCAAGCATGCGTGTGTTTGTGTGTACGTTCGTGCCTGTGTGTTGCGCAAGCTCTGCACCATCACACTCACTTTCGCAGAGCATCCATATTGGGCAGAGAGCCAATAAATGCAGCTCGGAGGCAAACATTGGTGACACCTGAAGCAGAAGCAAAACAATGGCAGCGTTTATTCCTCAAGTTGATGGAGTGGAGTTTCCACCCTCTCCCCCCATCTGCACCACCACCCCTCTCCTGCCTTCACCATGAGGGTGAGCCTTTATAGCACAGAACCCCCTACAACGAGGCTGGATAGAAGAGAGCGAGAGAGATGAAAAGAAATATTTTATATTGTTTAAGGGACAGGA
Organism: Lota lota; assembly: GCA_026745465.1. Taxonomy (NCBI): domain Eukaryota; kingdom Metazoa; phylum Chordata; class Actinopteri; order Gadiformes; family Lotidae; genus Lota; species Lota lota. The sequence goes on from JACYXH010000019.1 coordinate 1,670,853, forward strand.
TAGTGCAGTAATAGTGAGGGTGTGCCACTCCCAGCTAAAAGTAACTGGCTTCTATCCGCTATGTCCACTACCAGTGGGCATCCTTGAGCAAGATGCCCAAACCCCTATCTGTTCTTTGATGATGTCTGGGTTGACGTAAAGTGTTTCTGTTGATCTGAGGGGTTCTGCCTGAATGCATTGCCCATCTTTCACAGATGAATCCATTCTGTGTGGTTCCTGTGTGTGAGTGTGTACACTGTAAATCATGTTTGTGCGTTGACCGGTTGCACGGCATTTAGGAAACAAACGCAGGATGAAAGGAAGGGTTTAGTTGTTTTTCTGCTGCGGCTGGCTTTGTGGACCGGCCCCAGGCACTGGCTCGGCTGCATCTCAACACGTTAGAGTTTGTTTATACACCCGGGTTCGCCATGCTATGGCCAAGGTGGAATGCTAAATAATGAGCAGCGTGAATTTTAAACAGTGAACTAACAGCTGCCCCCCAACCCCCCCACCACCCCACCACACACACACACACACACACACACACACACACACACACACACACACACACACACACACACACACACACACACACCAGTGTTATTGGCTGGCTTGAAGTGCTGTGGATTATGTTTGTTCCTATAAATTGATTTTGTTACTGTTACTACAGATGTTTATGAGCCTGGGTGCTTATGAATAATAATTGTTGTTTGGGTATTTATGTTGGAATCTTATGTCTATAATTCTGATGGTGCACTTGTTTATTTTCGTGTTTTAGTCGGGGCAGGAATGATGGATTTGGCCATCTAGCTGTAGGGAGATTTTCCAGCTGTTTGTGTTCATGTGTTTGTGTGTCTGTGTGTGTGTGTGTGTGAATTCAAAATAACTGGTAGAGTACTCAGTCATGAACGCTGCATGTTTGCTGTTTCCTGCATGTCTCGTAGTCTCATGTTTTTTTCAGTTGTGCGTACACTTCAAATCATTCAACTCTATGAATGATGTTCACTACCAAAGTTAGGACTCCAAAGTGCTTCACGAGAGAGAGGAGTGTGTGTGTGTGTGTGTGTGTGTGTGCATGTGTGCGTGCGTGTGTGTGTGGTCCCCCTCCCCACCTTGTTTTCCCATTAACCTCGGGAAGAAGGGATGGAGATACATACCAGTAGATAATGGGAGAGACAGGGATAAACACTTAGTCTGTCCTACCCGTCCCTGCTGTCCATATGTTGAACCAACGCTAACTTCCCTCTTCTGTCTGTTCTCTAACTCATCTCTTATTCACTGGATGTTGAAAGGGGTCAACGTTTTTCCAGTAATCAAAGTTTGGATTCACAGTCACGTGATGATACAGGTACATACGTTACTAGTTAGTCATTTATTGCTTTTATCCAAAGCGACTTGCCAGTAAATAAATGTTTTTGTATTGGTAGGGATCAGGTAGGGATTAGTGCATCTTGCCCAAGATTGCCTCCGGATAGGATGTGAACACAACCTGTTGGCTGGGAGTCTCTTACCCGAGGACTGTCTGAGACAGGGGTCATTTTGAGACGTTCTAAATAATCCCCTGAAAACATCAACCGGTATTGATGGAGGATATGGAGGACATGAGTCTGACGTGTTACTAAAATAATCTACTACTAACAGAACCAACGACATGCGTAACACCCTGTAGAGGCGGGTAATATTGAACTGAAAGGGGTAGTGAGTTGTACAAAGTGAATGAGTGTAAGACAGGGAGGCAGAGAAGAAGCGGGAGCATGAAAGAAGCTTACTAATGGTTTCCTGTCCCCTTTGTGTGTCACTCGCCCCTCCCTCGCTGTTTTATGGAGAGAGGTTCAGAGTTGGCACCATAGTTCTCCCTTGCTCTCTACCTTCTTTGTTTCTCTCTCTCTCTCGCTCTCTTTACCTCATCCTCTCACTCGTCAGTCTCTTATCGGCTCTCTCTCTGTCCTCTCAGTCTCCAATTGCTTTGTGTTGTCTCTCTCTCTCTCTATATATCTCTCTCTCTCTCTCTCTCTCTCTCTCTCTCTCTCTCTCTCTCTCTCTCTCTCTCTCTCTCTCTCTCTCTCTCTCTCTCTATGTACTAAATCACCGTCCTTGTTACCCCCAGCCATTTTTTTTGAAGACAGAGGGGAGAAATTATTTCCATTATTTCCTATCCCCTTATTTCGCCTTCGAATTTGCTCTCGAACACAACACACCAGCGTCCCTTTCTCTCTCTCCGCAGCCCCGCGTTCCATCGACGGAACTAGGCAGACGTACAAAGTCGATACTAGAGAGAGCGGGAGAGAGATGGAGAGAGAGAGGGTTTATGGGAGTGACATTGGAAGATAGAGAGGATGAGAAAGGAGAGTGAGGGGGTGAGAGGAAGAGTGAGCGAGAGAGAGACAAGGGAGGGGAAGACACACACAAACAGGGACACCTCCGTTTACTACAAAAAATGGGGTGGGGAGGGAGGTACGGCATCCTCGTCGATACCTCCATCTCCGCTCTCTGGTTGACTCGCGCTCCTGGAGCCTCTTGGTACTCTTGCAGGGTGCCACGAGGGGGGCGGGTGAGGGGAACTGAAGCAATTCCAAATGATTTTGTCTTTCAATAACGGATGACTAGCGTCTGGGCCTGGCTGAGGTGATTAATGGAGATACTAGGGACGATATGAGTAGGACACGCAGGAAGACATCACGCACACACACACACACACACACCGGCCGGGGATCATCAGTGTGTGTATGTGTATGTGTATGTGTGTGTTCCCTGTCCATACAGTTCATAATGGGGATTATTGAAGTGACTAAAGAATCATCGCTCCTTGCTGGGTTAAGCAATGGAGGGTATTTTGTGTGTGTGTGTGTGTGTGTGTTTTTGAGGCCTCCTGTATGTCTGCAGTCATAGCGTAAGCAGAAGCGTGAGCCACCAAACAGCTGGATTGCTGGCTACCCTTTTTACAATAACGCCGTGCATGGCACTCCGCGCATGGCACTCTGCGCACAAATCACCTGGAATTACCACGCTCAGCCGGAGCCATTCATCCCTCACTGTCCCTCGCCTCGGCTGTCTCTCTCTCACGCACACACAAACACAATCGCTCTCCCTTTATGAAGACAAATCCCCGTGACCACTCTTATGCTGTTTGTGATGAAATCCGCAATCACGCCAGCTCAAAAATACAACCGTTTTTGTTGTTGTTCATGCAGGGTTTGTGTGACACACCCACAAGCGCGTTTTTTTAAGATGCCTGCCATTATGCTCCGTAAACAAACACTTACCCACTCTCACATACACACTCACACACACTCGACGCCGTCTTCCTTCGCTGTGCCCAGGAACCCATGTGCATGCATGCGCTCTATCTTCCCGTCTAATCTGTTCTCCGACTGCACTCCAAACGACTCCCTGGGGAACCGTCGCTGACAAAACAATCACCTGGCATGTTCGCTCATGTACCCACACACACATGGTGAAATGGTGGCGGCATGACGTGTGCACGCACACACACACACCTCTGTCTCTCTCTCTCTCTCTCTGTTTCTCTTTTTGATGCCTAGTCCCCGATGAGCTTGATAGCTGGTTGTAATAGTCGTTGTGAGAAGCAGCATCCCCCATCTCCTTTATTGCATCAGCTGCTCTGCTTTCTGACTGTCTGTCTCTGTGTGTGTCTGTCCCTCTCTGTCTGTCTGTCAGTCTGTCTAGCCATTGATCTATCTTCATGGATGTCTGTTGTCTGTCTCTTTCTACCTGTTTGTCATATCATCCATCTTTCTGTCTATCCATCTGTGTCTGTCTATCCATCTGTCTGTCTGTCTCTCTTTAACCCTGAACATGTCTGACCATCTCTTTACTAGTTGTCATCCATCTATCTGTCTGTCTGTTTCCCTGTCCGTCTGCCTACCTGTCTGTCTCCTTATCAGTCTGTCCTAATGTGACTCTGTTGCTGTCTTCTTCTCTGCATGAGAGGCAGTGTACGTGGCGAGGGCACTGTGAGAAAACAGGAAGTAGAAACTATAACTTTAACCAAGGCTGTGGCTGAATTATGGCCATTGATTTGTGTCTTTATTATATCTTCAGCAGTGGCTGTTCCTTGCTCACCGGGAACACCGGCCTCACGACACACTGTAGCTCAATACTGTCATCCAGTGGTCACCTTCAGTATCTCCCCCCAACGCTCTCACTTTCTCTCTTTCTCTTTCTCTCTCTTTCCATGTCGCACGGCCTCTCTCACATACTCGCTCTATCTCTCTTTCTCCCTCTCTCTCGGAACAGGCTCTGGTTTCATGGTCCCCCCCACGACCACCTTGATATCTGTGTGTCTTCCCATGTTGAGGGTTGTTCTGTGGTAAACTAACAGTATATGGGCATAGCCTTACGAGTTTATTTCCCCATCCATGGCTCTACATGGATTCAAGAAGCCAAACCAGAAAAGCAGCCCCTCAAACAGGAGGTCTCTTGAATTAAGCTTGAAAGTATCTCAAACCCTAACCACTCCTGTGTGATTGCATTTTACAGTAGGTTCTCCTAATCTCTCACTCTCTCATTCCCACCCTCTCTCTTCCCAAGCAATGGCTTGGGGCAACAGCAAGAGAGAGAGAGAGAGAGAGAGAGAGAGAGAGAGAGAGAGAGAGAGAGAGAGAGAGAGAGAGAGAGAGAGAGAGAGAAGAGAGAGAGAGAGAGAGAGAGAGAGAGAGAGAGAGAGAGAGAGAGAGAGAGAGAGAGAGAGAGAGAGAGAGAGAGAGAGAGAGAGAGAGAGAGAGAGAGAGAGAGAGAGAGAGAGAGAGAGAGAGAGAGAGAGAGAGAGAGAGATGAATAGGGCAGAAATGCACCCGGCCATCTGCTGCGCATTAGAATAAGTCCTGGGGCCTGGCTCAATGAGAGGCCCTAGCCATGGCCGCTGATTGTACAGTGAGTAGTTAGGCTGTAGTAGTCCAACACTGGCCCCTACAGTCAACACACAGGGGAGGAAGCCCATTGAAATGAACCCCCTCTAAAATGTTCCTGTTTTTGTGGAGAATTTTAAAAGGTAGGAGGGATTGCATAGTCAAAACACAAACAAAACAATTACATTCTGTTAACATTTGTGTATGCTAGTTCTACACATGTGTCTACACAATATGTGTTTTAGCATTTTTCTTGGTGTCTTTTTACACACATTTTTACATTTTGGGATTGTGGTGGGCCAGGGTTTTTTTGGGGGGGGGGGGGTACAACCAGCGTGACGACTCTCAGCCAATTGGAAGCAGCCGCGCGGCGGCTAATGCAAAGCATGCTGCGGCTACCAAACAAAACTCGGCAACCGCGATGGTAGAAAAGATGGCTATCTCTCGAGCTAAAACAGGTCTCTCAAGCAATAGACTGGCTGCCAAGCGCTTGGGGAATGACAAGAAACAAAATAATAATAAAAGTACAACAAAGCTAACCGGAGAAAGACCCAGAGGCCCGATATCCATCTTGCCTGCCTTCATCATACTTGGCCGGGCGACAGACAACGTAAACAAACAACTCACGCAGAGCGATGCTAACACTTTCTCCCGCCATTTTATTTCCGAGTGAACGTTTAACACAAAACAACATCACATAAACAGGCTAAAGCCAAGCAATGTGCTATCCCAGCAGTCCCACATCAAATCCATTGTTTCCCTGCCCATGTTTTCTTCTCAAAGCCATCGTAGCTCTGCGCTGCGTAGACAACAACTTGGAAAACAAACAAAATTAAAAAGACGAAATGGCACGTTTCCGTATGACCAGAGCATCGTCTTGAACAAACAAACAATG
>JACYXH010000019.1:1679094-1711594 GCA_026745465.1 Lota lota
ACCCCACCCCCCTTACTGAGATGTCCGTGCACTTTACAGACTGATGTGCACACACACACACTGTCCTATTCTGCTAGCGTCTCTCTCACTCTGTTTCACTCTAACACACAAATCCCACCATTTGGAAACTGAGAGGGCAATAACACTCAATCACTGGGATAAGAATGATTCACACACACACACACACACAGACACACCTTCACACACACACATGAACACCTACACACACAGACACACACACACAGACACACACCTACACACACACACAGACAGGGCCCTACCTGTGTGTCCTCTGTACTCTGAGATGTATTGTTTAGGTAAATGAGGCTGCCGAGCTGCAGCAGGGGAATCAGCATGAATAAGAACCTGCATGTATTACCCCATTACTCTTTCCCCCTCTATCTCCCCCCTCTGTCTCTCTGGCTCACTTTCTCTCTCTCTCTTCTGTCTCTCTCTCTCTCTCTCTCTCTCTCTCTCTCTCTCTCTCTCTCTCTCGCTCGCTCTCTCTCTCTGTTCTAGCTCTCTCCCTCTCTCTGCATGGCTCTCTGTCTCACCTGGCACACAAAGTCCTTGAGAGCTCAAATTGCCATTGGGAGCCCAGGTTATTAATATGTGGTCAGTGTGTGTGTCTCAGGTTCAATGCGAGGTAACAGGGGGCTCATGTCCGTAGAGTGCTCATAAACACATACGCTTTGGTTTACTGTGTGCACTTTATGTGTGTGTGTTTGTGCATGCATCAGATTATGAGTAAGAGATGGTGTGTTTAGGAGAGAATGAGTATGAGTGTGTGAAAGAAAAAGAGAGAAAGTTTCAGTGAAACGGTTGGAAGGCATGCCACACAACAAGAAATATCTTTGTCAAAGACAAACATGTGCAGTGCACTATAGTTTCCTAAATCAGAGCGAGAGGGAGGTTGTTGGAGATAGCATGAGACTGTGTGTGTGGCTGATTCAGACCAGACCCTGGCAGGACCTGTAATTAAACAGAGTGGAGCTGCACACCAACCCGTCGTGCATGTGTGCATGCACATGGCCTTGCTTCTCTCAATGTATTTCAACCCACCACAGCATCTTACCTGCACCGTTTCTCTTTGTTACCCCCTGTCCTTTTACTGCATCCCTGCCTACTGCCTGGTTTGTATGAGTGTGTGTGTGCGCACGCGCGCGGGTGTGTGTGTTTGTGATTATGCCCGTGCTCGTATCCACGTGCGTGTTCGTCAGGTGTCACCCAGCCTCTTCTGATCCTCACGGAAGGCTGCCTTTGTCGTTGGCATGGCGACAGCCGCAGTGCCGCACAGAGACTGCTGCCATGGCAACCGAGCACGCTAAGCAGGGGGGCAGAAGACCAGCGCTGCTTCACTTCGCCCTCCTGTCCCCCCCTCCTGTGTCGTCCGTGTGTTTGTGTGTATGTGTGTGTGTGCGATGCTTCTTGTCCTTTAAGCCTATATGTGTTCTCCCTACACATCATCAGGGTTCTTTGTTAGGATGTTACCTTCAGTGTATACACATTGTGAAGTTTGTGTGTGTGTCTCTCTGTTTTATTTATGTATTCCAGCAGGTACTGCCCAGCATTATGAATACACTTAGACATAATGCAAGCATACATAAATATACACACACACACACACAAACACACACAAGACTACACATCCTTTTTCTGTGGCCCCCATATTGTAAGCAATTCACCTGCAGTGTTGTGTGCGTGTGTCTGTTTGCTTGCGTGCGTGCAAAAACAAAGACATTGTATTTATAATGAATGGAGCAAAAAGTAAACATATTAAGAGGAAGTCAACCTCTTAATAGGTTCCATAGGACTCTTATTTGCACCCACCCATCACGTCACACCCATCTGTAGTCATCTCCACATCAACACAACACCCTAGCAACCATGTACACCTTGAGACATTTTTGATAAAATCCAAAATGTCAAAACAATTTTCTTAATATAAAATCAAAACTGTCTCTCTCACACCCCACCCCCCGACACTCTGTCTGCCTTCTCTGTCTCGTTTCTCCCCCCTCTTTGTGTCATTCTCTGTCTCTGTATGTCTCTTTGCCTCTCTCTATCTCTCTCTCTCCCCCTCTATTTATCTGTCTCCCTTCTCTATCTCCCTCTCTCTCCTTCTCCCTGTCCCCTCCTTCCCATCCCAGCACTACGGAGGAGCTGTTCCAGGCCCTGGAGGACAACCAGGTCAGCCTGTCCACCATGAAGGCGTCCCGCTTCGTGAGGGCCTTCGACAAGGAGGTGGACGGCTGGGAGCGCTGCCTGTCTCTGGTGATGGAGGTCACCGAGATGGTGATCACCGTGCAGAGGCAGTGGATGTACCTGGAGGTAGGGGGTGTAGTCTTGTCTCTCTTCTGACTCTCTCTCTGTTTCTACTCTTTCTTTGCCTTCTTCTTCTTCATCTATGTGATTGGATTCATGTAGTAGTGAAAGATGCAAACCTGCAAGCATTCACATTTTGAATATCAAGTTATTTGTAAAATCTTTATGAAATCATTTTAGTAAAGTTCAAGTGAAGATATCTTAAAGTTTGTGTAAAATTATTGTAAAATATTACAAATATAATCCACCTCAGCTCTATTTTTCCTATGACTAGAATGACTAGAACTATCCACAATGCAATGTGTTTACATTGTATGTTAATTTCAGTCAACATTGTTGACTGTCCGTTTATGTATAAGTTTCAGATTTGTTAGTTCTGTCATTAATAATTAGGTGGCATGCATGAGTTCATAGACCCGCTCTCTTCCCTCCCTCCTTCATATATAGCCACAACCCTGAGATAAATTAACGTAAACCACATTGGCCACAGTTTGGCTCACACAGTTTGGCACCACAAACGCCAAACATGTATGCATTTACTATGCTCATAAATGTCTGAGGTTTCTTTATGGCATTATGAGCCATTATTGTGTTATAAGTGAACAGTGAAAGTGTGAATATACTTAGTTTTCACGTGTAGGGAAATATACAGCAGGTCAGTAGGTTGTGAGAGAAGAGGAATACTTTGAGACAGGGAGAGGAAAGAGAGGAGGGAAGAGAGGGAGAGGACAGGAAAGAAGAGGAATAATGAGAGAGGAGGGAAGAGGAGAGAAGGTTGCAGGTCACACAGAGAAAGTGCCTAAGTGGTCTCACATCAGAGGTTGGTGTTGTAATGCAGAAACAGAGTGTTTTTCCTTTGTCCTATCACACACAGTGCATGACGTTGTTACAGGGGTCAGTGAGGGCAGAGGGGAACCAAGAGCACTCCAACCAAACATTAAGTTACACACATTACGGGGCAACAGCAAGCTGTCTCCAACCACATTTGATCACTTTGGGCTTGTTTGGATGATTGCGTGTAGACGGGACACGGGCTCTCTGTGTTTTAGCAACATTCTGCCGTGTATGGCGGTTAGTTCTGTTATTGTTGTTGTTCTTGTTGTTTTGGTGGATGCAAAAAAAACGGACACCTGGAACAAGTTAGCAGGTTAGCATCTGAACTCGCACTGTCTGGTCTTATCTGCCTCTCTACCATCTGGTCTCCCTTTTGGTTCTCTCCTCTATCTTTCTCTCTATCTATTGCTCTCTCATTCTCACTCTTCCTATCTTGCTCTATCTGTCCCTGTTCATCCCTAACCTCTTTATCGCCCTCTCATTCTTTCCCTCTCATTCTCTTTCTCTCTCTTTCTGTCTCTCTCCCACGCACTCTCTCTTCTCTCTCTCTCTCTCTCCCACCCACCCACTCTCTCTCTCTCTCTCTCTCTCTCTCTCTCTCTCTCTCTCTCTCTCTCTCTCTCTCTCCCTCTCTCCTCTCTCTCTCTCGCTCCAACGTCTGTGATCCAGAACATCTTCATGGGGGAGGACATCAGAAAGCAGTTGCCTCGTGAGTCCCAAGAGTTTGACGACATCAACTCCAGCTGGAAGTCCATCATGGACCGGCTCCATAAGGACAACAATGCCCTGAGGGGCACCCATCACCCTGGTACTGTGACACCACCACTAGTACTACCCTGGTACAATACACCCATCACCCTGGTACTGTTACACCACCACTAGTACTACCCTGGTACAATACACCCATCACCCTGGTACTGTGACACCACCACTATTACTACCCTGGTACAACAGACCCATCACCCTGGTACTACCACCACTAGTACTACCCTGGTACTAGTGTTGCACGATATACCGATACTGAAACCGTATCACAATACCCTGCCATTTAAAACGGTACAATACCTCATTTTATTAGTACCGGTACTTTAAGAATGAGTGTGTCTTAAGCCGTATTTCCTATGAGTTTCTTCGATGTGCGACCGTGGGACAGTGTGTGTGTGCAGCGCTTTGTAGCCACTCCCTGCAGGCATTGTGGGCATGTCATCCGTTTTTTTTTTTCTCTCATATGCATGCTAGCTTTCATTTGAGAACCAGAGGCATTTCTGCAAATTACTCTATAAACTGACGGCACGTAGTCTTTGTCTGAATAAAGCGCTTTGCTTATGTCATTCACCGAACATCGAGTGGAGGATATCTATAAGAAACCTTCAACACCAAACGATATGACTGCGTTTGTAGCTTGCTATAATCCGAAGTAGTCCAGGCGGGTAAACTGATTATTAGCAAAAGTCTTAAAGATATTACTTTGAAGACGCGTTTGACTGCAAAACACAGGATATTTTAAATGTCCTACTTTGCCAAATGTGCGCATGTGCCGAAGAGTATTCACTCTTCATTATTTTAGAGCTTCTTTCGACAGTCCTCTCACCGCTATGCTCTCCACTGCCACACCCGCCGGACGGACAAAACAACACTATGGTGTCAAATGACCTATTTTGGTTGTGTAATGCACATTATGATTGATATTTCTTGAAATGTATTATGAAGCTAAACATTTGTGAAAAAAGTATAAAGAGTTTCTGCCAAAACCACAAAGTAAAAATGATGCTATTTAATAATTGATCTGGTTGCAAATATACAAAGATAACTATAAGAAAAAGTATAGGGGACATCAGATTACTGCATGCCATGTAAAAGCTTTAATAACACTATGATAACACCGTGATCTAATTATTTACATTAATCTAATTATTAATGTTATAAAAAACATATTCATGGTCAAAAACACACCTAAATGTATAAAGAAACAAGCAAGAAAGCACATAAACTAAAATTGTATTGAACATGAAATTAAACAAATGATATGAACTGTAAGTCTTGCACTTCATGGGGATGAAGCTCAAACCCAGGATTATTAGCCTGCACTAAATTTGACTGAACACAAACTACTCAATTCACCTCCTTGGCAGAGGTCTGCGTGCCTGATGTTGTAGATGTTTGCCGTGGTATCGTTTCAGTATCGGTATCGAGAAATTTAGGGCAGGTATCGTATCGAAGTCATAATTCTGGTATCATGACAACACTACCTGGTACAATACACCCATCACCCTGGTACTGTTACACCACCACTAATACTACCCTGGTACAATACACCCATCACCCTGGTACTGTTACACCACCACCACCACTAGTACTACCCTGGTACAATACACCCATCACCCTGGTACTGTTACACCACCACCACCACTAGTACTACCCTGGTACAATACACCCATCACCCTGGTACTGTTACACCACCACTAGTACTACCCTGGTACAATACACCCATCACCCTGGCACTGTTACACCACCACTAGTACTACCCTGGTACAATACACCCATCACCCTGGTACTGTTACACCACCACTAGTACTACCCTGGTACAATACACCACCAAACACCATCTTCACCCTAACGCCATCACACTCATGAACCAAATATATAAACCTCTATATATAATCCCTAGTGTGTAAATAAAATGTAAAAAAAAAAACTATTTGGCCCATTCAAGCTGAATTTGATCAAATCCAGAATGTGTGAGGCTCCAATGACCACAATGTGACTAAGGTTGATGCCATGTTATAAGTGTACCATATGTGCCAGTGAAATGTTAACAAAAGCCTCATACGGTTTTACATGATTACAGACGAACCGCCAGTCAGAGTCTTGGACCAAGTTACTGTGTTGTAAATAGTGTAGTTACAGGAAACTTCCATCCGTCCGTCCGTCTGCCTCAGGCCTGCAGGAGAAGTTGGTGGAGATGAACGTTAAGCTGGAGGAGATCCAACGGGCGCTGGACATGTACCTGGAGACCAAGCGGCAGGTGTTCCCCAGGTTCTACTTCCTGTCCAACGACGACCTGCTGGAGATCCTGGGGCAGTCGCGCAACCCTGCCGCTGTGCAGCCCCACCTCAAGAAGTGCTTCGACAACATAACGAGCCTGCAAATCACTAAGGTGCACACAAAGAGACACATGCACGCACCCACGCACGCACTCACGCTCACACACACACCTGTGGAGAATGACAAAAAACTGACAGAGAGATGGGGAGAATGAGGCAGTCAGACAGACATACAGCCAAGCGCAACATATGACATGCAGGCAAATATATTTTCCTATCTCCGTAGGTTGGAGTGAGCACCAACAAGACGGAGGCCAGCGGGATGTTCTCTGCAGACGGGGAGTTTGTCGAGTTCACCCAGTCGGTGTCTCTGGAGAAACCAGTCGAGGTACTTTGTGAACCCTGACCCCATCGTCGGCCATGTTGACTCTGAAATGACCTATTCACACGGCGCATTGACACAGTGGTTTTGACGTTTGAGGGAAATGTCTCTGTGTGTGTGTCTGTGTGTGCGTCTCTGTGTGTTTTTGCATGGGTGTGTGTGTGTGTGTGTGTGTGCGTATGTGAGTAGAGCTGGCTGTGTGACATTGAGCGGGCCATGCGCACCACGCTCAAGGACTCCCTGAGGAACTGCCGCCTGGCGCTGCAGAAGATGACGGCCAAGAGAGACAAATGGGTCAGAGATTGGCCCGGACAGGTACGTTTGTCTCTCCCTTTCCTTCTCCCCCTGTTTCACCTTCCCACCCCCCTAATGTGTCTCTTCTTCCGACTGTGACAGAGACACACCGTGACATGGTCTTCACTCAAACTGTGTCTGATTCAGGATTGGATGATTGAATGGCTTCTGCCTTTGTGAAGCATTCTGACGGGCACTTTGCCTTTTATTTGTCGACGAAGCCGTTTTCAAACTCTCTTTTTTATTACAAATAAAAATTTAATTATTATATAAAGCCCAGACATGTCTTTAGTTAATGAAATGTCAAAGCTATTAGATTAGGCTTCAGATTTGTATTTTTTCTTATTGAATAAAACAATGGAGTCGGAATTGTTAGCTCTGAAGGACAAAGGAGTTGTTAGCTCTGGAAAGATGGATGTGCGGTGTTGACCGTTGGTCGTCTCTACCAGATGGTGATCACGGCCAGTCAGATCCAGTGGACCACCGACGTGACCAAGTCCCTCATCACTGGCAAAGAGAGGGGCGACAAGTCTGATCTCAGGGCCCTGAAGAAAAAACAGGTTGGAGAAACAAATGAAAATAGTTTTGTTTGTCAAAATTAAAACCCGATGATGCAAACTGAAACATTCAAAATATGCGATCACATATTTAATCAAATCTATTTTTCTGAGTACTATTTGGACACTTTCATCCAAATCAACTTACAGTTTCGTCAGATACATGTCATTAAGATGCAGGTAGGGTTTAGGAAGCTGTCTCACACACCCTAGACATGACACTACACACCTGCCCCACAGAACTTCAATCATCATCATAAGATTTTAGAAAGAATTGTATTACAGGTTTCGTAGTGAGCTTGGAAGACAGAGTGTGGAACCCAATGGAGACATTTCAGTGCTCTTTGTTCAGGTTCAAAATTCTCTCATCAAGCAGGTTGATTTCTCTCTCCGTCATTACAGGCAACGGCGAGTCAGTGGGACATCGTCCTGTTCCACTTTTAATTATCCTCACAATGTTCCGTTGCGCTCTTACTTTGCTCCGGCAATTTGGAAATGTGGTGGACCGGAGGGGCTGAAAGGCAAGCCTTTGTGCACCGGTAATGGCGGACTTGCTCCGGTGTTAAAAATCAAATCGACTTCAAAGACAAAACCGCTGGCTTATAAGATGTGTTTTATCACTCTCTCTGTGGGGAAGTGGATGTGCACTGCATCTGAGCACCAATCAAACATTCCCTACTCCTTCCTCTTCCTTCCTCTTCCTCCTCCTCAATCTTCTCCTCCTCCGCCTTCTCCCCCAGGTGTCCATGCTCAACCGCTACTCGGACGCCATCAGGGGTGACCTATCCAAGATCATGCGGCTGAAAATCGTGGCGCTGGTCACGGTGGAGGTGCACGCCCGCGACGTCCTCGACAAGCTGGCCAAGATGGGCTGCTGCGACATCAGCGCCTTCGACTGGCTCTGTCAGTTGCGCCTCTACTGGGAGAAGGTATGTGAGCGACAGGATCTCCTCTATCTTAGGTTGTTCTGTCTCTGGATTGATATGATGTTAGTGTTTTCTGTTCATTGTTGGTTTTGTATTGTTTTGTACTATGACAACAGGTTGCCCCTATGGGACATTAAAGATTTTTACTATTATGGATGGCTGGGTGGATATGTGGAGGGATAGATTGATGGATGGATGGAAGGATGGATAGACCATATGATGGATGATGTGTGAAGGGATTGATATATGGTTGGGTGGATGGATGGATGGACGGATGGATGGATGGTGGAGGTATGACTAGATGGATGGGGAAAGGTGGAAAAGTATACAGACATACAGACACAGTTTTATGTGAATAACTTGTCACCAGAGGACTGTTGACTGTTCGTCCTCCCTTAGCTGGAGATGAATAAGAGCCCATTCTGTGACATCACAGGGAGTTCAAACCCTATACGGTCCGCTATGCAAATGTATGTAAATTCATCACCGATTTGAGATTTTTTTCATGAGGTTCATGGGGTCAGGGTTGGAAGGGTGATTTATATTGTTAATACAGCATGTTAAACTACACGTTATTCAGTATACATCCTTTGTGAAGGTTTAAAATGTGTGTAGAGTGGATATTTTCAGAGAAGGCCATGCAGAGAGGAATGAAGCCAATACCAGCAGCAGCTTAAGGTTAAAATAGAAAATTAAATAATAAACATTGTAAAAACGTCCCTGTGGCGCCGTTGGCTGGTACACAGCTTGATCTCAGCCTTGAATGCACTTTAAGGTCACTCGCCCTCAGAACACCTCCACTGACCTACAGTAACACACCGGAACATTTAATCACAGCTGCCCAGGTGCTGGGTGTGTACACTTTTAGCTTTTGCTGTTGTGCACTATGAGAGACACTGCAAATTACTTCAACCAGTGGGTGGTGTTTCTGCCAGTTGAGATTCCAAGCAGCCGTGATGAAATGAGAGTCGAACCCTATGTGAATAGAATGGGTTGCTCTGCTCTTCCCGTTCAGATGTCTCAATGCTAATCTTTTAATCTCCTATATCAACCCCAGTGGGTGAATAATGACTGCCATCCATATAGTTGTGTTGATGACATCTATTATTAAAATAATTGCAGCTTGAATCTGTAAGTCTTCGTCAAGTAGTAATTAGCCACAAAAAACTAAACCAAAAAAGTACGATTCGGTTCAGGATTCGGTCATCAGAGCATTTATAAAAGTTAAAAGTTAAAAGTTATATATTCCCTTTATAAAAATTCATTAAAAAAGTGACAATTTACGTATTGCTTACCGGTTCAGGGACTCTTATGAAAAGCTTAAATGCAAGACCAGTTTTGTTCAGTTTATTTTGTTTTCAGTCAACGGTGATCAATGACTCATGCACGCCCATCTGGATCCACACATTCCAGTTTCCGAACCTATCTGTCAATATCTCCGTAATAAGATGCCACTGTAAGCTTGGCATTTACAGGTTCAAAACACAGCGACTGGCTAAAACCAGGACAAATATACAGCCTCTTCCTGCTGTGTTTGGCAGAAACACTGCAGCACAACAGGCCCACTGGGCACACTTTGCCCTCTAGCTGCTACACTCCGGTGTTTTTTCGGTTGTTGTTGTGCTGTTTTTCTCAGTCTACCCTTGGAAGTTGCAGGAGAGAAACTGGCCATGGTCTCACCCCACTGGTCTGTCAGAATAAAACTCACAACACGGCACAAGATGAGTGTCTGAGTGGAAGGACGGAGACACAAAGGCTAAATAAAAATGTTCACGTCAACCTTTCCTTCTCACTGTGTTTTTGTTCTCTTTTATTTCCTCCTCGCTGTCTCTCTGTCCCTCTCAATCTCTCACAATCTGTTTCTCATTGTTTTTCTCATTCCTCTCTCTTAATTCATCTCCGTCACTCTCTCTGTTTGTATGTCTCTATCTCTCTGTGTTTCTCTCTCGCTCTCTCTCTCGCTCTCTTTCGCTCTCGCTCTCTCTCGCTCTGTTTGTCTACCTCGCTCTCAGGATGTGGACGACTGCGTTATCCGGCAGACCAACACGCAGTTCAAGTATGGCTACGAGTACCTCGGCAACTCTGGACGGCTGGTCATCACCCCGCTGACAGACAGGTCAATGTCTCTCCATCTCTCTTTCTCTCTCTCGCCCTCTGTTCGTCAACCCAACTTACTCTTTGATCTCCAGCCAATGTCCAATGCCTCCATTCATTCCATTATGTGATAATAGATTTTGTCCGCTGCCGTGCACCCGTGTCACTGTTGCCACGGCGTTTAGTATCAGACTCTTTCTAGCACGGTACCGGACACATTCTCCTGTTTGATTAGCAATACGTATAATTACAGACGTCCATCAGGACCAGACAGACACTAGCATTAAGGTTGTCAGTGTAATCACTGGTTTATAACTCGTGTATATAGCGAGGATTTCGGCAATGGGATTAGACCTGTTATTGGGTAAATTAGTACTCCCTTTTGGGCATATTACTTTACTGCAATAAGTCCAGCACACAGGGGACTGTATTGCCTGCATTATTATTAAAGCATTGTTCCGGGAGGGAACGTAATAAAACTAATTGATATGGGTATTTTATA
The DNA here is from genome assembly GCA_026745465.1 of Lota lota. NCBI lineage: Eukaryota > Metazoa > Chordata > Actinopteri > Gadiformes > Lotidae > Lota > Lota lota. The sequence goes on from JACYXH010000019.1 coordinate 1,690,053, forward strand.
TGGTCCTCGTGACACTTATTGGCCAACAGGGTGGCATAAGTAAGTTTAGAAAGCGCTGCTTCCTCGTTAAAACAGGATTAATCGTAGTCCATGAACAAGCTGAATTCAGTTTGACCTGTTTTGGCACTCTATCTAGCGTAACACCATGGATGCTATACAGGATCAGAGGGTTTTGTTTTTCACATTGTGATCTCCACTCCAGCCTCCCTATGGGAACGTACAAAGCCCAGATTCTTAACTACAGAAGATTTGTTGGAAGGATGAACAGGATGACTTTATGCTGTCAGATAATGTAATATAGTTTGCATGCATGTCATATCAGTTGTGTTGTTAGTGTTCTGTGATTTTGTTGGCACAATGCTGGATGTTCAGGTGATACTTTGGCCATTGTTTGCGCCTGACACTGTGTTGATCAGCTTAGATAACAAACGTGTAAAAATAAACGATACAATGAAAATCATACTGTTCGATACAATATGGAGAAGAAGTGGTCAGAATTTGAAGTGATCTGCACGTAACAGTGAAAAAACTCTAATCCGCGAAGACTCACCTACACCATAAATACCTTTTCTACTAAATATTCAGCAAGGGCACTGCCAGAACAGCAGACTCACACACCAGTCACCTGTGGCAAAGTATTAAGACACTCATGTATATCAAACTAGAAAATAACTTGCTGTCCTTGTTTCTGGACCTTATTTGCTATGCATGGAACTGGCAAACTAGCTTGAGGTGTCTTCAGGGCTGCACATACTGTATAATCCCTCTCTTACCCAGATAATAACCATCCAGGAAAACGATCTACTATTAAAGTTATTTCTATGACTATTTTCTATCTGTTGTAGGTGCTACATGACCCTGACCACGGCACTCCACCTCCACCGGGGGGGGTCTCCCAAGGGTCCGGCGGGCACGGGGAAGACGGAGACGGTGAAGGACCTGGGCAAGGCCCTGGGCATGTATGTCATCGTGGTCAACTGCTCCGAGGGCCTGGACTACAAGTCCATGGGTCGCATGTACTCTGGTCTGGCTCAGGTAGGACCATGCGCATGGTGGTGGTGGTGGTGGTGGCGGTGGCGGTTGGGATGGTGGTGGTGGTGGTGATGGTGGCAGTTGTGATTGTGGTGGTTGCAGTGTTGGTGGTGATGATGGTGGTGGTGGTGGTGGTGGCGGCGATGGTGATGGTGGTGTTGAAAATGATGATGGCGATGGATATAATATATTATCATATTAACATATTAACATATTAATATATTATCATATTTTCTTTTGCCACCCCAGACAGGGGCGTGGGGCTGCTTTGACGAGTTTAACCGTATCAACATTGAGGTGCTATCGGTGGTGGCCCAGCAGATCCTCTCCATCCTGTCCGCCCTCTCCGCCGGCCTCACCAAGTTCGTCTTCGACGGACAAGAGATCAGCCTGGTCTGGTCCTGTGGCATCTTCATCACCATGAACCCTGGTGAGTCACCACTTGCATGTATGCCTCCCCATACACATACGCACACGAACACACACAGCAGGTTTTACTGTTCTTGTGAGGACCTCCCATGATTTTTACATGGACAACCTGAAATCCCCAGGATAAAGCTCAAATCATCTCCACAAGAGGCTTTACCATGAATACATTCCTGTCAAGCCTGTCCACTTTACCGAGAGTTTTAGAAAGAGTCCCTTCCCTAATTATTTCCACATCGTGTACCCCCAGGTTATGCAGGTCGCAGCGAGCTCCCGGACAACCTGAAGTCCATGTTCAGACCCATCTCCATGGTGGTGCCGGACTCCACGCTCATCGCAGAGATCACCCTGTTTGGGGAGGGCTTCAACAATTGCAAGGTACAGCCACCACACACTGAGCTGCGGATGTACTGAGTGGGCACTTAAGATGTAGATCTCAAACCATGTTCAAGATGTAAGTCATTAGGTAGGGGCTTTCATATGAAGAAGCTCTTTTGAGCTTTTTGTCCAATACACACGCATGCACGCAAATACGCACATATACACACACACACAGGCCTTGATATAAGGAAGTTTCTTGCCTTGTATTGCTTCTCTCTCATTCTTTATATATATCTATATATGTATTATGTAATATGATATAAAATATTGCGCTGTTGTATTTATCAGATATCAAAAGAGGACATTATGTCCCACTAACAGCAACTAGCGTGTTGCATGTATATTTCTCAAGTTCCGTCCTGCTGATACTCTTACCAATCTGAGCGGCGCCGGCTTTCCCCGGGATACAGCCATGAACTATCTCGTACCCTAATGAAACATTCCTGACTGGCTTGCTTCTTACGTGAAGGGTGCCCACCACCAGCGGATGAGAGTGAGTTATCTCACACTGATGGAGATGCAGTAGAGAGTCAATCAAAACAACATATTTAATCAAAGAAGCACGCCACTTGCCCTTTCACAGCCAACTGGCCAAACACACAAACAAAATGAACACATTTTTCCGATGTTTATACTAAAACAAATACAATTGTTGATCTAAAGATTTTCTAGATCTTTTCTACTTCTTGAGATTCAAAATTGTTTGTTAAAAAAACTAACTTTGTCTCATTAATTTCGATTTAGCCCTGGCAGATCACGTGACATACATTCACTGGTGTTAAAACAAGGGGGATTTTATTGTAGATTTTGAGCAGTATTACATGCAGAGCAGGTGTTCCATGCTGCCATGTCAGAGATCTTCTTGAGAGTGTGTGGCTGGTTTATCCTGTGTGCATTATTGCACATCGTACCACAATTTGTGCAGCCTCGCCCAGCCCCAGAGTCTAATCTGTATGACTCGGGCCAGGGAAAGCTGCTTAAACCAGCCATCAACCACACACACTTCAGATACCCCAAACGCCAAATTGAGGCTGGGGAGAATCCCAGCCAGAGGAGGCTGCTTAAACCAGCCATTAACCACACACACTCCACAGCGTCATTTCCTGCAAATTGTAAGGGGTCTTTTAGCTGTTATGTTTTATAGGTGGAGCGATCTCAGATCATTTGGTATCACAAGACTTATTGGAGGTTATTATGGACCAGTAGGTCCTGATTATACGCCTTCTCCAGTAGTAATGAGGTTTCATAATGATTGTTATTATCAGTAGTAGTATTACGATGAACCAGTGGGTCCTGATTATACCAGGTGTCTCCAGTACTAATTAGGTTTCATAAGGAGGAGTATTATCAGCAGTAGCAGTATTATGATGGACCAGTGGGTCCTGATTATACTCTGTGTCTCCAGTACTAATTAGGTTTCATAAGGAGGAGTATTATCAGCAGTAGCAGTATTATGATGGACCAGTGGATCCTGATTATACTCTGTCTCCAGTACTAATTAGGTTTCATAACGAGTAGTATTATCAGCAGGAGCAGTATTATGATGGACCAGTGGGTCCTGATTATACTCTGTGTCTCCAGTACTAATTAGGTTTCATAAGGAGGAGTATTATCAGCAGTAGCAGTATTATGATGGACCAGTGGATCCTGATTATACTCTGTCTCCAGTACTAATTAGGTTTCATAACGAGTAGTATTATCAGCAGGAGCAGTATTATGATGGACCAGTGGGTCCTGATTATACTCTGTGTCTCCAGTACTAATTAGGTTTCATAAGGAGGAGTATTAGCAGCAGTAGCAGTATTATGATGGACCAGTGGATCCTGATTACACTCTGTCTCCAGTACTAATTAGGTTTCATAACGAGTAGTATTATCAGCAGGAGCAGTATTATGATGGACCAGTGGGTCCTGATTATACTCTGTGTCTCCAGTACTAATTAGGTTTCATAAGGAGGAGTATTAGCAGCAGTAGCAGTATTATGATGGACCAGTGGATCCTGATTACACTCTGTCTCCAGTACTAATTAGGTTTCATAACGAGTAGTATTATCAGCAGGAGCAGTATTATGATGGACCAGTGGGTCCTGATTATACTCTGTGTCTCCAGCAGTAATTAGGTTGAAGTATGTGGGGGTGCTGTGCTCTGTGGGGGCGTGTGGGCGTGTGGGCGTGTCTGCTGACTCCAGATCAGAGGTGAGAGCTAAGCCTTCTGTCTCCCCACCGGCTGCTGGCACCTGTGGTCCACCAGCGTTTACCTGGAATCAGTGTCAGTGTGGAGCCTGGAGCCAAGCCAGGGGATGATAGGATTAGCATGCGCCGTGCAAGCTCCAGCCGCGCACGCAAGTCTTTGTTAGCGAATGTATGCGTGCGCGCATGTGTGTGTGTTTTCATCCGTGTACGTGTGCACTTACTTTGAGTTTGTAGTTTGGGCTCGACTTTGTTTGTGTGTGTGTACCTCTGCCCTGTGCTACCTCCAACACACACACGTCTATACACGCACCCCAACACCCACACCCACACACACACACACCCTCCCACCTGCGCCAGATCACTCCCTGGCAGGTTTGCAAACCCCAACACCAATGCCAGCACCGCAAACACCCACACACACACACATATAGACACACACACACAAACACATCTCCTCCCCCCATCCCATCAAGAAAGTCACAAACAACCTACACTAACCTTTACAAAACTTATCCGACAGCCGCTTCCCTCAAGGATGTTACTCTCTCTCTCTCTCTCTCTCTCTCTCTCTCTCTCTCTCGCTCTCGCTCTCGCTCTCCCTCCGGTCCCCACACACACATGCACAGACATAATAACACCCGGGCGGCCGGGTGTTATTATGTCCAGCGCTGCCAGGCTGCGGCTGCCTGTTGGGATCAGTAATGATGTGCCAGGGAGATCATCGGGGGGGTGTTAGCATAGCGCCTAGTAGAAAGCCAGCCACGGGCAGACCAGACCCAGCGCTAGCCTGGCATGGGGGCACTGAAGCCAGCCGTGCAGGCAGGTGGGAATATGGAGGGATGGTGGTGGGGAGGGGGCTGCAATGGAAATATTATTGTGAAAGATGGAGGGGAGGCGGGAGAGCGAGAGAGGAACACTGCATGGTCCCAAACACTTTGTTGTCTGACTTATGGTTGTTGTGGAGCAGAGCATGGCATTAACACTCAGGGGTTCGAGTCCCACTAGGGGGAGCTGGCTGGGGCGCACATGCTAAGTTATGAATGCTATGTATGCATTGCGGTATTTTAATGCACTATGAATTAAAACGTCCACAGAAATGGCATGAATTATGACAACATTATGGGAATAGAATTCCTAGGTGTCGTGTTCATGATCGTTAATATGCAAAGCTATGGAACAACAACAACAACATCTACGATAAGGGAATAGCATACATATTTCCGCAGTGCTGACAATGATAAAATGTCATACAATACAAGACTTTACAACCTGAAACTTACCTACTGTCGCAGTTTCTTGCAACATTACCACTTTTCCTCGGTGCATGTGTCAGGCTGTGTTGGCTCTGCTTCTGCTGCAATCTGAAGCTGCTCCAACGAATTTGCAGCAATCCATTTATTACATCGCTTCGCCCACTGTCCACCATTTCCTATAAATAACCTTGCACAGGCGACCGGTTCTGACGGGCTGGTTTCACTGGTGCCAATGTTTGCTGTAATAAATAGGCGAGGTGTACCGATTTAATTGTTTTCACATCAATAACATAAGATTATGTTTTATTTATATATATATATATAAATATACATCAGCCAACCCCCTCACTTAGCGTTGGAGAATCCTTTTCCAACAGATATAATACACACGTGAGGTCCGGTGATTAAAGACACCACACACCTCCCCTAGGTGATCTTACAGCATGGACAGCGTCCTATTGACCGCGTGGAATCTAGGACAGAAGCGACACAACAATGCAGAACAGCGGGGCCGCGGTGGCCTGGCCATTGGCCTACTTTGGGCAGCTTTGGCCTGGTTTGAGAGAGTGCTCTGATCCATGCTTTGAGCTGCAACACACGGGGGTAGGGGGCATGTTACACTTCCCCAAGCCCATCATCCGCTCTGTCTAGCATGTTAGAAGTGTGCTCTCTCTCTCTCTCTCTTTTCTCTCTCTCTCTCTCTCTCTCTCTCTCTCTCTCTCTCTCTCTCTCTCTCTCTCTCTCTCTCTCTCTCTCTCTCTCTCTCTCTCTCAGAGGCTTTATCTAAACCTCTCCCCCTTGCTCTCTGGATATATATGTCTCTCTGTCTCACTTTTTTGTTTGTGTGCATGTGTGTGGGTGCAAAAGCCCATGATACAAGTTTCTACACACACACACACACACACACACACACACACACACACACACACACACACAAACACATATTGAGTGCAGCTGTGTAATGCCATGCTAGGACAAGCTACCCAGGCATGACACCTGTAGTGCACACCTGTAGACATACACATAACACTCACAAATCACGCTGTGAGTGTGTATGTGTGGGTGTTTGTGTGTGTCATGTAGAGTATGTCACAGCTTGGGCTCCCATTATCCTGTGTGTGTGTGTGTGCATGTGCATGGGAGTGTGTGTGTGCATGTGAGTGTGCATGTGTGTGAGAGAGGGGATGCTGGCTGTTCGAATGGATGAAAGGACGTTCTTCACGGTCAAACCTGCCAGGGACTTCAAACCTGATGTCATGTTGTATTTATTTTATATTTTCATGGAGTGAGTTAACCGGCTGCCTGGCCCCCGGTTGTGACTCCCACCTCTGCCGTGATGCTCTGTGTGGCAATCCTGATTCTCTCTATCCTCAGGTTAACAGCAATTGTTCAGGTTAACATCATGTTTATATGCTGTCTCTCTCCCTCGCTCTCCCACCTCTCTTGCTGTTGGTCCCTTCAATATCTTTTTTACATACTTCTTTAGTGATTTTCTTGGGTGCTCCCAATTTGTCTTTGCTTTTTTTGCTCTGCCCATATATGTCCATCACCCTTCATCTATGTGTGTGTGTGTGTGTGTGTGTCTCTCTCTTTCTCCCTCTATCGCTCTCTCTCTCTCTGTGTTCTACTCACTACTCACTTACTTCCATGGCTGCAGTCGGATAGTCTTTTTGCTTAGGAAGGTTCCTAACTGACTGAAATGCTTCCGTTCTTACATCCTTTAGCATAGGTTACACTAGACCATCCTTTACGAAAGGAAAGGAGATAATGCCGTCCCACAATTCCTTGTGGCAAGAACATTTACAATGAAGCACCATTCGTCCATTCACGAAAAAGAAACGATCAACATGACCGACAATTATCTTCATACAATCGTACTAATTGGGATCTATATCCATAAATATGAGTTGATAGGAGTGTAAGCCTGACCAACCATTATCAATGTGACAACTATTTTGTTTCCCTTGTATGACTGGTAATCCTTTTTTATTTCAATTCCAACCGTAGTAATAAAGTATCATTTTTCCCCATGTTGTCCACGTTTATATAGCCTGCGTGAAACAGCACGGTTAGAACGCACGGGGCAAAGTATCTAAGATGAGCTTTTAGTAGTCCATCTTCAGAACATTGCAGTTTCACCACGGCAGACCCCCGTCCAAAACATCAGCCGTTGCATAATGACGTAGCCTAATGTAAGTGCAGTCGGATTCTCTTAGCAACCCAAGTCCTTATATGTGTTTGTGTGTGTGTTTGTGTGTTAGCTCCTGGCTAAGAAGGTGTTCACGCTGTACTCCCTGGCGGTGCAGCAGCTGTCAAAACAGGACCACTACGACTTTGGCCTGCGAGCTCTCACCTCCCTGCTACGCTACGCCGGCAGGAAGCGACGAGTCTGTCCCGATTTGCCCGGGGAAGAGGTAAGACACTACTAAATTCTCTCCCTCCTTCTGTCTCTTTGTCTCTCTCTTGCCCTCTCTCTCTCTCTCTTTGTCTTCCTCTCTCTCTCTCTCTCTCTCTCTCTTGCTAAATAATATATATTGGAACTTTTGACAGGGGATAATCGAGTGGTTTTGGTGTTTGACTCTCAGCAGGAATCCCAATATTTGCAGATTACCTGTAGGCCTGGTCCTTGAGCAAGCTGCCTACCTGCTCCCTAATGACATCGATCTTAAAAGTTATTATTGTTAGTCGCCTTCGATGTAACCGTCTACCATGGCAACTATTAAAATCTATAATATACATGGTTTTAAGGTAATAAGATAAAAGATAATAAAAAGTCAACCTTACTAGAAGTAGACATCTATGAACTAAGGGTTTCTGTGGAAGCCTATGATGGCCATATTATGGCCTACTAATTACAATATACTCATTCTGTTCTAATCTCTTGTTAAAAAAAGTATGATTAAAAAAGAAAATGGTGTTTCCATTCTAAACAGCAGCAATAGTATTCAGAAGGCATTTCTCCTTCATCACCCCCTCCCTCCCTTCACCCACTGACCCCACATTATACTCTTTACTCGTCCCGGTTCCTTGCTTCAGGACTACATCACCACCCCCACCTTCACTACCACCCCACCATCACCACCTCCACCACCACCCCTAGCCTGAACAATACCTAGTGGCACCGGAGAATGGCAGAGACATTCACACATGCACACACACACACACACACACACACACACACACACACAGGCAGACACACACAGGCACACAACATTGAACAAGACCTTCAGGCACAAGAACGGAATAGACACTAAATGCATGCACTGTTGCACCTAAGCATGTACACACACACACACACACACACACACATACACACACACACAGCGTTGATGAGAGAGTGACTTCAGACGGAGGGGGTTGACACCAGGAAAATGTGTGCCTAACGCCCCGCAGGGAGCCGGGCTGTGATCAAAAATGTATCAAAGGGGCGGAAGAAAAGTTGAAACAGCACCCTAGAAAAGAGCTCATCATTTCATACCTTTCCTCCGCACGGTTTCCCTTTTTATTTATTTATTTATTTATTTATTTATTCGATTATTTATTCGATTTTGTGGGAGGGGGGGAAGGCTCAGTCGTAAGTCACTCCTTTGTGTACTGCCAAGAGGGGGGCGTTAAACAACAGTTTGTTTGTTGTTTAATAGCTCATTTGTATCCTCTGGTACTGTGAAGTACCCCACTGCGAGGGGAGGGGGCGTTTGGGGAGCTGATGATGGATCACCGGAAGGAGTTCCAGTCGGGACGGCTCTGCCATTTCTCTGAGTTTTATTTAGTGTTTCTCTGGGACTCTCAGTTGGGAGGAGAAGATGGATAAACTATAGCTAGTCAAGTGTCACCCGCCCCAATGCTCCTGCCGCAGGTAAAATTTTTAAGAGAAACGATAAATCAGTAAAATAACGACTGAGCTGTTCTGCCCTGATGACCTCTGGTGACCTTTCCCTCCCAGATCCTACTCATTTCCATGAAAGACATGAACCTGGCCAAGCTGACCTCGGTGGACCTGCCGCTGTTCAACGGCATCATCCAGGACCTGTTCCCTGGTGTGGACACCCCCACCATTGACTACGGCAAGGTACTTGCACTGTTGGTAATCCAGCGTTTACGTATTATGTCCTTCCACACGCCCTAACCTTTATGCTTATAGCTCAGTGCGAACCCATTACGCCATATTACCACAGCTTTAGCCTTTGCAATGATAGCACAGCTAATCCACAATGCAGTAGCACATTGCTCACCCACAATTTGCTAGCATATCTAAAGGAATATTGTGCCTGCACATCTCTAACCCATGCTGTGTTTTAGTTCCCCGCTAACCAAATGCAAACCACAAAGTAGATCTACAGAATACAGTAACCCAGCTGCTGAATGACTATATTACTATATTCTGTCTACCATGGATATCATGGTAGATACACCATCTGATCAACCGTAAAGGCCAAAACAAAATGTAAGCTAACTAATTCTTTCTTGAAAGGACAAGGGTTTCTTTCAAAGCACACTGCTCACGACACACACACACACCCTCACACACACATGCCGTACACACACACACACAGGCGCACACACAAACACACACTTTGCACACACACATATATAGCATCACACAAATTAAACAGGACAAACGGCGTGGACATGGTATGTGCACTGTAGCGTTATGTCAACACAATTTCCCCCAGCAGCAAGCAGCCTCAGCACTCCTTTAGCAGCATGTCTTGATCAGCAGTGCAAGCCACCGGCGGCCATATATGGCACTGTTTCTTTACTTCAGGGTTCTCTGTCCCATACCACAGTATATACAGTCAGTTTTACTGCGTTGAAATATCTATGGGCTGACCCCCTCCTTCCCTTTCCTCCTTCCCCTCCCCTCGGCTCCTCCCAGAAGCTGAACAGAGTTATGGGTCTGACTGGGTCTTACTTGGTCTGCTGAGCCCAGGGCGCTGATAGCCTCTGGCAGGGGCACCGTCCTCAGAAGCGTACGCACACTGTTAATATCGAATGCGCTGCTGAAATATAAATATACACAAGCCACTGCTGCCAAGGCTTCAGAATGCAACATAGTCACGCTTGGCCTAGAGATGGACTCAGTATTAACCTAGCCCACAGTGTTTCCATTTGTCTCTCTGTATGTCTCTCTGTACATTTTACTGATTGTTTACCTTGGTTATTGTCCATGTCTGTCTGTCTGTCTCTGTGTCTCTTTCTCTGCATTTCTCAGTATCAGTTTGTCTGTTGTCTGTCTGTCTGTCTGTCTGTCTGTCTCTCTCTGTATTGTTCTCTACATTTCTCAGTATCTGTTTGTCTGTCTGTCTGTCTCTCTGTATTATTCTCTGCATTTCTCAGTATCAGTTTGTCTGTCTGTCTGTCTCGCTCTGTATTGTTCTCTACATTTCTCAGTATCTGTTTGTCTGTCTGTCTGTCTCTCTGTATTATTCTCTGCATTTCTCATTATCTGTTTGTCTGTGTGTCTGTATGTTTCACTCTCTCTTTCTGTCAATTTCTCAGTATCTGTATATCTGTCTGACTGTGCATTTCTCAGTATCCCCCTTTCTGTCTGTATCCAGTCCTTGCTCTCTTTTCCTTTCTCTGCATCTCTCTCTCTCTCTCTCTCTCTCTCTCTCTCTCTCTCTCTCTCTCTCTCTCAGTCTCTTTCTCAGATTCAGATTCCGTTGATCAACATGACCCCGGGGATCATTGTCTCGTCCGCGTATGCGCGAGGGCATCCTCCGATCGTGCAGCTGCATGACCCCAACCACCAAAACCCCCAGTTCATGTTTGTAAACATGGTCCATAAATCCGCCTAGACGAATAACACAATGTACTTTACCACATGCAGAGAACGCACACACACTCTCTAATCACACACACACACAGGCACACACACGCTGAATAATTCATTGCAGCTGTGATAGGTCATTCTTCATCTGTGCTAGGTTCCTCGTCTGTCCTCTCCATACTGTGGAAAGCAGATGGCTCATTTGGAGGTAGCAGCCATGTGTGGAGGAAGAGGAGGAGAGGGAGGGATGGACTGAAGGTTATGTACATTAGGTGCGGAGGCACGCAAAAGTTGTTAACTTGCGTCCCTTTTCCCCATTCGTCACTACAATTTTTAGCAGTCATTTAGCAGACGTTTTCAACCATAGTGACTTTAAAGTGAGGCTAAGAACATTCTAAGCATACATCAAGATTGGTGTAGCTACAAAGAAAATTGTAGTGCTGCACAACCTAGTTCAAAAAACAACAACTGGACAGAGTGCATACATAGCTCTAGGAATCAGAAATAAACATTTTGGAATGTAATTCTTTATTAGTGGTGGTGTGATCAGTGCTTTCTAAATTCCACAACAATTTATACATTTCCACAACCATGGTACAGCTCAACAAATTGCGTTGTCGACAACACAAATCAGAAATCAGCCAAACGTTCACAAAGCGGCACCCTTTTACTCTGAAGACGTTTAAAGAAACAAGCGGACGGCCGTGGCATTTGCACGCCAGGGTTGCACGTGGCACCAGATGTAGCGAGCGTCGGGCCGGGTGCGTCGTAACGCTGGCGGTGCCATAGTGGTGATGAAAGCGTCATTAGTGTGGCGTTGAGAGTCTCTCCCTGTTAGCTAAATGGATCCTCAGCCATCTGCTGTGACAGGCTCCACCGCTCGCTCACATCCACCCCCTACACCCAGATGGGCGGAGGGAGATCTTCCTTCCCTCAGTAGCTCTCACTCTGTATCCCTCTCTCACTCCCTTCCTGTACCTGTTTCGAGGGCTCCTCCTATTTCATTTTTAGACCATACGGTCATTTGAAATGTTTGGCTTGACGGGCTAGCTGACTAGCGAGGCATGGTCTTCTCTCTACGTCTCTCTTTCTGTCTCTCCCTCTCACACTATCTTCCTCTCTGTCTCTGTCTGTCTGTCGGTTGGTCGCTCTGTATGTCTAACTTTCTCTCTCTAAATCTCGACTGTCCTCTCTATAAATACTTTCTCTCTCTCTTTCCTTTTTTCTCTCTCTCTCTCTCTCTCTCTCTCTCTCTCTCTCTCTCTCTCTCTCTCTCTCTCTCTCTCTCTCTCTCTCTCTCTTTCTCAGAGTCTCTTTCTCAGATTCAGATTCAAAGGGCATTATTGGCATGGACAACGTACATTTACGTTGCCAAAGCACAAAAAGTAAAATAACTTTCACGGTAAAATAAAGTCTCTCTCCAAACTCCTCTATCCCTTTCCAACTTGTTTTTGTGTCCAGGGGTCATTGTCCAGGGGCTGTTCTCAAAACACACGTTATTCTATATGCTGCCTGCAGCCTGACTTTCCTGTCATTCTCTGTGTCTCAGTTCCTGATTTTTTTCCCGGTGTGCAAAACAGCTTGATAACATTGATCCTGAGTTACAGTTCTGTGTGTGTGTGTTGTGTGTGTGGGTGTATACACACACACACACACACACACACACACATAAACTATACAGAACCAGACTGATATATCGGTCTGCCAATGCTGTTGGCCTTCAGCAGCTGTGGTAGGATCAGTATTTGCTTCCTAGAAGATAATACACATGAAAAGGTCAGGCTCTCCTCCTCCTACCTATAAGTCTGACTGCAGCCATGTGAGTTATTGGCTTATTCTCGACGGAGGAAACACAGTGGTCACAGCACCTTGAGGTTTTCTAAAGAGCATGTTCAGGTGGGGGGGAAGAGGAACAAGGAACCCAGACACAGGGAGAGTTATTGTCTGGTGAACATGGAGGAATGCGAGGCTGGGGAGGAAAAGACATGGGATACATGTTAGTCACTGAAATGTGTTGTTGACACACACCTGGCACTGAGAGAAAGCCTAGATGGCTGTGAAGCTAGAAATGGGTAAAAGCACTTCTGTCGCCCGTGATCAATGTTGTTGTTTCAGTAAGCAAATGGTGCCAGGTCGTGTGTTTGTGTAAGAGTGCGTACAAGAGTGTGCACAAGTATGCTGTATTTGTGTCTACATCCATGTATCTTGTTTGTGTGAGGCAAGAGTCCTGACTGTATTGTGTATGTAGAAACATTGAGTGAGCCATCTTGAACTTTCTATAGGCAAAAGAAAGGCGTAGCGGTCGTCTGTAATGAAATCTGTTGCGGTGGGTCCGTGTGTGCTTGGGCCTCTATGGGACACAGGGGCTGTAATGTGTTTTAATGAGAACAGTTCCTCGGTGGACCGGGGAATATCTACTCATCACTTGGGACCCCCTGCTGCTAGAAAGTAGCTCCGCTCCTCTGCTGTATGTTCCACCTGCAGCTACCCCACCCCATCTGCCTGTCATCATCATCTGTCCGGATGTATGGGTTCATGTCTCACTCTGTCTCTCTCTCTCTGTCTCCTTCTCTCCTTACTCCCTCTGCCTATCTCCTTCTACCCCTCTGTCTCCCCCCATCTCCCCCCTCTTGCCTTCTTTCTCTCTCTCCCCCCTCTCCGACACCCCTCTCTTTCTCTCCCCCCCTCCCTCTCTCACTCCCACACTCCCACTCCCTCCCTCTCTCGCTCCCAAACCTGTCACTCTCTACCCCCCCCCAGTTGAGGGAGGCCATCGAGGCGGAGCTGCGTGAGCGCGGCCTGCAGCCCATCCCCTTCACGGTGTCTAAGGTCATCCAGCTGTATGAGACCAAGAGCTCCCGCCACTCTACCATGCTGGTGGGCAGGACGGGCAGCGGCAAGACGGTGACCTGGAGGACCCTGCAGAACGCCCTCACCGCCCTGCACCGCATGGGGGAGCCGGGGTACCAGCTCATCAGGGTATGGTCTTGTTGTAGTTTTTAACTCAATTGTTTCGTAGTTTTTTCTCGTGTCAAGAGTTATTTATCTTTTCAGAAGTATTTTCTGAAAAGTAGTTTGGAGTCACTTTTTGGTTTTTAATTTCCACTACTGTCCTGTACTGCTGTGACACCCACATTTCTCGTCTGGGTTTGTCTGGATGCGACTCGTCTGGCGTACATCAGTATAGTTCCAATCAAAGCTATGGTTGCTTGCTGTTTTCCATCTCTGCCCTGCTGGCGGCGGAGGGCCTAGGTCCTTAGCTGGGCTAGTAGGAGTAGCATAGTAAGTGGGAGGTGGAAACAATTTCAGCGATTAAATTGTGTTTTAACGTCTTAACATTCAGTATTACCCAAATAACACATTTTGGAGTAGGGCAATAGCATGAGTGAAGTCATTGACTTCACTACCAGCCAAAAGGCTTTTGATTTATTTATTGCTAATTTCCCTTCTTCATTCCCATTATTTTTCAGGGGGGATTTCCCATGATCCTCTCTGGTTTTCTATCTCCCACCACCCATCTCGTTCTCATTTTCCGTGAATATCAAAACATCCCCTTCCCAGAGGGCTTGTTTGTCTTCATTTGTGCATGCATGCATGTGTGTGTGATTGCGTGTGTGTGTGTGTGTGTGCGCGTGTGCATGCATGCGTGCCTGTGTGTGTGTGGGAGGGGGCATGCTTCCACAAAATTACACATTAACGCCCATGGGTGTGTGTGGCACGGGGCGTGTTGGCACATACATCACACCTATCAGTGAGCCTCGTCAACATGTGACCACTCTCGCAGCCCCCACAGGGTCCTCACCTCATCTAACTCGCACGCGTGCACACACACACACACACACACACACACACATAGGACAGCATTATTCTTGGGCTCCCTCGGTGCGTGGAGCAGAAGTGAGGACCTCTTAAAGTTGAAGATCATGACATACACTCCATTAAGCTGGATAGGCTCTGAGTCAGCCCAGGGGACCCGCTCCACAACACCAGGAATGTGGGGGGGAGACATTAACGCACACAGAGGACGATTCACTATGGATCTGGAATGTGTGTGTGTGTGTGTGTGTGTGTGTTTGTGTGAGGTGTGTGGTTGAGTGTATTGTGGGGTCAGTGTCTGTGTGCATTTGTTGTGTGCGTGTGTTGACGGATCCATCTAGATGTTTGGTTGTGTGTTAGTGTGTGTTAGTGTGTGTGTGTGTGTGTGTGTGTGTCCGTGTCCATAGGTCCACATGTGCGTGTGTATGAGTCTTTGTGTGTGTGTATTCAAGTGTATGTGAATGTGGGTGTGTGTGTGTTGGAGTGTGTATTGGTGTGATTCTATGTGTTGGAGTGGGTGTGTGAGTGTGCGTGTCTGTGTGTTTGTATGTGAGAGTTGGAGTGGGTGTGTCTATGTGTTTGGGTGTGTGAGTGGGTGTTTTGGAGTGGGTGTGTGTGTTTGTTGGTGTGTGTGTGTGTCTGTCTCTGTTTGTATGTGAGAGTTGGAGTGGGTGTGTCTATGTGTTTGGGTGTATGAGTGTGTGTGTTGGAGTGGGTGTGTGTGTTGGAGTGGGTGTGTGTGTTTTCTGTTTAACGGAGCGGGTGGCCTAAGTGGAGATTAAAGCAGCAAAGCGAATCATCTTGTACAGAAGATGAGAGGGCAGAGAGAGAGCGCGATAAAGAATAGGAAGAAAGAGAAAGTGTGAGACAGAATAATAGCAGCACAGAAAGAGGGAAGAGAGACGTAGAGAAAGAGAGGCAAGAGAGCGGAATAGACTAAAAAGAATTGGAAAGAAATATAATTAAAAAATAAAACAAGACTTTCTGCCCGGTCTTATGTCAGTGGATACCAGACTGGGTGTGAGTGTGTGTCTGTCTCAAAGCTATCTTCCATACACACTCTGCCTGCTCTCCATCTCCCCACCATTCCACTCTCATATTCCCTCTTTCTCTCTCTTTCCCTAGCTCTCTTTCCCATCTCAAGCTCTCTCTCCCTCCATCTTGCTTGCTCTATGTTTCTCTATCACTGTCGCTCTGTCTCCCTCTCTACCATCACTCTCTCTCTCTATCTCTGTGTTTCTCATACTTGAACTCTCTCACTGTCTTGCTGTGTGTCCCTATTTCTCTCCCTCCCTCTCTGTCTCTCTTCAGCTCTTTCCCTCTCTCTCTACATTCTTGCCTGGTCTCTTTATCGTTCTCTCTCTATTTCTCTCTCTATCCCATTGTTCTTCCTCTCTTTTTGCCTCTCCCACTCTTAACTCTCTCTTCCCATCTCTCTCTTTCTCTCTCCCCATCTCTCTCTCTCTTTCTATCTCTCTCCACCACCTCCAAGTGATTTCTCTCTTTCTGTTTTGTTCTTGGGTGTATGTGTGTGTGTCAGTACTTCCTCCGCTCTCTCCTCTGTGTGATGAGAGTATGTGTCCATCCAGCTTTAGTCCGAGGGCTCCGCTGCCACTGCAGGCGATGGCGGAGTCACACTCCAGTACCCTCCGCTGATGCTAATGAGCACCACCCCCTTCTCCTCTCTCGCAACCTCCTCCTGCCACCTCCCTTCTCCCATGCATCTTCTTTACCTCTTCTACCTCCTCCTTTACCCTCTCTCCCACCCTTTCCATATACCACACCCTCTCCCACCTCTCCCATCCCCTCCTCTCACATTCTCCTTCCACCCTTTTCCTACACCTCCCTACACCACACCCTCTCCCAACTCCCCTTCCCACAGTCTCCCATCCCTTCCTCCCAGTTCCTCCTCCCGACCCCCTCCCCCTACGTAAATACATGCATTGCCCCACCCCCCAGCTCCCGAATGCACATAGATACACACACGCCGCCGCTGAACACAAACAAGTAAATACTTACACAGGCATGCATGCCCACGATCACACACACACACACACACACACACACACACACACACACACACACAGCCCCAATGCACACAGCCAAACTAATTCCAATAATTTAATTTAAATGAAGTCTCTCTCTCTCTCACTCTCTCTCCCTATATTACACACAGACACAACAATGCAGGCATTTTGAAATGGCCTTTTAGCAGCGACATTTACTCACACACACACACACACATACACAGACTGGCAGTCGTGCTTTAACCGGTGGTGGTATCAACAAGAGAGAGACAGGGAACAGAGGCATGGCTAATTGCCGGCGCTTAATGCTTAGCTTCCCAGTGACAATATGTATGGTGGCACGGGGGCTAACCACTAGCCACGTTTGATGACACCCCAGCTGGCATCCCCGCCCCGTGGCCGACTGGCACAGCTCTGGAACCACACACACACAAACATACACTTGTTTGAAAATATGTGTGTATGTGTGTCGGCTTCATCCCTCCATCAACAATCGCCCCGGTTACTGTCTCAGCCCCCCTCACTTGCCCACCTACACACTCACACGGCGTAGGGCTGAATAAAGAAACGGACCAAAGAGAGAGGGTATGTAGGTGGGGAGTTTTATTAAGATTTTATTATCCCACCTGGTTAAAACTAGCCGTGTGTGTGTGTGTGTGTGTGTGTGTGTGTGTGTGTGTGTGTGTGTGTGTGTTTGTGGTGTCTGTGTGTGTACATGCAACCGTCCAGAACTAGGTGATGTTGTGTTTGACCTGAGTTGACCTCCTCTTTCTCTCACCTTCTCACGGCCACCTCTACTCCCTTTCACCCTCTAATAGCGCCACACTGCCTCTGCATTAAGGGCAAGCTTGGTGTGTGTGTGTGTGTCCTCTATTATTCTGTATACTCTCAGCCTTGTTCCGGGCTCCCTCTGAGACTCAACACATCTATTAATGTCTTCTTCCTTGTCTCTCTCTCTCTCTCTCTCTTTCTTTCTCTCTCTCTCTCTCCTTCTATTTCTCTTCCTCGCTCTGTTGCTTTTGCTGCACAAATGCCCCCCTTGCACCCTGACGATGACTTGTTCACATTCTCATGTTCTCTCTCCTCCTCTCTTTCTCTATCCCTCTCCATCCACTCTCTCCTCTATTCTCCTCTCCCCTGTCTCCAGCGCTCGCTTTCCCATTCTCCGTTATTTCCTCCTTACCTTTTCCAATCTTTTCTTTTCCTCTCTTCTTTTTCTCCCTCTGCCTTTTTTCTCTGAATGTTCTCTCGCTTTTTCACACTCCCTCCCTTTTGGTGCCTGCCGTCTTTTCTTTCATTTTCTGACTCGATACCTTGCTCTATGCATATCTATTTCTGGGCTCCATCTTCTTCCCCCCCACCTCTCTCCATCCTCGCCTCTCACTGTTCACGATCCTTTCTCCCATCCTTTCTCTCATCACTCTTTCTTTCTGTCCCCATCTGTCCTCTCTTTTGCTCCCTCTTTCTCTCCTCGTTCTCTATTCTCTTCATCACCGTGAAACAGCAGCACCACATATTACATTTGAACAGAAATGGAGGACTCACCACTTTTTTTTAATTGCCTACCATGTACTCAGAAGGTATTAGCTTGGCTAATGGAAAACAATGATGCTAGCTGTCGAGAATAGTCATGGGTGATGGGCTTATGAACAAATAAACATAATGAGAAGAATCCCCCCCCCCCCTCCCCCAAAAGTCAATCTGCGTCCTTTTTTCCCTGATACCAATCTTTTAGTATTCCATATTTTGCTAACTTTTCAAAACTTTTTTGCTCATTGATTCTCTGAATATTAACATGTAAGTCTTTGACCCGCCTCAACAGGACTACCCCTTGAACCCCAAGGCGGTGAGCCTGGGCGAGCTGTACGGCGAGAGCAACCTGTCCACCAACGAGTGGACCGACGGCCTGCTGTCGTCCCTGATGAGGGCTGCGTGCGCAGGTAGACTCACATCCACGTTACACAGTGGCTCCTCGATAGTGCTTCACGATCAACGCCCACTAATCCTATCCTCCCGTTCATTTGATTCACACATTCATCATTCGTTGGTGGTGGCGATGACATTACAAGGTGACTACCAGCTTTTTGGTTGTCACCGTTTAAGGGCACCTCCTCAACCCTTGGCTCGGCAGGGACCCGAGAATCCGACCGGCGACCTTTGAGTTGCCAGGCAACCAGACACACTCTACCGCACTAAAAGCACACTGGACTCAGGGTTGGCAGGATGGCAAAGCTAATGATCCAGGCAGAGAACATGAGTCACTTAGCAGCAGTGGTGGTTTGTTCCTCAGTTCATTCTAAGTAACAGCCTTTAGTGAGTCCCCAGCCCTGCATTGGTTGATATGCATTGCAGTGGACCCAGGGGGAGGATGTGTAGAAGCAATATATATCACATAAATCACAAAGAAAAAACTAAATCAATACATGATTTGTATTTATATGTCCTTGATATGATTTTGTTTTTCGATTACTAATCAAACAAAAAACGACTATCAAAATTATCCTTAGTTCTAGATCTAAAGTGGACTTTTATTGGTTTTATTGGGGGAATTACTGTGTATGGGATGTGTATTGACGTCACTGGGAGACGTAAGCAGCGTGACTTGGCAAGTGTGCAGCTGTCCGCTCCACCCCACCATGCGCAATTACCGGCAGAGTAATCAATATATTATCACAATAATCATTAGCTGTTGCTGCTCTAACTAGCCGTGTTCCTGTTTTTCTCGTGCTGCATTCCCCGTTCTAACAAAGATTCAACTGAATGGGTTTGTTGTTCTACCACGGATGGTGGTAGGGGTGGTTGTGTTGATAATGGTTATCATTGTGGTGGTGGTAGTGGGCATTGGGGGGGGGGGGGGGGGGGGGGGGGGGGGGGGGGGGGGGGGGGGGGGGGGGGGGGGGGGGGGGGGGGGGGGGGGGGGGGGGGGGGTGTTGATGGTTGTCTTGGTGATACGGGTAGAGGTGGGTGGTGATGGTGCTGGTTGTGGTGCTCATAGTGACGGTGGTGGTAATAGTGGATGGAACAAACAAAAACGAAGATCGAGAGAATAACGTGACTTGCTGTAGACTGTCGACTGGGCTGACCAGAAGAGAACGGTCCGAGCCTCACTGTAAACCAGCACTGGTTCAAATACAGTGCACTGTTCACACACACACACACACACACACACAGTCACACACTGGCCTATTGCAGAGCGGCCGAAAAGAGAGGGACACTTGAGTGTGTGGGTGTGGTGGCGTGGGTTGCAGTTGAGGTGGTGGGGTGTGAGTTGTGCCGGACGCGTGGCGGGTCGGGGGTGAAGGAGACCTCGGAGCTCTTCAGGAAAAGATTGAGTGATTTAAAGTGAGGTGCCAACAGCTAGGGCGCAGAGACAGAGGAGAAGCAGCCGCACGCCAGATGGAATTGGTATCTGCAGCACTTTGTCGCAAGATGGTGATGGCGGAGGTGGAGGGCGGGGTGATCGTGAACCCACACACACACCACAATCACACACACGCGGCATGAGTCAGACAATCACACAATCAAGTGCAGGGAGTGCAGGGGAACCGGAGGAGCTCAGATGCAGCTGTGTCTTGTGTGCCAGACTCCAACCTCTCTTCCCTCTTCCTCCTCCTGCTTCTGCTGCTTCTCAACCCTACCACAACTCTCTCTCTCTCTCTCTCTTTTTTTTTCTTCTCTCTGTCGTCTCTCACTCTCGCTCTCTCTGTTTCTCTCTGTCTCTCTATCTCTCGCTCTCTCTTTCTTCACCCCCCGCCTCCAAAACTGAAACCTGGGAACCTGGAGTCAGCCACATCCCTCCTTACCTGGTTGTCTCCTCTCTCTCTCTCTCTCTCTCTCTCTCTCTCTCTCTCTCTCTCTCTCTCTCTCTCTCTCTCTCTCTCTCTCTCTCTCTCTCTCTCTCTCTCTCTCTCTCTCTCTCTCTCTCTCTCTATATATATATATATATATCTGTGATGGAGGGAGATACAGAGGCTCATGGGGGACGGGTTGGGGGGTGTTGTAAGATGAGCAGGCATCTGTGTGCGTCAGAGGAGAGTTTAGCCAGCCGGTTTTACACCAGCTTCCTTCTAGCTCTTGTTTTGTTTTACCCCCTATCTATCTCTCACTCTCGCCCTCGCTCTCGCTCTCTCTCGCTCTCTCTCTGTGTCTCTCTCTCTCTGTGTCTCTCTCTCTCTGTGTCTCTCTCTCTCTCTGTGCCCTGGTCTTCAGGCTGTTCACTAGAGATACCGTGCCCAGCTGTGGAGGGCCAACTTTCCCTCTCTCTCCCCTACTCTTTCTCCACCTCGCTCTCTCTTCCTCTCACTCTGTCCCTACCTCTCTTCCTCCTTCTATGTACCTCTCTTGCTCCATCTCTTGACTATGTCTCTCTCTCTCTCTCTCTAAGCCACAGTTCTCCCAGCAGGGCCCTGTTCAATGCCCAACTGCTGGCACACTGTTCCCTCCCACAAGAACAAATACACACACACACACACACACACACACACACACACACACACATAAGCCCAACCAAAGCCCATGGAGGAAAACACTGTTTGTTACTGTGTCTGGCTTTGCCTAGCCCCCTCAACTCTCTTGCTCTCTCTCTCTATCTCTATTTCTCTTTCCCTCTCTCTATTTCTCTCTATCTTTCTATCTCTCTCCATCT
>JACYXH010000019.1:1716594-1774094 GCA_026745465.1 Lota lota
TGAGGCGTCTGTTTGAGAGGTACTTGGAGAAGACCCTGGTGTTTAAGAGGATCTCATGCAAGGAGCTGGTGTCCATCACGGAGCTCAACGGAGTCTCCTCCCTCTGTCGCCTCTATGACGCCCTGGCCACTCCCGACAATGGGGTGAGGGACCCTTCATGACTGCCCGACTGTTTTGATGAGGTTTACTTGTTTTTTATTTAGGGTTTGTCTTCTTGGAAAACCTGGAGGAGTTGTCGGGCCATCTGGAAAATGACTTGATTGATAAAATGTCCTTGAAATGTCTAGAAGCTGTCAGGAAGAGTGGCTGAATCGTTAAACTTTGACCATTTCATATTTTACCATATCAAAATTATTTCAACCCAGGGAGAACCATGGTGGTAAAAGGATGGTGCATTCGTGTATGGAGAGGAAGTGACCTCCACCTTTTAAGTAAACAGCAGGCAGGTTGAAATGGTTTGAGGCAGTTGATGGGTTCTATTATTATTATTATTATTATTCGATTATTATTAATAAAGTCAAATAATTCTGCGCCGCAGAAAAAATGTAACATTTATAAATCATCAACTCAACTATGTTTTTCCACCTTGAACAGGGGACACAAATGACAAACCGAAGACATCGAGAAAGTTACGAGAAGTTTCTGCACACACCTCAACTTTTCCCACTTCCCAATTACTCTATTATTTACATAGTGCTGAGCAGCTCCCCTCCGCTGATACGGAGGCGGAGAGCACAACAAAGGCTGCTAATCTCGTATTTATTCCATAGCCGACACACCTCAGAGCACGGCTGCCTCACCTGTTCTCTTCGGCTCTGAAGTTTACAGCTTGTGGAGCTGGAACGTGTATGTAATGGCAAAGTAGCACCGGAGATGGGGAGAAGGCAGTCGACTTTTCTTCTTCCCATTTAGATTTTGATCCTTTTTCTTGTTCTCGTCGCGATTGCGTCGTCCCGGTGCGTCATGGTGCGCCTTTGACTCCTGCTGTGGCTTGGTGTAAGTCTGGCTACCTTGATGGTGAAACAAAGCATTTCATCTCTGTCTCCTCTCTCTCTCTCTCTCTCTCTCTCTCTGTCTCTCCCTCTATAGGGCGACATTTGTTTTTCATATGGGCTTACCCGCACATGAATATCTCCTCCTTCTCTCCCCCCCCCCACACACACACACCTCCCCCGCCATCTTTGTGGTATTCTTAGATATGCTGTGAACCTAACTCATAACCTGCTTTTTTGCACGTACGTGCAAGTGATATTCATCCAATATCTCAGGGAAAGTGTGTGGAACGTAAGTAGTTGGCTATGTTTTAATTTGTACATGTATGTACTGTAGGAGTTCATTCATTATAAAAAATATATAAAGATCAGTAATCCCAACACACTTCATTCAAAATCGTCACACAGACCACAACATTTTCGTCATTCTAAAATTGACATTCACATAACAGAACTCGAGGTGACATTGAATTTGCACTTCAAGTTTAACCACGTCAAAATGCTTGTGCTTAATGAATAAATTACAATACTGATGTCTTAACAAACGGAACAAAGATGTAAAAAACATTGTCTAGCTTGATTTTTTATTCGATCATCATCTTGGAAAATGGATGTGCTGTTCATTATATAGAGAGGCCTACAAAGTTTAGCTGCTGTAGTTTGCCGTCTCATCTCGAGACTACATCTGGAATGCGATGCTCCAAATGTGCGTTATTGGCGAGAGAGAGGGCGGGACTCCAAGCATGCTTCGGTTGGAGCAATATCGGTTTCAGTGACATGGGTTTAGTGGCGAGAGGAAGTCCATATTTAGTCGCCTTGTCTTTGTGGTTCTTCTTGTCATGTCCGCATTCTTCTCGCTCCGGGACGGTTAACTGGCGTACACAGCTCATAGGGAGTAAGAGACCGGAAATTGCATCGCGATAGTCCAGGATAAAGCTACAATTCATGATCCTCTCTCAGCCTAGGTCAAAACAAAAGTGAGGTTCAATAACCTCCATGTACCCCCCTCTCTTTCCCTCTTCCCCCCCCCCCCCCCCCCCCCCCCCAGGTGAACCCCAACGACGCGGACCACTTCCCACACATGGTGGAGCTTTGGTTCCTCTTCAGCCTCATCTGGTCGGTGGGCGCCTCTGTGGACGAGGACGGACGCAAGAAGATGGACAACTTCCTGCGCGAGATGGACGGCACCTTCCCCAACAAGGTCCCCACAAAGATTACACACACACACACACACACACACACACACACACTTCAACTGATAGACATCCAAAGAAAAAAGTTTAGCAATTGTGTTAACCATGTTGTATGTTTTATGAACTTTTTTTTAAAGCTGTAAAGAAATGTCTTATAATTGTGTATTGTAGACATGATCAGAGATTTTTGTTTTATAGGGATTTTTCAAAATGAGACAGTAACACACTGGTAGCAATGCTGGCTGGTAGCAGAATGTATCCACACATGTTCACGTACTACGTGTTGTTCAGGACACCATCTACGAGTACTACGTGGACTCCAAGAAGAAGACCTGGGCTCCTTTTGAGGGCCAGCTGTCTAAGGGCTGGCGCTACCCTGCCAAGTAAGGACCTGGGCCTGTGTGTGTGTGTGTGTGTGTGTGTGTGTGTGTGTGTGTGTGTGTGTGTGTGTGTGTGTGTGTGTGTGTGTGTGTGTGTGTGTGTGTGTGTGTGTGTGTGTGTGTGTGTGTGTGTGTGTGTGTGTGTGTGTGTGTGTCGTGCCATTTGTGGTGGTCCCTCACACCACTCACTTTGTGTTTTTTCAGGTTTGATTGACTATTGTGCATGGTAGAGATTGGCAGGGGCTTAGCCATTCACAGTTCTGTATGTGGTACACCAGAATGTTTCTCTGGACGTAGCGTAGCAGGCTTCCGCTTGCACCTAAACGCTATGTCCTCCACTGTTGGCTTGGCAGACGCAATTCAAACCTGCCTTAATTAACAGACCTGCTTTAAAAAGAATAGACAAAAGGAAACCAAATTTTTTTTTCATCCTCAAGGCTCCACAGCAAGTAGTTAGACAGACTTATTTATCTTAACAGATTTTCCCCCTAAAGGTACTTTTGTTCCGTACAGTAATACCCATTACAATTTACTCTGAACCCTGTCTTGAGTTTTATTTTGTATCCCTTTTATCCTCTTGCCTCCACTTTATCTTACCGCTGCTCAGCTAATCTCATCTCTTACCATATTCTGCCTAACCACATCCACTCTCTCTCTCGCTCTCTCATTCTCTCTCTCTCTCTCTTTATCTTTAACCTCCCTGTTCTGCCCTCAACAATACACCATACTGCGTTCTCCTTCCTTCTCCTTACTCTTCCTTTTCATTCTCTTTTCTCCTTTGTTACACTGTCATATTTTTAACTCTAATCTTTTGTGCTTTTTCCATATTTGTCTGTGTATTTCTATGTCTTGTTATATTTGCTGCTGCTGTTTAAACCCATTGAGAAAATTTAGAATACTCATGGTACAGGTAATTATTTCACATTTTTGGCTTTTATATACAGTATATATATATATATATATATATTATATATATATTTTATATATATATAAAATTTCCCTTAATTTTCCTTAAATTCTCTTTTTGTGGAAATTGACAGTTATTTTTGCAATAAACCATACCTCATTTCACCTCCCCTAAATAAATAAACTAGCCTTGCCTTACCATATCTTCCCTTGCCATTGTTTACCTCAACTCACCTCACGTCACCTCACATTAACTTACATTAACTAATCATACCTTACCTCAGCTCACCTCCTCTTATATCACCTCACATTAACTTACCTTAACTTATCATTCCATACCTCACTTAACCTCCAATTACCTTACCTTAACTTATCAGACCATACCTCACCTAACCTTACCATACCTTCCCTTACCTGACCCAACCTCACTTCACCTCACTTTACGTTCCATTAACTATCCTTAACTTATCATACAATAGCTTACCTTACCATACCTCTCCTCACATTAACTTACCTTAACTTATCAATCCATACCTCACCTCACCTTACGTCATTTCACATTAACGTAACTTAACTTTTTCATACCATACCATACCTCACCATACCATACCTTACCAGACCTTACCTCACCTTACCTCACATTAACTCACTTTGCCTTACAATATATTCCTTTACCTCACCTTTCCCTACATGACCTGACCTCACCTCAACCTACATGACCTCCCCTCACCTTTCCCTACATGACCTCACCTCACCTCAACCTCCATGACCTCTCCTCACCCCAACCTACATGACCTCTCCTCACCTCAACCTACATGACCTCACCTCAATCTACATGACCTCACCTCAACCTAAATGACCTCACCTCACCTCAACCTACATGACCTCACCTCATCTCAACCTACATGACCTCACCTCACCTCAACCTACATGACCTCACCTCAACCTACATGACCTCACCTCAACCTACATGACCTCTCCTCACCCCAACCTACATGACCTCTCCTCACATCAACCTACATGACCTCACCTCAACCTAAATGACCTCACCTCACCTCAACCTACATGACTTCACCTCACCTCAACCTACATGACCTCACCTCAATCTACATGACCTCACCTCAACCTACATGACTTCTCCTCACCTCAACCTACATGACCTCCCCTCAGCTCCCCTCACCATATCTTCCTCCACCCACAGTGCTCCATTCTACAAGATCATGGTGCCCACTGTGGACACGGTGCGCTATAACTTCCTGGTGGGGGCACTGGTGGCGGGACAGTACCCAGTGCTTCTCACCGGACCCGTGGGCACGGGCAAGACCTCTGTGGCCCAGGTCGTCCTCCAGAACCTGGACCCATCCAAGTGGACAGTCCTCACGATCAACATGTCCTCACAAGTAGGTCCCGCATCAGGACGTGGTGTTGATGATGTTGTCTCTGTGTCTTAAGGGTGTACATGAATAGCTTTGTATGACCGCATTTGCCTGGGAGATGAATGTGTCTGTATTGTGGGTCATCCTACCTAAACCTAACTCTGTCTAGAGGGGAATGTGGGGACCATTAGCCAAACACCACAATGTTCCCCAGAACCCAGAGTCTTTACTTTTGAAAGATTTTAAACAGGAAGTTTATTCGTAGAATGGTAACGTGACGTATTCAAAACCTGTCAGACAGGTTTTAATGCAAGCTTTTTCTAAGAGTCACCCATCACACTCACACCCTTGCTTTTGAGACATGCAGGTACACACACACACAAACACACACACACAGGTTCAGTAAGTATACCCCCTTTGGAGAAGCTGTCCTCATCACAGAATGAGCTGTGGCCATGCAAAGTTGAGGGCAGGTGTTTGAGTGCAAGTGTTGTGTTTTTGTGTGTGTGTGTGTGTGTGTGAGTGAGTGAGTGAGTGTGATTGGTGTGTGTGTGTGTCATCTGTCTCGAGCCGCCATCACGCGCCACACTCTAAATAGCCTGCCATCTTGGACCGCTACAATTAAAGAGCGGGAGAGAGAGTGTGGCTCCAAGGGGCCCACAATTAGGGCTGAGTCACCTCAGCAGCGCTCCGGCCTATTATGAAGCTCTATTAAAGAGGCAGGGAAGATGGAGCCACTTATCAAGCAGGCCGCGATAGACACATACACACGCACGAGCACACACACACACACACACACACACAGAAAGACAAATTCACACTCATACTAACATAAATACACACATATGAACACGCACACACACACACACACATAAATACACACTGAAATACACATTGAAATGCTCACATAAATACACACATAAACACACACACACATACACACATAAATACACACATAATCTCTCTCTCACACACACATGCAGACACACACACACGCTTTCCTACACCCATTCTCTGCATCATCACCATCTGTCTGAGCTCCACGCCCCCTCCTCCTCCTCCCCAACATTCATCACCATTACGCCACAGATTTACCCCAGCAACTACTCTCCTCTCCTAGTGTTGTTTAACTCTCTCTCTCTCTCTTTCCATCTCTCCCTCTCTCTTGCTCCCCTTCGTATATGCATATAGGTACTTTACTTTCTATATGTATAGAACATGGTTTTGTACATGAGATAATGATTTACTCATACACAGGAGTATGTATGTATGCATCTGTGTGTGTTCTTGCTCTTCTCCACCTCCTCATTCCTATTCCATCATTCTACACCCTTCCCTCCCCCCTTTCCCTTCCCCTCCGCCTCTTCTCACCTCTGTTTGTGTCTCTTCTCATCTATTCATCTTCTTCTCTGGTCCTTTTAGCACTTTCTGAGTGGTCACCCCCCCCTCACCCTCCCCTCTCATTTTCTCTTTCTCACTCTCTTTCTCTCTCTCACTCTCTCTCCTCCGCATAATTTCTCATATCCAGTGCTTATCTTAGCCAATTTGCACCATTTTCTGCTGGGAGCCGCCGCCATTTTGCCATCATCACCACCACGCTGTTACTTGTCTCTCGTTCTCTCGCAATCACCCTTGTTTTCTAATGTCTCTCGGCTAGGCTCTTCTTTTTATTTCTGTCTCTATCTCCTGCACTCTCTCTCTGTGGCTGTATGACTCCCGGCTCTTTTTTCAATAACTCTCTCTCTCTCTCTCTCTCTCTCTCTCTCTCTCTCTCTCTCTCTCTCTCTCTCTCTCTCTCTCTCGTGTGTCTCATTCAGAACAGTAACTTGCATGAGGGAACATTCTGTGTTGGTTGTTGAAGGACTACCACCTGAAGTGTGTTTGTGGCAATGTTTCACACACACAAACGTATGAACACACACATTCCTGGAAGTATTATTAGCCTTGGTTGATAAAGTTGTGTTGTTGTGTTCAGGGTAACATTGTTAGCAATGCTTTTGTCTGGATAAAAACTTCTTTTTTAAGTCTCTTTGATTCACATTCAACAACACTGTAGGGATGCTCTCGCTCTCTCTCTCCATCTCTCTGTCTCTCAGTCTATCTTCATCTCTATGTTATCTAATCTCCCTTTTTCTGTCTCTACCTCTCTCGCTTTCTCTCCCTCTCTTTATCGGTCTGTCACTCAGCGTTTATCTCCCGCTATCTATTTCTATCCGTCTCTATTCATTCCATTCAATGGGCTTTCTTGGCATGGGAAACGTACATTTAAATTGCCAAAGCACATGAAAAGCCTCTCTTCCCTACGTCTCTCTCTGCGTCTCCCTCTCTCCCCCGATCAGACCACATCCAGCAACGTGCAGGCCATCGTGGAGAGCCGCGTGGAGAAGCGCACCAAGGGGGTGTACGTGCCGACGGGGGGCAAGCACATGCTGTGCTTCCTGGACGACCTCAACATGCCCGCGCATGACGGCTTCGGCTCCCAGCCCCCCCTGGAGCTCCTGCGCCTCTGGGTGGACCACGGCTTCTGGTACGACCGGCAGAAGCAGACCCTGAAGTGTGTCAAGGTGAGGGGACGCGGCGGGGGGGGGGGGGGGGGGGGGGGGGCTCAACACGAATGATCTTTTGGGGGCTAGGTTTAGGGGGGCACCATACAATGTGGGGCTGTAAAGCCTGTTGACACTGAAACTGGGATTAAGGATTATACAAATAAAGTTGGCTTGACTTGACTCAACCCGCTACTGTGCTAACCATTTAGGGTGATACACCTGGTAGCGACCCCAGGTTTGATTTTGACCACAGGGCTATACTACGTGTCATTCCATCTCCTCTTCAACCTGTGTTCCTGTCTCTCTTCACTGTCCTGGTCCAAAAGCCCTATACAAATATATTTTTAAATGTCACGTGAGAATGTGTTTGTCTTCTGTGTCATTGGTTACCTGCCTCCTTAAGGCCAAATTATACTCCTCCGTTGAAAAGTGGCCATGTGAATTTTGCTTCAGTTATGCTGAGCAAAGTCTACCGAAAGTCGCCAGAAATCACTAATTCAGTGAGATCTGGGGATCTTTATGATCGGAAGATTATCAACATCTGAGGCAAACCTCCTCATCCAGTCTCATAAATGAACTGGAAAACGTAGCAGGAAAGACGATGCGCCTGCATGTAATAACATTTTTGGAGAGGTGCACGTAGCCTACTGTAGCAGCCTTTCTGGGCTCTGCAGGTGACCTAGAGACCAATGGCATACCTATGACGGCTATTCCACACAGAGGTACGATTTGGCCTTCAGTGTCTTTTTAACTCAAATTCCCACCTGATAACCCTGCATCATTGTGACCTTTTCTGTTTGGGGTGGTTTTTTTGGGGCCCACTCTGTGTAAGAGATATATGATTTTGGGTGTGCATCACTGCAAGATAATTAAGCTTCTCCTAGTTGTCTGTGTGAGGGTTTTTTATTGGCTTGTTGTTAATGGGGACGAGCATTTGGATGTTAACCGTTCGACTGCCCTTAATCACCCCTCTGAAGTCATCACTTTGGTAATGAATTGGTTGCATGCATTCGCTTTACTGCGTGTATGTGTATGTGTGTGTGTGTGTGTGTGTGTGTGTGTGTGTGTGTGTGTGTGTGTGTGTGTGTGTGTGTGACATCAGGGCATGTTCCTGCTGGCGTCTATGGGGCCCCCTGGTGGAGGGAGGACTCACATCTCTGGTCGCCTGCAGAGTCGCTTCAACCTCATCAACATGACCTTCCCACACGTGAGTCCCCACCCCTCTTCTCCACCTCATTTCCTCTGCTCTCTACTTCTGCTCTCCTCTCCTTCTCCTTCTCCTTCTCCTGTCCTGTCCTCTCTTCTTCTCTCCTCTCCTCTCTCTCTTTTCCTGTCCTCCCCTCCCCTTTTTTAGATGCTCTTGTCCTATTTAACTCTTCTCTCCTATTCTCACCTCTTCTTGCCATTGAAATGTGTTCTCCTGAAAATATCGATATATAGACAATATTTCCTCAATGCAATGACACCGTAGGCTGCTCTTGTAGGAACAGTCAGACGCTTTTTGTTATAATAAGTGTATCAGTGGCACTGGCTGTCGACTGGTTCAACAAACATTCTTCATACAAATGTTGGCCACACGTTCAGCATTCACCTGTGGATAGATGGCCTACATGGATGTGGATCCAGACATCTTGTGTTATCGATCATTGTTCAGACATATCTGTAAAGATGACAGCTAAGATAGCTAAGCTGGCTGTTCGTTGGGAGATAGGTGTGTGCTGGTAGCTATACCCCCGCCTGCTCTGAGCTCCTTCCATCCCCTCCACAACTCTCTCTCTCTCTCTCTCTCTCTCTCTCTCTCTCTCTCTCTCTCTCTCTCTCTCTCTCTCTCTCTCTCTCTCTCTCTCTCTCTCTCTCTCTCTCTCTCTCTCTCTCTCTCTCCTGCATGTCTATTTCCTCTTTTTCTCATCTTCTCCGCTCTTCTTGCCTGCTGGAACACGCCTTCAGCTGTCTACAGTCAGTCAGCCCTCCTTTCCCTGCTATGAGTCGGACCTCCTGTGACAGCTCCTCCACCTCTTTCACACCTCCATCCCTCCGTCATCACTCGCTCATCCTCCTAACCCCCTCGGTCCATTACCCCCTCAGCTCTCTCTATCTTTTTGTCTTTTTGTTTATTTAGTTATATATAACGTCCCACCATCACACTTACCTCCACTCCTCCGTGGTTCTCTTGTGTCGTGGATGAGCTTTTTCTCACCATGCCTAGCATTATTATTATTATTATTATTATTATTATTATTCTTTTCAGTGTTATTACCAACAAATAACATAATACGCTGTAGCCAGGGCTCAGGAGATTGCCTAGTTGCAGCCTGGTGCATTTAATTAAATGAGCCTCGTACACCGATTTAGATCCACCTCTCTTTACTGCACACTGCCTTCCTTCACCTCCCCTCTTCTCCTCTCCTCCTTCTTTACCTTTTATATCAGCATCTCATTGTCGCTTGCTCTCTGTCTTTGTCTTAGTCTCTCTCTCTCTGTCTTAGTCTCTCTCTGTCTTAGTCTCTCTCTCTCTCTCTCTCACTTGTTCCCTCTCTCTTTCCTTTTAGCCGTGCATGGCCCCTGGTGGCGCCCGGCGGTCGCTCTCCCCTTCCCTCCTCTCTCCCTGAGCTTTTATCCTGCTCTGACGACCCGCTCATTTCATTTTTTTTTTCCTGCTTCTGCGTTCGCCTTTCAATCCCGTTGCACCGGCATTACCCTGATTATGATTATAGCCATGATGATCACGATAACCAGGGCAAAAATTGCACGCACTCTCTCCCTCTCGCTCTCCTCTGATTTCCTCACTCACTCTCCCCTTCTCTCTCTCTCTCTCTCTCTCTCTCTCTCTCTCTCTCTCGCTCTCGCTCTCGCTCTCTCTCTCTCTCGCTCTCGCTCTTGCTCCATTTCGGTTCTTGCACTCAGAAAAACATGATTGACCGAATAGCAGCCCACGAAACCCCCCCCTTTCTCATTTTTTTTCCTCTCTACCTTTCGCTCTGTCATTTTTTTTCTCCTTTGTTTTACTCTTTCTACCCCCCCATACTCCCTCTCTTACGCTCATTTCTCATTTCTCGCCGTCTCTCTAACCCTCCTCTTGTCTCCTTTTTTAGGCTTTTTCAATTCCTCTCCCCCCCCCCCCCGTTTCTTTCATCTTCGTTGTTGTGGTCCTTTCAACGTTTCCTGGTCCATCTTCACTCCACTTGTACCCCCTCATCTCTCTCTCTCCTCCTCTCTTGCTCCCCATCTCTTCAGGCCCCTTATTTGTTCCAACATCTCAGCCTACATCTCCATCCCTCTGTTTCTCTTTCTACATCTCTTTTGCTCTCTCCACCACTTCATCGCTCTCTCTCTCCATCTTTCCTTCCACTTGCCTCCTCTTCAAACCCAACACACAGAAAAAGTATGTTTTGCCGCCGTAAAGAAAATGTCCAGGGTTCTCATTGCGTTCAGGAATATAAACAACCAGGGGCTTGTCTTACCTCTTCAGTCTGCCAGATAGCGTGTCTTGGAATAGCATTGCAACCCCGACCACTCCCCCACCACCCCTTCCTCGTACTCATCCACCACTTGTAAATGGTGGATGTTCTTTCTTTTCTGGCTAACTTCTCTGTCAGCCTCTATCCCATTCGCTGCTGTTGCATAAGCAGCAGGCAGAACACACAAACACTTAGCATAACTGCACCTCCAAATTGATACAACATCAACTAGTGTGTTCTGTAGCCTGTTATTTATCATTATGGTGGCATAGATAGTTGATGGCTTGGGTGAAATGGTACAGCATTAGATCCCAAACATGCCTTACCTGCCTACTATACTGCATAAACCTGACATTTATACTTTGGATTAAAGCAACCACTATATCAGTGATTCTATCGATGAAGGGATATTGAACCGTACTGATAGGGCTGTGGGGGTACATCAGACAATTTGGGAAAATGCAAACCTGCTGAACAGTACTAAATTGTACATTTTCACGTACAGGAGTCTCAGATCAAGCGCATCTACGGCACCATGATCAACCAGAAGCTGCAGGAGTTTGTGGAGGAGGTGAAGCCCATTGGAGCCATCCTCACCCAGGCCACGCTGGAGCTCTACGACGCCGTGGTGGCCCGCTTCCTGCCCACACCGGCCAAGATACACTACCTCTTCAACCTCAGGGACATCTCCAAGGTACATACACACACACACGCACGCCATCTATGGGCGGGGACACGGAGGAATGCGACTTGTACATGTTTGACTTTGCCGCGAAAAAACCTGTACATTTTGCAATCCATACCAAGCCTTTGTAGGCCTTAGCCTGATTGCTATTGAAGCACAGTTGGTAATAAAACACACAAACACAGATACGACTTTTAGTGGTGGGGATGAGTGGAAATGCAACTTAAAGAAGTTTCTCTTCCATCAAAGGAAATGATCATTATAATGTAAACAAAATATGTTAAACTATACCACTTAGTAGTGTGTAGTGTAGTGCTCAATACATATTAGTTCTGCAGTCGTGTTGTTTAACGATGTCTTCACTAAAACCCAAATAAGCAAATGTTTATGTATAATGTATGATGCATAACGTATGATATATGTGTGTATAGACATCAATAGAGAGACAGATGTATCTTGTATTGCATGGGTGATTTGTTTTTAGTGTCGAAGCCCTGGTATTGAGGAATATCAAGCACATGCACAGACACACACACCTCTTGATGCAGTCCATCTATATTGAGTGCAAGGAGAAAATGGTTCTATTACTTTTTATATATCCCTCAATCTCATTCAAATTCAAATGAAATTTGTTTTTTATTAGCGCTAATGGAGAGGACGCACTCTGCCGAAACATTTACAATTTAACAAGGGTAAATACATACAGAATGTGAAATTTTAATGAGCAATATTCCACTAATATAAATAGGATGTTGAATATTTTACCTAACAGGGATAAGAAAAATACATTTGAATATGAATGGGTCTGTATTTCCTTAATGGATTCCCCCCCCACACACACAAACTCCCCTCTCTTCATCTCTCTCTCTCTCTCTCTCTCTCTCTCTCTCTCTCTCTCTCTCTCTCTCTCTCTCTCTCTCTCTCTCTCTCTCTCTCTCTCTCTCTCTCTCTCTCTCTCTCTCTCTCTCTCTCTCTCTCTCTCTCTCTCTCTCTCTCTCTCTCTCTCTCTAGGTGTTCCAGGGTCTCCTGAGAGCCCACAGAGATGTCCATGACACCAAGCAGAGTATAACTAGGCTGTGGATCCATGAGTGCTTTAGGTATAACCCCCCAGCCCGTCTCTCTCACTCTTTCTATCTATTTGTCTGTAACTTTCTTTCACGCTACATCTATATATGTCTCTCTAAACCCTGTGTAGTTTTACAATACTATAGCATTGTGGTGTACAATCTGCTCATCTGCTAAGGTTTGCGTAACACTACTGTGTTAGCATGTATGCTACATGCATGATCACAACTAACGTGCTAGCTTACATACTACGTGCTTACATGCATGCTACATGCTAACATACATTATATGTGCCAACATAATGCTACATTCCTTCATACATGCTACATGTTAGCGCTAACTTGTAACAAGTAATCGTTATGTCACGCCGACATAAATCGTTTAGCGCCAGCGATCCATACGTAAATACATTTTACCTTGACACACCTATAGGCAATCTATCCTCCTCCCCCCAGGCCTGGTCAATCAATCACAGAACATTCGAGGTCCATTGCACCATGCGGATGCTGTACCTTGTATAATGACCGCAATACCTGTGGGATATCACTACTGATGCTCAGCTCAGCTAGAATCCCTCACAGACTGTTTTGTTTAAGTATAAAAATAACACAAAAGTCACTTCAGGGGGGAAGAATTTGACACGTTTTATCGTGTGAAAAATAAATGTGGGGAAATATGAGCATAGCGTGATAATATGGCACCAGCAATGCCGTCAAACTGTTTCATTAAATGCAGCTGCAATAAATTTCCACATGCTTTTATTTTTTTCACCCATTCATCCATTCTTGACTGGAAGGAAGACAAATGCGGGGTCATTTCAAAATAAAGGAATGGTGCTGGCGCATTCGTCACAACACGTAGCCACAGCCTGCATATACAGGACTCCATCATTAGTCTCCAAATGGCTATTTATTATCGGCTAAGGAGCGCCATCAATTCTTTATCAAAGTGCGATTGTGTGTCTCTCGGAGGAAGGCCCAGTGGATCGATGTTGGCTCATTCCCACATGCGTGGTTTTCCCGTGGTCACATGTCCAATACCCAGCCATGTAATTTCTTCTTAAACTCCTTTTAGAAGAAACCGACAAGTTATCAATAGCTTACATTGACATTTATGGTGTACCATTATTTAGGTTCTTAATGCCTGGTAAATATCTATCATGATCATCTCTGCCATGATAAACCAGAGACGATGTACTTTGGATGATACACTAACTGACACACACTCTTCTTCTCTCTAGCTATTAAGATAGGATCGATTAAGATTTACTATAATAATCCCATGACAGAAAATGTGGGTGTCACAGCAGAAGTACAGGACTGTACAAATAATCAAAACAATACATATGTTTACAAACCAATATGCAGAAAACAACAACGTGTGGAAAACGTATCTGTATATACACAGTCTGAGTAGTCGAACTGTTTTCCACGTTTATGCTATGCACAATAAGTGTGTTTCAGTTTGTCATCTTTCAGATCCTTACGTTGTCGCTTTCCGTTGTACTCCACCTCACTTTGCCAACGCTGCTGTTGTTGTATGTGTCATATTCTGCCGTTGAAGTCGGTTGAAAGAGTCTCCGCTTGTCATATATATTGTTTTATGTGTTTTCTGTGTTTTTTTTTACCGTTGTTTTGATGGTTGTTTTTGAGCGATGCTTGTTGAAGTACCGCGGCGGGTCGGAGTGTGTACTTCACCTGCCCACACAAGTTGCTCTAGTCCCCACTTTGTGTCTTTGTCCTGATTGTCTCTCTCCCACCGCTCTCTCTTTCTCTCTCTCTCTCTCTATCTCTCTCTTCCAACTTTCTCTGTATCTCTCCCACACCTCTCTCTCCCCCTTTGATTATCCTCTTGTATTGTAGGGCTGACTTTCTATCTCATTCAATTTCATCGTCTAGGTTTTGTTTGCCGTGAACATACTGAAAATGTCTGTCTAACTCAATGTTATTTTCGTTTTAGTTTTAAATCTCTCCTCTTCTGTGTTTTAGGGCTGTGCACGTACATGGCGCTGCTATTTTTTTTACATGCATCGCTTTATCAAACAAGATGTCAAAACATACAAATAATAGAAATAAGACCAAAAACAGCCGGGCTGAACCCAAATAATAATAATAATGCACACCCCAAAAATACACACAGCAATAACTTCTCATTATTGTGATGCATGAAGATGATGCATGATACTGTCATTTTATTTAATGTTGCATATATTTATTTTGTATTTATTGTTGATAATGTGTTGCATTCATCATTAGTCAACACACAAACCTGTATGCCACAGGACTGAACTATGGAATAAACTATGGTGTCTCTGCATTTTGTGTTTCTAACTCTGTGTGTGTGTGTGTGTGAGTGTGTGTGTGGATGCATTCATGTGTGTGTGTGGGTGTGTAAGTGTGTGTGTGTGTGTATGCATGCATGTGCGAGTGTATGTGTGTGTGAGTATGCAGTCATGTGTTTGTTTGTAAGAGTGTGTGTGTGTGTATTCATGTGTGTGTGTGTGTGTGTGTGTGCAAGCATGTGTGCGTGTGAGTGTGTGTGTGTATTTACGTGTGTTTGTGTGTGTGTCTCAGGGTGTTCTCTGACCGCCTGGTGGACCTCAGTGATGCGGAGGCCTTTGTGGGTCTGCTGGCGGAGAAGCTGGGCTCCCTCTTTGACCTCACCTACCACAGCATCTGCCCCAACAAGATGCCCCCTGTTTTTGGTACTGAGGCTGCTGCTGGTGCTGCAGACATGAACACCACTTTTACATCCAACATAATACATAAGTCCATACCACATAGACACATTCATAAGTAAACACGCACATATACACACTTCACAATATGTGTCAGAGTGACGAATGGCTTCGCAGATAGCTTGATTGATTACTTGATAGTCATCACATTTAATCACTGATTGAAGAATTGATGAGTGTGATTAGAGAACTGATGGATGGGCGGCTACTACAGGAGTGATGAGTGTTGGTGTGGTTTGTTGATGTGTGTATTAACATGTGCATGTTGATGGGTGTCATTGTGTGTATTTGTATGTGTGTGTATGGGTTGATGTGTGTATTAACATGTGCGTGTTGATGGGTGTCATTGTGTGTATTAGTATGTGTGTGTGTGTGTGGGTTGATGTGTAAAGTTTGTGTTCCTCAGGGGACTTCCTGAAGGAGCCCCGTGTGTACGAGGACCTCCAGGACACCAAGAGGCTGAGGGTCTTCATGGAGACCCAGCTGGAGGATTACAACCTGACCCCCGGCACTGTGCCCATGGACCTAGTTCTGTTCAGAGACGCCATAGAGCACAGTACGACCTGGCACACACACACACACACACAGAGGCACGTGCGCACACACACAGAGGCACGTGCGCACACACACACACACACACACCTAGCCCACACACACAAAGGCATGCGCACAGACACACACACACACAGAGGCACGTGCGCACACACACACACACACACACCTAGCCCACACACACAAAGGCATGCGCACAGACACACACACACACAGAGGCACGTGCGCACACACACACACACACACACACACAGCTAGCAGCCCAGGCTCCACAAAGCACCACAAAGACCTTTTTTTTTTCGTATGCCGATGTTTCCGACTGAGCCTCGCCATTAGCTTCCACTCGCTCTCTCTCTCTCTCGCTCTTGTTCTCTCTCTCGTTCTCTCTCTCCCACCCTCTCTCTCTCTCTCTCTCTCTCTCTCTCTCTCTCTCTCTTTCTCTCTCTCTCTCTCTCTCTCTCTCTCTCTCTCTGCCTCTCTAGCCCCAGCCCACCGGTGCGCTCTATTCACGCTCGGCGATCAATACCCTCAGCCACTCCTCATTCACTCCATTCTCCGGCTCGCCGTCTCTCTCCAGACTCCCGCTAGTATTTTTGGCACGTTCATTATTTCCTCTCCTTCCTCCTCCGTCTCCCTTTCTCCTCGGTTCGCCTCTCTCAGTGTGAGCGCTCCTTTTGAAGGGAGGCATGGCGTGGCGCAGCTACTAAAAGCTTGCGTGGTGTCAACATATATGACTTGGCCCTGCAGGCCCTGCTCTCCTATCAATACCCCACACCACCACCCTCCATGCCGCAGCATTACTGGAGCTCCGCCCACGCGGCACCACCGGGGGGAACGGGGGGGGGGGGGGGGGGGGGGTGCAGCGGTGGGGGTGTATGTGCCACGTGTCACCTTGTTTGTTTGCGAGGGTAGATGATTAGATGTTATTAGTGTTGCATGCTGTGTGTGTGGGACTTCAGAGGTATATTTGATTGTGTGTGTCACCTTGTTTGTTTGTTTAGATGAGTGAAGGTTATTAGTGTATCTCGCTGTGTGTTGGTGCTATGTGTGTGTGGGCAAACTGTGTTTGTGGTGTTGGTGCTCGTGTTTATGCGTGTGTGTGAATGTGTCTCCTTGTTTGCTGACAAAGGTAGATGAGTGGATGTTATTACTGTATCCTGCTATGTGTTTGTGTGTATGTGTGTGTGTGTGGTTAGTGTGAGTGTACCCTTGTTTGTTTATGAAGATGATAAGGATTAGATGCTATTATACTATCTGATTTATGGCTTGTATATAACTGTTTGTGTGCGCGCGCATTTGCGTGTGTGTGTATATGAATATGTGTGTGCATATGAATATATGTGTGTGCTGTGTATGTGTGTGTGTGTGTGTGTCCTCTGTGTCTCTGAGAGCAAAGAAAAAGAAGAGACTTCGGACCGTAACTATACAGATGAACACAATGCAGGTTGAACAGGCAGCTGGGAGACGAGGCCTCAGCCTCAAATGGCACCTATAAAACACTCTCCAGCATCATTTAAATGGATTTAGTTGAAGTGGAGAAATCTAATCTCTTGTTGGCTTGCTGGTCAGACGAGGTTTATCGACGTGTACACTAACCGGGCCTGTCTTGCCCGGCGGACAGGATTCAATCACCGGCATGCGAGAGAATGCAAATGAAATAGATGGACTCACATTACCTGGGAAACAAAACCGAGATGGGAGATAGGAGATCAGAGATGTGTGATGGGCACAGGAGGCACGGTATAAAATGGAACAGGTCCCGGAGCCTTCTCGTGGAATTTATAGCGCCAAGTAGCTGGGATGAAAAATAGATTTCCAACCATCTCTCCGAGGCAGGAGGCTTCATCGGGGCTCCTAATTATTCTTTGTTTTCCCGCTCTCGTGAGGACCTGCCTCCCTCATGGGGACCGGGAAGTGTGCCGTCTCTTCAGGTCCTCGCAGAGACTCTGAGCCAGCCTCCCCACTGTGTGTACTACCCATGCAATCCTCTGTCTCAGCGTGAAGCCCTACCTACATACACAATGAGCTCGCCCCAAAACATGAGAAATCATCATGACGCATGGGTTTGTGTGTGTTTGCGAGCATTTGTGTGCGATCATGTGGGTCAAAGTGTAGATGTCCTAACAAGTTATTGTGCACCTTTTGCTAAGATGAGATGTAGGATAAGATTTATTTTATCAATCCCAGACAGGAAATGTGGGCCTCCCAACAGAAGTACATGACAATAGCACAAATTAAAAAGAGACATTTAAAATTAGAATATACATCAACAAAAAACTGATATCTACAGAATATACCTAATATGAAAAGTAGAAATGTAACAGTAAAGTAATGTAGACATAAATGTAAACAATATATTGTTCCGTTTTTGTATTTTACCATTGCAGACATTGACCCCGCGTTGCGTGTAATTGTGTGTTGTTGTGTATGTGTTTGTCTTTCCCGCCAGTCACCCGAGTGTTGCGTGTGATCAGCCAACCACGTGGCAACATGCTGCTGGTGGGCGTCGGAGGCTCTGGACGCCAGAGTCTGTCCAAGATGGCCGCCTTCATTTGCATGTACCAGGTGTTCCAGGTGGAAGTCACCAAACAGTACCGCAAGATGGAGTTCAGGGAAGGTGAGACATTGGGCTAGGAGTGGGAGGCGGGCTTGTTTACCTTAGGCCCCAATGACATACAACGCTTTTTAACAGCTTGGGCGGCTATTTTGTAATTGTAATTGATGGGAACCAAGCGTATTGCTCGCTGCTGTTGCATTGCTGAGGGGCCGGCGTTTTTGGTGCCCTGAACTTCCTGAGAAAAAAAGAATACTTACAACCTGTAAAGGTTTTCAACATGATCGGCACCTTATATGGTAAGAATGTATCCATGGAACCTTGATCACCTTACAGGAAAGCTCCTTATATGGTGTTAGTTTCTCCGTTTAGATGCAAGCCATGCATCCAGGTGGCTATAAAAGTACTGTCTTGTATAATTGCTAACTAATAACTATTAAAGTTAAAAATAGTGGCCCAGCCTGACAAAAACAGTGGACTAAAATGTTCTCAGAAATTCGGAGGAGCCATCATCCATCATTTGTAAAATGAAAGATCTCCATCTGGACGGATTTAAAATGATCAAGACAACGCTTGAGTTTGTCAATAAAAAACAGAAGGTAATTAGGAGTTTTCTCAAGAGTTGTTTGTAAAAAAATAAAAGACCACAGACTTCACAGTCTGGACGGATTAAAATCAACTGTTGAGTATGAAAATATTTAACAGGCCACACCCGCACCCTCGAGAAGAGGACACGGTACAAATATGAATGAGCACTGCATAATTAAAATGATTAATGTCATTAGTGTTATGATTACAATGCACTTTTCATTTAGTCAAATTACACAGCACTCAACAAACAACCAAAAAGGGGGGGATGTTGTAGTTATGTCAACTTTATTTGCATAGCCCTTAATCACAGTTCAAGGCCTCACGGGAGCTTGTAGTGCGGGCGTCTACACACTCTGCTATCGGAGGCACAGTAGCTGATGGCAAGACCTAAGCTAATACATCGATCACAGCCCTGCACACAGAAACGTCTTTTAAAAGATCTCCGGTATCACCATGTGAGTAGTGGGCCCAGTGTCGCGGGGAAAAAAACAATTTATAGCCATTAGGGTTTGATCCGCCAACACGGCAACATTTGTTTAGCACATAATTGCGGTGAATTATGTCTGCCTCGGCTGTCTGAGCATTGAATATTAATAGTTTCAGACGGTGGGACCGTATGTTGCTGATCCGCACGCTAAAGGAACACTTCAAAAGCCACCGTTTGTCACAGTTATCTGCTGTCACCCCGTGTTTGTTTCCCCCCCGTTACGAGTTCCCCCCCAGCACCCCACACCCCCCAACCACACCAAATGCATCTTTGTTTCCGGGAGCTTAATGGCTGCAAATTGACATTTTGGATGTCGGAGGCAAGGGGTAATTCTTATTTATTCGTCTCTGTCAGATGATCAAGC
The DNA here is from genome assembly GCA_026745465.1 of Lota lota. NCBI lineage: Eukaryota > Metazoa > Chordata > Actinopteri > Gadiformes > Lotidae > Lota > Lota lota. Next base: position 1,736,481 of record JACYXH010000019.1, read on the forward strand.
CAGTGCTTGTTTTCATAACCTTTCATCGACCCGTAGAGAGATATCATGCGGGCGCGATTCCACACTTCAGTTCCACCCGCTCAGCAGTTTCCTACTCTCCTACTGTCCTGATCCAAGATTCACCAGACTGCCTTGCTCATGGGAATGGAGGCACCATGGGCAACATTTCAATGTGATTGAATTTTCTTCTGACATTTAATCATTTTCTCATCTTTTCTTTGGATGACTTGGCAGGTTTGGGTTTGGCTGCATTGTTTTAAAAGAGATCTGGGCTATTTCCAATGTGGTTTATTTATTAATTATGTTATTGACTTAGTTATGGGCAGGCTAGTCTAGGATAGATACAGGTTAGCGTGTTTGACTCCCAGCCGAAAGGTACTGGGTTTGAACCCTAATGTACGCTACCTGTAGGCACCAAGATGCCAAGCCCCTTACCAGCTCAGTAATGACCTGCATCTTGAAAACATTGCTGTAAGGTGCTCTGGATAAAGCCACTGCTAAATTACTGAGCAGTAAACAATTAAGTCAGTTACTTAGTGAGTCTATAGAACGTTTTTGTATGCATGGTTTCTTTGACCCATTCTCTCATGCCTCTCTCACTCACATTTACTTTATATATTTTAGGTACATGCATAGCTTATGTACAATTCTAAATGCATCTTTTATTTATTACTTATTTACTTCTTATATTTCTTTACAAATTGTCCATATATTTGCTTTTATATTTCTTTTTACTTTTAACTTTTTTAATACCTTTATGTATTATATTTTCACTTAAATGTATTTTACTGTCTTTCTACTATTACCTTGAGTCTAGCAACTTTAACGGCAACAATTTCCCTACAAGAAATCTTAACGTAAACTATATATGAGACAGTACCTTTGAGAAGAGTAAAGTACTTCCATGCATCAACTGGTGCTTTGTGTTGTGTGTTGTGCAGACATCAAGAAGCTGTACCGGCAGACGGGCGTGGACAACAGGCCCACGGTGCTGGTGTTCAGTGACACCCAGATGGTAGAGGAGTCCTTCCTGGAGGACATCAACAACGTGCTGAGCTCCGGGGAGGTGCCCAACCTCTACAAGCAAGACGAGTTTGACGAGGTCTCCTATCTGTCTGTCTTGATGTCTGTCCATCTGCCTGCCAATCAACCTGCCTGTCTGTAAAGTTTCTCTCTCTCTCTCTCTCTCTCTCTCTCTCTCTCTCTCTCTCTCTCTCTCTCTCTCTCTCTCTCTCTCTCTCTCTCTCTCTCTCTCTCTCTCTCTCTCTCTCTCTCTCTCTCTCTTCCTCCCTCCCTCCCACACAGACACATACACGTTAATTACACACTACACAGTTTAGTTACATAGTTTTTGCGTGAAGTTTAATGAATGCGGTACAGTTGTGGGTTGTGGAGGCCAAGGATTTAGGTCAACAGAAAAGCATTTACACTCTCTCTCTCTCTCTTCCTCCCCCTCCATATATGTATATTTAAACAAGCTTTAATTAGTTTCATTTGTTGGTTATGTACATATTTTCCCAATCAACTCTTTCTATCTGGCTACTTCTCTCCTAGTTCCACATAAAGCCATCAAACCACACCGCTCCTGTCGCCTCCTCTTGACAGCTTAGCCTACTTAACACAACACACAGCATGCCATCACTCCCACATGTCTCATTAACCATGTTCTCTCAGGACGGGTTCTGTCTGATTGAAGTGTTTCTACAGCAATAAGTGTGTGTGTGTGTGTGTGTGTGTGTCTGTACCTCCTCCAGGTGTGTGGAGCCCTGTCGGAGTCGGCCAGGAAGGACCGGGTCCTGGAGACCCCAGACTCCATGTTCGGCTATCTGATCGAGAGGGTCCGGAACAACCTGCATGTGGTGCTGTGCATGAGCCCCGTGGGGGAACCCTTCAGGTACTGGAGGATGGAGGGGACTTACCCTCTTCTCAAATCTCCTCTACTCCTTTCCTCCCCTATTTTTCTCTATTCTCCTCCGCTCTACTCCTCTTTGCTCTTTGCATATGCTCCCCTCACCTCCCCTCTTGTCCTCTCTGCTCACCTCCCCTCTACTCCTCTCTACTCCTCACTTCTAGTCCCCTCTACTCTCCTCTTTGCATCTCCTTTCTTCTCCTCCCCTTCTTCTCTCCTTTTCCTTACTTCTCCCCTTCCCTCTCCTCCTCCTCTCTTCTCCACTCTCCTCTCTCCCCCTTCTCTTCTCTTCTCTTCCCCTCTCCTCCCCCCTATCCTGTCTCCTCTTGCTCCTCCTTCTCTGTTGTGTTTGATGAAACCTTTCTCGCCGTCTCTCATCGCACTCCTTCTCCGCCGACCCGGTTGTTCAACACTAGTAATAAAGAGAGAGAGAGAGAGAGAGAGAGAGAGAACAGAACAGATGAGTTATCTTGGCTCTCAACCGCGCAATTACAGAGACGGAGGAGTGCATCTCTGCTGCGTTATCCTGACCTCTCTCATCCACCACGGCTGGAGCAGCCTCGCCTCGAGCCGCGGAGCGCCGCTCCTCGACCTGCGCCCGCCGGCTGCCGGTGTTGCGATCCGTTGCCGTGGCAACGTCGGATCGCGCACCACGAGTGTTCTTGAACTCGCTTTGTGTGTCGCGAGAGAACAAAACGAAACGACGGAACAACACTTGTTTTTCACTGCCATTTGGACGGCCGCCTGGGAGCATGAATGAACTTGACGATGGCTCCCCGGTTGCTCACCAGATCCCAACACGTTAGAGCTGTGATAGAGCACATATCAACGTTTTGCTTTGATACGTGCATCTGTTTATCATGGCTAGTCGTTGAGTTATACCGCATCTCAATCAGTGAGATATAGGTGTCAACCCAAGCCCAAATAAATGAATTCACCGGTCTATTTATTCATCAATAATCAATATTACCCACTGTGTTTTTTGTTTGTGTCAGTTCTTTAGATTAACATATTCAGAACTGGAATCTGAACTGTGTCACACACATAGACACAGTTTATTGTGAAGCATCGTCTTGAATCCTGAATCCTAAAATGATAATCATTTATGCAAGGGCATTTATGTTTGAGCTCCAGCCAACAAAGAAAAAAAAATCCATTGTTTATTTAAAAACAGCAAGTGCTGCAAAATGTAAAAGCATAATTCATCAACACCAGGTGTGTCCAGACAGGATGTAAACACTAATGTGAACAGCATTAGGTGTAAAAGATCCTATCCACCGGGCCTCCCTGTACACCTCCCTCCCAGCTGTGTCTCAGCACCAGGTCGTCCCAGTGACCTAGTATCTGATCCCAGCCTCTGATTGGCTCGTTAGCGACTGTTCCACTCCCCCCTTTCCGTGCTTGGCAAATGAGAGTTCTAGCAGGACCCAGTGATGGTAAACCAGCCCCTCTACACAATAACCAGCCCCCTGGAAATAACCGTGCACAAACACCTTTTCTCTGTCCCTCTTTTTTGTCTCACACTACACGCTATCTTGCACGGATACACACGCTCACGTACACGCGCACCCTTCCCACATCAGGTTCTCACAACAACGTTGTCACCTTCATCCTTAATGCTAAAGACCTTTCATGGAGTGTTTACACACATAAATACAGTCTCATGACTCTTTTTCTCTTGCTCGTTTTTGCGCGTTCTCGTTTTTTGCTCTCATTACACTCTTCACATGTCCTGATCAAACACTAATGGTGACACGCACACACATACTCGTACACTAGCAGACACAAATAGGCTTTTGCATCCCTAATGTTACATTTACTCACAAAAAAACTCAATTACTCAATTAAAAGTCAAAATTACTCTCTCTATCTCTCTATCTTTTCTCGTTTCACACATAATTTGCACGGGTACATACTCACACACGTCCTGATCTAACAATAATGTCCACAGACACACACACACACACACTCTCACACACAGAACCAGGACCCTGTTTTAATTAGCGGACCAAAGTAGTGGCCACACATAACGCTGCTAATTGGGGTGGCTGGCATCATTACGCGGTGCTAATCCCCACTCTCAGGTTGCTGAGTGATAGCTGCAAGCTAGCTGCTAGCATGACCCCGTCATCATAGCGCCATGGCTAAATAGCCTTCGCACACCAATTAAACCTCTACACCCGTCCAGTTCACCCTCAGCACTCCCGCGTTCTGGTTGGCTACAGACTACTGCTTGTGATTTGGGTAAATTTTTAGGGTGTGTTTGTATTTGGGGGGGGGGGGGTCACATTTTGCGAATCCTTATTCCGTTGCCTTGCCCCGCCAGCGGACTTGAATGTTATATAAACGGTCAATAACGTCATCCTCAACTGTCCATAATATCTACTTTTACTTTCTGCATTTTCATTTCTTACATATTTCTTACATATCTTACATATTGTGTATGTAAATGTTTTTCCATATGTTTTTTGTAGTTTCATCATTTTCACATTTTGTATCTCTTTTTTATTGTCATCTTTCTGGGGTGACACCATTATTTTCCCCTCTAGGATTGATAAAATGCCTTTTATCTTATCTTAAATGATGATGATATGACTGATAGGCTGTACAGGTCCGGACCTGACAGTGTACTGGCTCACGCCCCCCCCAACAGGAACCGGATCCGACAGTACCCGGCGCTTGTCAACTGCAGCACCATAGACTGGTTCTGTGAGTGGCCCAGGGAGGCCCTGCTGGAGGTGGCTGAGAGGTACCTGGACGGACTGGACCTAGGGCCCGTGGAGTCGGTGAGATACAGAGACACAAACTCACCCACACACAACCACAAACACACACTCATTCACACTCATTGAACACCTTGGGGCTGCTGATATCTTTGTTGTGAAATCATTAAATGTGTGACCACTGAAATGTGTTCACATACAGTTGGGAAGTGTCCCTCGGTCCTTCACACTTAATCTCTTTACACCTCCCCCATATGCTAAAGGTCTGTAAGAATCACAGACAAACACATACTGTGGTATACAGAAAATATAAAATGTATATGTTGAAATGGCATACACACATTTATTTCTGAAATTATTTTCTTTTTCTTGAGATATACATTTAGATAATGATCAAACCTACTTTACAGGACTTTACAGGTTTTTTTCCTCATGTTTCCTTTCCTTTGTGTGTGTGTGTGTGTGGGTCTCATATGCTCACGTTGGATACCCCTATGAATAAAACACACCTGGTCCAACACCTAGTCTCCCCAGGGATAAACCAGCTCTCCATCCTTCCCAGGGAGGAGCAGCCACCCGTTCCACTGGTGAACGTCTGAACCAGAGAGCAGGGAGAGAGGGGGTTGGTGGGTTCATCCAGTGGAACAGAGGCATTAACCTGAGCCTGTTCAACAGAAACAGAGCAGGGCCACATGTTTCCACATTGGGTGACTTTTCATTTCCGTGCCCACTGAACGCGACCCCGGGTCTAATTGTGTTTACAAGCTTCCCCGTCTCCGCCCCCAGAGCTCGTTTCACGTTAGCAGGGGTTTTACAGCCATGCATTATTTATTTATTTATTCATGGTGGGTTGGAGGTGGTCTTTGTATTCCTGTCATGTTTTTCTCTCTTTCTCTCGTCATTTCTCAACAGTTCTCGTCATCCTTCATCATCGACTCGCACGCTTGTTTTCTTTACTCTGTTTACAATTTGGCATTTTACTTTATTATTTATTTTCCCTTGATGAGAAATATGTCCTTTTAAGATAACGATTAGAAAGTGTTAGCATTAACTATGACCCTGTCGGTATGAGTATGAAAGTCCTGCAAGATCTTCAAAACACTTTTCATTATTTTGTGCATACATATATATTTGTTCTGGATAGTCCAGTTTTTTATTCACATTTGTATTTTATTATTACAAATTATTAGATTAAACAAAATATATTTATCTTCTCTTGCTCCATTTGCACTTTTCTTTCTGCTGCTGTAACACCTGAAGTTCCCTTTGGGGATTAATAAAGTGAAGGTTATCTTATCTTACATGTATATTGTCAACCAAAGTGAATCTTGGTCATGATCTCCTTTGTTACAACACAAGGTAACATGACTTTCCTCTTGTTCTCCTCCTCGCTGGCTGTAGATCCAGACCAAGGTGGCCAGCGTCTTCGTCACCATGCACCAGTCTGTGGCCCACTTCTCACACAGGATGAGGGCGGAGCTCAGGAGGCACAACTACGTCACCCCGACCAATTACCTGGAGCTGGTGTCGGGATACAAGAAGTACGATTCACCTCCAACCGCTCTCCCAGCCTATAGGATTTGTAGCACCAAATTGCAAATGACAATTTGAATGTTTGGTGGCACAAGTTTGGGGCACACTACAAATACAGTGTAGGGTCACACTGCAAAGAAGGACAAGCAGAAATGATATAATATATCATTTCTATATAATATATATAATTTAGACAGAGTTTTTAAATAGCAATAATAAAAAAGATGAAGGGCGGCACTACAAGGTTTTGAGCAGTGCTAAAAGTTATGGACAGCCATCGCTGGTCAGCAACAAACAGCGGTCCATCAATGGGTTTTCAATGGCATCACCTCACTGTTGTGAGGTGGTTCGGTTTGATCAGGTCGTTTCCAACACGGTCTTGTTATGCAATGAGTATCTACCTTCCAGCTTTGAGTGTAGTGAGCAGGTTAACATAGAGATAACAGTCATGTGCAATGAGAGAGAACAAACACACAAAACCTGCTTCCTCATCTCTCACGGCTTCGCCAAACCAGCAAATGCAGTAGATCTGAGGGCAGGATATTGATGTGGTCCAGGGGACTCCCAGCCAAAAGGTTCTGGGTTCTGACCCTGATATACCCATCCCTGAGCAAGATGCCCTGGCTAAGCCCTACCTGCTCCTGAATGACCTGTATCTGAAAGATCACTGTGTGTCACTTTGCATAAAAGCCTCTTTAAAGGACTAAGTGAATCAAATTGATGACAAAACCCTCAGGCTAACCGCAGGTGCCTCCTTCACCTGCCTCAGCGCATTAATTGTCTTTCATCAACTTCTTGCCACGAGCCCCCCCATCGTGACCCAGGAGTGGAGGAGCCGGTGTGCAGAATTAGAAGGTCATTTGTATGGCTGGAGCCCAGCAGGTTTATCACAGAGAAGGCGGCAGGCCAAGACTAATTGTTAACCCCAAAAAAGCCCACACACACGGAGCCAAATCCACAGGCCTTGGATGGACCACATTTAGTGTTGTTCCGTGTTGAAGGCTGCCCAAACTGGAAGTCAGGAGCTGGTTTGAACATTGCGTGCACGCACGTGTACTGTTGTTTAGTTCTCAACTTAACACAGGAAGGATGCGGTCGATCTGCTCCCTCACTTTTCTGCTGCTGTTGTTGCTCTCGTTAAAGCGTCATCTTGTTGTGTCTAGTGTCACACACGTCCACTCCTCTCTTGCTCACCCTCCATTAACCTGGCCCCCGCCGATCTGCTCTCCCCTGACATTACCTCCCTCTCCGGGTAAACAGCCCTGTCCATTCACATGCACTTCAAGCCCTGCAGTACTGCACTCTGACACCTCACCGGGTTGTTCCTTTGTGTGTTGGTGTCCGTGTGTGTGTGTCTGTGTGTCTTTACTGTGTGTGTATACATGTGTCAGTGTGTGCGTCTCTTCATATGTATGTTTGAGTTGTTTATCTGTGTCTGTGTGGTGTGTTTCTTTGTTTATGTGTGTGCATGCGTGTGCACCATTGCAGGTTCACATACATAAACGCATGTGTGTTTGTGTCCCTCTTCCTGCAGGCTGCTGGGGGAGAAGCGCAAGGAGCTGGGTGAGCAGGTGAGCAAGCTGCGCAACGGGCTGTACAAGATCGACGACACAAGGGAGAAGGTGCAGGCCATGTCCCTGGAGCTGGAGGAGGCCAAGGTGAAGGTGGCCGACTTCCAGAGGCAGTGTGAGGAGTACCTGGTGGTCATCGTCCAGCAGAAGAGAGAGGCCGATGAACAGCAGAAGGTGGGCATTCGTCGTCATCCTAATAGTGTTGATTCATAAAGTGCTACATAGTGAGTGAGTGTGGGTCTTCCAGCCCAGCTAAGAAGAACAACGCTAACAAAGTGAACTGAACAGAAAACAAATGTGTTAACAACAAAATAACACAAAGGCAGCTAAGCTAAGACATGGTACATTGATGAAATGGAGGTGGCCACATGTATGTGGTCCGCTGCTGATCTTTAAACTTCAATGCCACCTGGCAAGCCAATCAGCAGGGAGTACACCTGCACATCCAACCAATCAAACACAAACACCCAATTCACTAAATCAATAAACACTTGAACTCACAAACAACGACACGAAGAAACATAACCAGAGGGATTAACACACACAAGTCAAACCTATGACCAGGGGTCATAACATGGGGGATATGCACCTCATCCACTACCAGTGTGTTGTATGGCAGCCAGTTTGGCGCCAGAACTCTCACCACACACTGGCTTTCACAGTGTAGAATAGATGAGGACCTCAACGACCATTAAACATGACAGAGCCACAATGACCACAATCTGCTGCCGTCATGACAGAACGGTGACTCTTAAAGAAAAAGCAAGCAGGACTTTGTGTGAATGGCAAAGCCCGCTAAGGACTAAATATAACCAAAGGTCTTTCACTGCAGTGAAAATAATCAAAGCGGTGCTTATCGAGGTTAGAAAAAAAAGTAGAATTGTTTCATGTGGGTTGGCTTGCCAAAACCCAGATTTTAATCAAATATGATTAAAATGTTAATTATGCCCTACAACACCCACATTCTCCACCACCAACATTACATGAGTATTGTGAATATTTAAGGCCATGCAATGTGTATTTCCTCTGTAGTTAAACTGTGATTCAACTTTAGTTACAATGTACTTGCACTGTAGTTAGTGTAGTAAGACGGAACTTGCAATGTAGTTAAGCTATAGTTAAGCTGCGGTTACATTGTTTTATTATAGTCATATAGTTTCATATAGCATTCTTTTTTTGTCACCTTCCATTGACACAGACATTAAACATAATGTCATTTCATCCACCATGTGTCCAGGCAGTAGGAGCCCACAGTGAGAAGATTGGGGCGGAGGAGGTGAAGTGTAAGGCCATGGCTGAGAATGCCCAGAGGGACCTGGACGAGGCCCTGCCAGCCCTGGAGGAGGCCATGAAGGTCAGACACCTCCCACCAGCTCATTGGCTGTTTCCACCGCAGGACCCAAGGTCCAAATGAAGGTCCGGGGACATTATTCTATGCCCCAAAAATTCCCTGCTCGTGAGGTGGTACATTCCAAAAGTACAGGAACTTTAGGGTTGGGGCTTGCAGCGCTGAACATCTGTGGTTGGTCGAGTTCTCAAAACATTTTATTTCAACATCTGCAGCCGCAAACCGATACAAATGTTTTTTGTCCACTTCGACATGCAGTAAATCAGTCCTCTTATTGCAGCCATAGTAGTAAACTACATTCATATTATTATCACTCTCTGTTATATGTATTGATCATTCCTCTCAATAGCAGTCGGCGCTACAAGCCAATATATACTTGCACTGCGGGACGTGAATATAGGTTGCTTTTGATAACATGACATATGCAGTTCTATCGCAACAGTTTCGTTTTGGATACCAACTTCCTCCGAAATAGTGATAGCCTATTTTTATTTATTGAACAGGGAAACAACCTAAAAAACTAATGTCTCGAATTCATTTATTAAAGAATGCACCCACTTATCATAATCCCCCTCATCCAGCCCTTCGCTACACTATTTTACACATGGATTAAAAATTGAAGTCCATAACAATTGAATCCTCTAAATACATATTTTTCCGCAAAATTCCCTATATTTGCATTGTAACTGATAGTGGACGCGATTTTGGGGGTCCGATTTTACTCTCAGTATTTCTTGCTTTTTTATGTCCTTTATTTGTTATGTGCCTGATGTAAAAGGACCTTAATTTGCCTAACCTTTGCGGGTCTTTAGACCGTGGTGGAAACGCAGACAAGGGGCTGAAGGAACCTTTAATCCCTTGAAATGTAGTTCCTGGGACTAAAAGTTCTGGGTAATTTTTGTGGAAACGCGGCTATAGTCTTTCTGTCTCTGGGTCTTTGTTAGCAATGGTGTTTGTGACGGTCTGATTGCTTTGACGCTGTACATTGTGTGATCCACAACACCTTGAGTTAAATGTAATGTGTGGGCTGCTCCTTTGACTGCTAAAAGGCAGCTTGTCTTTCTTTCTCTTCTTTCTTTCGTACTTTCCTTCATCCTTCATCTCTCTCTCTGTCTCTTTCTCTTTCTTACATTCATTTTCATTCTAAATTGTCTTCCTCACCTCAATATACATTACGTTGTTTTGTGTTGTTTCTTTTTGGCCAGGCCTTGGAGTCCCTGAACAAGAAGGACATGACGGAGATCAAGTCGTACGGGCGTCCCCCGGTACTGGTGGAGACGGTGATGCAGGCTGTCATGATCCTGCTGTGCAAGGAGCCCACCTGGGCAGAGGCTAAGAGACAGCTGGGTGAGGGGAGGGAGAAGGAGGGAGGGATGGATGGGTGAGAGAGGATGGACAGGGATCGAGGGATGGATGGATGGGTGAGAGAGGATGGACAGGGAACAAGGGATGGATGGATGGGGAACAGGAGAGGGAGGAGTGGATGGTTTAGAGGAGAGGGACGGATGGGTGGAAGGCAGTAGGACACAGTGAAGGTCAAGTTAGGTGAATTTTAGGAAAGCACACATGGAAGGGATGGAATAAAAAATAGCTTTTTGTTCCCTAAAATGTAAAAGATACTATGGAAATGTATACCAAGCCAAGTAAACAGAGACATGCTCACAAAGGCACTGCAGATATGGTAAAATGTACCCAAAAGTATTATTGTTTTCATATATCACATATATGTTTCACATATATATATATATATACACATACATATATATATACACACACACACACACACACACACACACACACACACACTCACACATATATATATATAGATATCCTTGTCTTGAGAACTACACACAGGCCAAGTGTTTGGAAAGAGACAATAGGGCTTAAAACATGTTCCATGTTTGTTCTCTGACCCATGTGTTACTATCCTGTCTGCCTGCAGGTGAATCCAGCTTCATCAAAATGCTGGTGAACTTCGACAAGGACAACATGTCGGACCGTGTGCTGAAGAAGACGGGCCAGTACTGCACGCAGGCCGACTTCCAGCCCGAGATCATTGGCAGGGTGTCGCTGGCCGCCAAGTCCCTCTGCATGTGGGTCAGAGCCATGGAGGTGAGGGAAGAGCTCCCACGCTCACCTGGATACACGTAGATACACATACACTCACACATTGATACATACACCCTCACACAAAGATACAAAACACAGAGAAACACATTGATACACACACAGAAACACACTCACACATTGATACAGACAAACAGATATACAAAGATACAAAACACACAGATACACATAGATACACACACACAATTACATATAGAGACTTACAAAGATACACACACAGAAACTCACTCACACATTGATACATACACGCAGATATACATAAATACAAAACTCACAGATTCACATTGATACACACACACACACACACTCACAATTACATATAGACTTACAAAGATACACATACAGATACACACACAGAAACACACTCACACATTGATACATACATACAAATATACATAGATACAACTACACATAGAGACACATTGATACACACTTTCACAATTACATAGAGACATATACAGAAACACATAGTGCAGATACATAGACCCAGTACATACACTCACATACACACAAACACAGACACACACCGATACATACAAAGATAAACACACACACACACACACACACGTACTGACACACACATAGACACACCCCTAAACACACAGACCACTATTTACAACTGTGGGTATGCATTACTATACCGCACACATTCAATACAAAAAAACACAAATAAAATGTGTACATTTGTATTGTTATGAAGGAGTGCATTACAAACGTTTAAATCTGCACATTCTCCCGTATCCTCTCTCTCCCATGTCTTACCCCATCGGCCCCGGTGGAACCCCAGGTGTACGGTCGTATCTCCCGGGTGGTGGAGCCCAAGCGAGCCCGGCTGCAGGCAGCCACACTCCAGCTAGCTGAGAAGCAGGCCTCCCTGGCAGAGGCCCAGGACAAACTCAGAGAGGTGAAGGATGGTGTGTGTGCGTGTGTGTGTGTGTGTGTATGGATACGTACATGGATGTGTTTATTTGTGTATGTATATTGCAAGAGCCATTTTGTCAGTTATGGTAACCTGTATATATCGATCTTATATTGCGAGACATTAATGTAATATCTTGACGCTATTAATAACAAACTAGTGTTCCTATATGTTCATTTGTGGGTTTATGATATTTTAAAAGGGTCATATTATTCCTTTTCAGTTTTTCCCTTTCCTTTAGTGTGTTCTTTAGTGCGTTATATAGCTTTTTTATCCATGTATAAGGTCTGCTAAACTACATGGAGTTACTCTCTCTCACAGAAAACCCCTCTCCTGTACTGCCTGAAACAGCTCGTTATCAGTCAGCATTTACTTTCCGTGACTTGGTGACATCACCAAGTTACGGAACAGCAGAAGTCACGCCTCGCGGCTCCTACGGCATGCCCTCAAACAAAGCTAGTTAGAGTGGAGGCCGGTGGAGTTCGTTTCTGGTATTACCTTCATTTAACCGAATGCTTCCTAAACCGGGCACAGTTCTCTGCTGGATCTTTGTAACCTGTAGATTCAGGATCACAACTTGTAAGAATGCTTTCATGGTTGTGGATTTGTTCTGTTTAGACGAAAAAGGTAGCTACTACCGAGTGTTCAAGTGCGGAGTTGTTGTTTGAGGCTTAGCTGTACACCCAGTGCGAAAACTACCTTAAGTTTTCAAATGTTTTGGTTAATCGGGTCTCCGCTAACTTGCTAGCATACGTTATGGGTTTAAATGTTGTTTTTTGTTTTACTTTGTTTTTATGTATAAGAAGACAAATGTTAACAATGAATGACAAAGTTTTGATGTAGATCAATCCCCTCCTTCCTCCCACTACCCAGACGGCAACACTTAAATTAGACATGACCACAACAGAAAAGTAAAACAAAACTCACAAATAACAAGTAAAATAAATAAATAAATAATAATAATAGTAGAAGAAAAGGAGGGGGGGCAATATCTCTAGATATTGTTTGAGGTTGGATATTGTATGAGGTTGGTTTAAAGTCATGGGTTTGGTAAAGAATGAGTAAGGCTTGAGGAGCCGGTAGAGAAGTGAGCTCGCTGGCGCTTATAGAGGAGATGAGAGAAGTATATTGACCCCAAATAGAATATAATTTCTCTGCTTTGCCCCGGCGTGTGTATGCAACTGTTTTTAATGCTTTATAAATAGTCAAAAATTTACTTCCAGAACATAAATAAAGTGGGGCAGAGCCAGAACATGTGCATCAAAGTACCTGGAGCCTGCTTGCATATATCGCAGGTTCAATGTCAGATAACCTGACCTTGGTCCAGTATATTTGGTGATGAGCTTGATTTGGATAAGACTGTGGCAGGCGCAGATGGAGGAGGAATGGATTCTGTCCAAAACTTCGTCCCACTCATTGTCCTGAAAGTCATAGTCTAGATCAGTCTCCCACTGCGGTCTTACTCATAGATCTTGAGACGGTGTGGAACTTGTGATAAGGTCATATAGACGGGAAACAACACCGTTGTTGTAGGGACTGGTCTAAGTATATTATCTAGAAGAGTTTTGGGAAGAAGCAACGGGAAATCGTTAAGGTTTTTCCTTGCAAAATCACGAATCTGAAAATATCAAAAAAGATGAGTTTTGGGGAGCTTGAATTCCTGGGACAGCTGAGAGAAGGAGGCAAACATTGTATCTATATACAGACCTTTAAATGCTGTAATACCTCTCTTATGCCACATCCCGAAGGCATTATCATGCAGAGATGGAGGAAAAACAGGGTTGTTGTTGCAGGGCGAGAGTATTGAAGTTGTCTGGAGCCCATAGTGACGTTTAAACTGTTTCCATTTTTGCAGCGTTTGACTAACTACAGGGCAATGGCTTTGAAGGGGGCCTAGATAGTGGGGCGCCGGCCAGTGCCGTAAGGGACATTTTTCTGCTTGAGGCCTCCTCCATTTGTACCCAGGTAGGGACCCAGTTGCTGAGGCCATAATGAGAATGGGGCCAGTATAGGCTGCTGTTTATGTGCTTGGAGATTTGGAAGGGCAAATTGTGAGATAGAGTGGCGTATTCTAGTGAGGCCTTTGTTTTACATAAAGGACGAGAATGCTTGGTCTAAGGTTTTGAAGAAGGACTTGGGAATGAAGATGGGGATTGCCGGGAATATGTAAAGAAACTTGGGCTACACATTCATTTTTACAGAGTTTACGCAGCCTGTGAGGGAGGACAAACAAGCAAAGTCAAGTCTAGTGCACTCTAGAGTGGAAATCAAGTTATTTTATATAAATCTGCCAATTTTCGTGTAATTCTGTGGGGCAGTTGGGGGGGGTCCTTTACTGCAACATTTAAAGGGGACAGTTTGCTTATGCCATTATTAAGTTTGTAACCAGAAACAAGACCAAATTGTTAAATACAGAGAAGAATTGAGGTAAAGACGTGGCAGGTTTTGATAAGAATAGAATAATAATGTAATAATAATAATAATAATGTTGTCCGCAAACAGAGCTGTTTTGCTCTAGTCCACCCCTGGTTATACCAGAGATTGCGTTGTCTGCACGGATAGCTATGGCCAGGGTTTGATAGACAGGGCAAAAAGGAGTAGCGACAAGGGACACCCTTGCCTGGTCCCTCGTTGTAATTAAAAATAAGGAGAGGAAACGTCATTAGTGCAAACAGAAGCTAGGGGAAATGTATGCAGAAGTTTAACCCAAGCAATGAAGTTCTCACCAAGACCAAATCTACACAAGGCAGCAAAAAGAAAGCCACATTCAACACACAGTCTAACGCCTTTTCCACATCCAGGAGGACAAGGATCTCCTGTGACCTCGGAGTGGAAGATGAATGAATAATACTAAATACTCGTCTAATGTTGAAGAAAGACATTCTATTCTTGATAACCCCCATCTGATCGTTGTGGATTAACATTGGTAGGATGGACTTGTGTATTATGATTACGCTTTTTGGTTTCATCGATTACCTCTCCTTTTCATATGTGAATGTGTGTGTAGGTGTGTGAGTAGCCTGTGCAGCTGAAGAAGCAGTATGATTAGAAGTATGTATGTGTGTGTGTGTGTATATATATATATATATATATATATATTAGGGCTGGGCGATAAAGGCGTTAATTAAGGCATTAACGCAGCTTAGTTTTAACTTCACAACAACTGCAACTAGCAATTACAGGAGCTGATCACGTGACTAAAAAATGACTGTGCACAAGATGATTTGTGGACAAGACGCGCCGTCATTATGTTCAGTCACTGAGACAGTTGTCCTGCATTTCATGTAATTCCTCTTTAAATCGGCCCAAATCTCAATAAAGGTAGGCTACACTTAACCATAAACATATAGCCCGTTTCAGTGATCTTGGTTATAGCCTCCAGCCTGCCTCTCACTGGAGAGCGGGCTTCACTCTCCCCGTCTGTGGGTTTTATTATTTATGTTTATGCTTATAAGAGTAGTCCTAAACTTGTCATTTCACACGTCCTAATGTTAGTTGAAACTATTGAAGTACCTATAGCCTCATAGGACAAGGCTGTTCTCCGCTAATTCCTTCTGCTTTATGTGAAACAAACTGGCGGCTCCACCGCTTGAATGGAAGATGAGCGAGAGGTATTTCCAAAATAGGAATGTCTCTAAACACCATAACCCAAGTGTTACATAGCCAAATGATTGCAGCCATAGTACTTACACGTCAACATAGTTCAATGGAAAGCAAAACAAGGCTTTCTTGAAACCTAGACTTTATACAGCGCTGTCGGCTGTAGCTGGAGCTCCGGACTGAGCTCCAAGGGAGGGAAGACTTGACACTGTATACACTCCCTTTGCAAACTGGTTATTTATGTTGTTTAATATTTTAGTTGTCGTTTTGCCATTTTCTTTTGGTCCCAGTGATGCATTGATCAACTTGTTTCTGTGTGTGCAAAACTCCTTAAATAAGTCCCAAACAATAATGAATGAAAAGTAAATGCGAACGTTGATTAACAGTTGCATGGGCTGGAGTTGTCAGAGTAAGTGACATTTGTGAGCTTTTAAAGAAATTCATAATAAAAGGATGTGGGTGGCAGCAGGACCTGCAGCAGTGGGTCTTTCAATCATCAAGCCTTTTTCTAATCATCGTTTTAATTGCCTTGAGTTGTGGTTTGAGCATATTGTCCCATATGTATATATGGGAGTGTTTTGTCCCAAGAGTATTCAAAACTTGAAAATGCCCTTTACAGTAGGCTTAATTTTGAACAGATAAAAATGAAATGTGATTAATCGCACATGGACAATCATGCGATTAATCGCCATTAAATATTTTAATTGCTTGACAGCCCTAATATATATATATATATATTTGTGTGTGTAGGTGGGTGAGAAGCTGGAGCAGCTGAAGAAGCAATATGATGAGAAGCTGGCGATGAAGGAGGAGCTGAGGAGGAGCTCAGAGGATATGGAGGTCAAACTGGACCGGGCCGGCAAGCTGGTGTCTGGTCTGGCTGGGGAGAGGGCTCGCTGGGAGACCACCGTGATTGTACGTATGAGAGGCCGATTAGGCCATATTTTATACTTAACTTCTCTCCACACTACCATACTCAATTCAATTCTTCAATTCAAAAAAGCTTTATTGGCATGAGAAACAAACATTGCCAAAGTAGGTGAAAAATTTGGAGGTCAAAATATAAGCGTTAAATACAAAATATATATACATATCAAATATTAGAATGTTCAATACTAAATATATAAAAAGTCAAATGTGGAATACTATAAAAAAGTCCAGTATCTCCTATAAACAGATAAATTAAAGATACACTGTACATAGACTGTATTTACAATGTGGAGGATATGTGCAATACTGCAATCATTCTGAACAGACAGAAAAAGTGAAGTTACATATTAACAAAGGTGGTTAAAGTCCTGTGGGATGAGTCTGTTTATGGGGAGTTTGAGGTCCTTCTCTCATCACAACAGGTGACGAATCTGGCTGCTGTGATTGCACATGCTGACACTCTGACACACGCTACCATACTCTCACACACACTACCATACTCTCTCACACTATCATACTCTCTCACACTACCATACTCTCTCTCACACTACCAAACTCTCTCACACGGCCCTATTGTCACGCTACCATACTCTCTTTCTCACTCTATGATACTCTCTCACACTATTATGTGTTCACTATTATACTCTCTCCCACTCACTATACACACACAATACACACTAGAAAACTAATATTTTGGAATGGTACATATTTACAAATTCAATATGTCAAATCTTGATCTATATTTCTCAGTGTTTCCCATTAATTACCTAGACTGTGGCGGACTGCCATAGTCTAATTTGTCCCGCCATATTTTCATAATGAACCGAAAATATTTTTACAAATTGTTAAAAAAAAAGTACACTCATCTCCTAAGGATCTCTAACATTGTGTTTTGCGCCGTTGCGTCACTCCCAGCCAGTCAACTGGGGAGGGGGGGAGGGGCACGCTCACACACATACGCACTGGAACATTCCTGGCTGCATCCGACTGGACTTTTCTTTTTTCAAGGACACATCGTTTGAGGTAAGTAATGTTAACTAACGTTAAGTGTATCCACTGCAGTTATCCAGTCCAAACACAATTTATCATTATCAATGTACGACAGCAAACAGCTACTGTTACTGCAGAGTTATCATTAATGATTAACAATTAACAATCTAATGTTAGCTAAGTTAGGTAACGTTAATTTTCAGCATCTGAGGAGCAAATTGGCTCATCATGTAGCATTAGGCTATTTGCAATGTTAATCAAGTTGAAGTAATGCTACTGTTTTAAGCTTGTTTGTACCCTTGATTTTCAGATAATGAGCATACTTTATTATTTTAAGAAGAGAGCGATCACCACCAGATGAGGAAGAAACGGCTAACGCAGGGGTAGCTAGCTAGGATAGCTAGCAGTTAGATGGCAAGTCAATAGCCAAACAGATTGGCTGTCACCTCTTTTTATGCCCCGCTTTAGCACCATCCATTCGGCCTGTCAGTTAACACCGCTAGACTTGGACCTCGGATTGTCCCATTAGTTCCCTGCTTAAGATCACTTATAAGATCACTTATTAGCCTACGGAACATGAATATAGAGTAAACATGCACAACCTGTATCAGAGACTTTTTTTTTACTTTTTTTACAGTTGCAGAGCATTCCCCCATCAAAGTCTTTAGTTGTAGATCTCTCATTTGATCCAACATACAACATAACAATAATTATTATTTTCTCATACCCATGGTTAATAGCCTGTTTAAGCCTAATGCAGTGGCTGTAGGCAAGATCTACAGCATTATCTAAATGCTATCATTTATTTAAAAAAAAATGGCAGTCAGGTATTAGTGTGTGAAATGTAAGAATATCTGTTTTTAGTTGACTGCTTCCATACATGGGCTGTATGAGATGATTTAGCTTTTAGACCGCTCCCGACTAATTTCCTTACCAATCAGGGCATCTCTTCTGATTGTTTCAGGGAATCCATCTAGCCTGTCAATCACAAATACACTATATTGTCAAAAGTTTTGGGACGCCTGCCTTTACATGCACACGAAGGTTAATGACATCGTATTCTTAATCCGTAGGGTTTAATATGGAGTCTGCCCACCCTTTGCAGCTATAACAGCTTCAACTCTTCTGGGAAGGCTTTCCACAAGGGTTAGGAGTGTGTTTATGGAAATTTTTGATCATTCTTCTTGAAGAGCCTTTGTGAGGTCAGGCTCAGATGTTGGACGAGAAGGCCTGGCTCACAGTCTCCGCTCTAATTCATCCCAAAGGTGTTCTATCGGGTTGAGGTCAGGACTCTGTGCAGGCCATTCAAGTTCCTCCACACCAAACTTGCTCATCCATGTCTTTATGGACCTTGCTTTGTGCACTGGTGCGCAGTCATGTTGGAACAGGAAGGGGCCATCCCCAAACCTTTCCCACAAAGTTGGGAGCATGAAATTGTCCAAAATGTCTTGATATGCTGAAGCAATAACAGTTCCTTTCACTGGAACTAAGGGGCCAAGCCCAACCCCTGAAAACAACCCCACGCCATAATCCCCCCTCCACCAAACTTTACACTTGGCACAATGCAGTCAGGCAAGTACCGTTCTCCTAGCAACCGCAAAACCCAGACTCATCCATCGGATTGCCAGACAGAGAAGCGTGATTCGTCACTCCAGAGAACACGTCTCCACTGCTCTAGTGTCCAGTGGCGGTGTGCTTTACACCACTGCATCCGACGCTTTGCATTGCACTTGGTGATATAAGGCTTGGATGCAGCTGCTCGGCCATGGAAACCCATTCCATGAAGCTCTCTACGCACTGTTCTTGAGCTAATCTGAAGGCCACACGAAGTTTGGCGGTCTGTAGCTATTGACTGCAGAAAGTTGGCGACTTCTGCGCACTGTGCGTCTCAGCATGCGTTGACCCCGCTCTGTGATTTTACGTGGTTCCCAATTGCTTCCACTTTGTTATAATACCACTAACAGTTGACCGTGGAATATTTAGTAGTGAGGAAATTTCACGAATGGACTTATTGCACAGGTGGCAATCTATCACGGTACCACGCTTGAACTCACTGAGCTCCTGAGAGCGACCCATTCTTTCACAAATGTTTGTAGAAGCAGTCTGCATGCCTAGGTACTTGATATTATACACCTGTGGCCATGGAAGTGTTTGGAACACCTGATTTCAATGATTCTGAGGGGTGTCCCAATATTTTTGGCAATAAAGTGAATCTAAGCCATCTTTTTTTAAATAAGGAAATTTGTTTGTTGTAGTTAGTTAACTTGCAAAACATGAAAAAGAATCATGATAAGATCGTGGATCGTGATCCTGCCTGAAAAGAAATTGTGATATATTTTTATCGCCCACCCCTATTTACTTGTTTCTTTGTAGCAGAACACAGGGGGAGCAGGAGAGACAGCCCCAGTTGTCTCAGCTGACGCAAACTCGCCTGCTGAGGGACAGCAGGTGACAGCAGAGAAAGGGGCAGATGGTCAGAGTGGTTTCAGTGGTTGTTGGTGTATGTGGGAAATATTTATTTTGTTTATACCATCGAGGTGCAGCGGACAAACACCGGAAATCAGGGTGGAATCCTGAATGGGTTAGGCTGCAATTGCCCCAGTTTAACACTAGCTTTATGTTACTCCACATGGCAAGTTTTATATTTGGTAGTCGGGGCATTCCATGTGATTTTAGACCCCTTTTCCAACTTGACCTCGCAAATCTTTCAAAGATGTGTACATCACACTCTAAACAAGAACATATGAAAACTGTTTTTAATTTGAATTAATAATAATGTAGGGTCAATTATGGATCTAAACAATTAGAAAGATCTAAGAGGTCCAGTCTGAAAAAAGCTCCACATTTATAAAGAATACCCCATTATGAATGCAATAATTACAGTGGTTAGCAAACTTAATGGATTGTTCAGATTTTTTGGGATGTTTTGTCGTGCTTGCAGGCAGCACAGGACTCCTGTAAAACATGGTCCCAAAAAACCTAAAAGAACCTTTGTGGAGGTTTGGGCAGTCCATTACAGAAAGGACTATCTGGAGCACCATATCAATACTGAGCACCACCAGCGGAGCATTAAATGCCACGAATCAATTGCATCAAGTAATTTCTAAGCCTCACTGCAGTCACATCATCATTCAAGGTGGATGAATGATATGGAGATACTGCACCTCAACATAAACATTACATCTCATTTTATGTATAAATTTATCTTTGTCAGATCAAACGTTTTGATAGCCTACAAATCCTCAAATCCACCTAATGCTTATCACTACGCTGATAGGCATTACCTACTACCCCTACATTTATACTTACCTGTTGAAAGATTATTGTATTAAATTATAAATTATATTATATAATTATTATATTGTATTAAATTATTAAATTTTAACTAAATTATTTACTATTGTAAATAACCCCAACTCACTTTACACCTGTACTTACCTTCATATTTGGTATTTAAAGTCTTAAATTATTCAATTTAACCTGCAGACACATCTTGTTTAATTTAAATAATATAAATTAACATATCTTTGAAATAACTTCCCTAGGACAAAAACCAAGCCGAAATAATGACTCGGCTAGCCAGTGAGTGTGACGAATCGGGAAAGATTTACCCATTACTCAACCGTTTGGCAGCATTTGTGCTTTTCATTCTGGCGTCAAGCGTCAACTGTGAGAGAGACTTCTCCACAATGAATAGGGTAAGGACAGAGGGCATGGCAGTATGACTGAAGTTGCCGAGATGTGTGCCAAACATTCAACACATTGCACTTGCATGATAAACTGCATTATCTAGCACGGACATTGCTACACTGGGCTACACGCCACCTAGGTGGCTGCCACACTCCACCTAGGTGGCTTTTACTGGGCTCCTCCAAAACAAGGACGCAGGGTGGGGATTTTGGAAAGGGTTTATTGCCAAGGTTGAGTATAATAATACACAGCAGGAGGTGTAATGTGCTGCCATGCCGGAGATCTCCTGGAGTGTGTGCGGTGATGGCTGGTTTAACCTGTGCACACTAATTACTCAATGCGCAACAGGTGTGCAGCCCCACCCAGCCCCAGAGTCCAATCAGTCTGACCCGGGCCATTTGAGGCTGCTTAAACCAGCCATCATCCACACTTTTTAACTAAAAGAAGAGTACATTAATTTGGCTAATTGTAGTTACCTTCATTTTCAGGTCAAATCAGACCTTCATAACAGGCTGCAAGGAGAGCACCTGGCTGCCTGCCTGAGGGTCTCCATCAATGGGCCGAGCCCAGAGGAATTACAATAGGGCATTAGAACTGGGTTTTTTCAAAGCCCAGGAAAATTAAATGTCCAAATTCACATTAAAGGCCCCCGCATCCAGTATTTATTTTCTTAAAAATGAACCTGTTCAACATAGGTAACCACTTTTGCTTCTTTCTTTGATGGCAGCCTCAAATGTATGCTCTGGTCAATTTAGTTTTTTGACCACTTGTGAACTGTGTTAAACTTTGTCTTGTTTACCATGCTTTGTGTGTGTGATTTTTTTTGCTGTGTCATCACCATTCATATCTATTCAATGTGTTTATGATTAAGTTCATGTTTTTGTTACGGTTACGAGATTTAGGACCCAAACGCAAGACACGGAAACCAACAGGGTGCGGGTACAAAAAGGGTTTATTTAGTCCAAGGTACAGGCAAGGGCAAGGCAGGCGAGTAGTCCAGTAGGCAGTTGGCAGGCGGGGAGTCAAGCAGGCAGAAGGACGTAGGCAGGCGGGTGGTCGGGCAGGCGAGGTTCAGGAAACAAGGAAGGCAGGCAGGCAGGAACAGGAGCGGGAACAGGAACAGGAACGAGAGCGGGAACATGAACGGGAGCGGAACCCGTAACGAGAACAAGAACGGGAGTGGAACCCGAAACAAGAAGTGGCAGGGACGTAGTTACCATGAGAGGTAATACAACATACGAACTAGCACTGGCTCTGTGGTGAGCCAGTGCTTAAGTACAGAGGAGGTGATTAGTGATTCATGACAGGAGTGGGGAGCGGAGTGCACGTGGTGGCTAATTGACGGGGGATAAACAAAGGAGCACATGGTGAAATGGAGGCTGGGTGCCACTAGATGGCGGAAATGGACCGAAACGGAGAGGGTCACGTTACAGTACCCCCCCCTCAACGGACGCCTCCAGGCGTACGCACGACAGGGGAGGGTGCTGGCGGTGGGAATCCCGGGTTAAGGAGGGGTCCAGGAAGCGACTCCAATTTTTTTTTTTTTTAAATAAACAGGCTTGCTCCCCAGGTCCGTAGCCCTCCCAGCCTACCGAAGACTGGTTTCGTCGGCCGCGACGACGCACATCCAGGAGGCGTCTGGCCGAGAACGCCGGGATGCTGTCAATCACCCGGGGAGGAGCCGGCGCTGGGAAGGGAGGAGACAACTGGGGCTGGGACTCGGGACCAGGAGACAACTGGGGCTGGGACTCGGGACCAGGAGACAACTGGGGCTGGGACTCGGGACCAGGAGACAACTGGGGCTGGGACTCGGGACCAGGAGACAACTGGGGCTGGGACTCGGGACCAGGAGACAACTGGGGCTGGGACTCGGGACCAGGAGACAACTGGGGCTGGGACTCGGGACCAGGAGACAACTGGGGCTGGGACTCGGGACCAGGAGACAACTGGGGCTTGGACTCGGGACCAGGAGACAACTGGGGCTTGGACTCGGGACCAGGAGACAACTGGGGCTTGGACTCGGGACCAGGAGACAACTGGTGCTTGGACTCGGGACCAGGAGACAACTGGGGCTTGGACTCGGGACCAGGAGACAACTGGGGCTTGGACTCGGGACCAGGAGACAACTGGGGCTTGGACTCGGGACCTGGAGGCAACTGGGACTTGGACTCGGGACCTGGAGACAACTGGCGCTGGAGCTCAGGGCCAGGAGGAAGCTGCTGCTGGCGCTGGAGCTCAGGACCAGGATACAGCTGGAGCTTGGGACTAGGAGACAACTGGCGCTGGAGCTCAGGGCCAGGAGGAAGCTGCTGCTGGCGCTGGAGCTCAGGGCCAGGATACAGCTGGGGCTTGGGACTAGGAGGCAACTGCTGCTGGCGCTGGGGCTCAGGGCCAGGAGGCAGCTGTTGCTGGGGCTTGAGACTGGGAGGCAACTGGGGCTGGCGCTGGGGCTCAAGGCCAGGAGGAAATTGTTGCTGGAGCTTTAGGCTGGGAGGCAACTGGGGCTGGCGCTGGGGCTGGCGCTGGGGCTCAGGGCCAGGAGGAAATTGTTGCTGGGGCTTGAGGCTAGGAGGCAACTGGGGCTTGGGCCTTTTCCCGGGGGAGTCCAGCTGAACGGGTAGCCGGCGCTTGCGGCCAGGAGTTCGCTGGGGCTTGGGAATAGGTGACCGCAGTTGCAGCGGAGCTGGTGGCCACGAGACTGCGGCTGCAGCGGGTGTTGGTGGCCACAAGGCTGCAGTTGCAGCGGGGGTTGGCGCCGGGAGGAAAAAAGTCTGAGGTGAAGAAGGCGACGGAGAAGCGGGGAAGAGAGAGAGAGACGCCGAGGGCGAGCGACGGTCGCGCTCGATGTGAGCCGCCAAAAGCCCCTCGATGTACTTCACATTCTCTTGAATGGAAGTAAATGGTGCTGCGGTTGCAGCCGGGGCTGGCGCCGAGAGGGAAACCGAGGATGAGCGGAGGTTGCGCCCATTATCCTCGAGGATAGCCAATATTCCCCGCATCCATGCCGAGGGTCTCCTGTCTGCTGGGTCCATCTTGGCTAGTTCGTACTGTTACGGTTACGAGATTTAGGACCCAAACGCAAGACACGGAAACCAACAGGGTGCGGGTACAAAAAGGGTTTATTTAGTCCAAGGTACAGGCAAGGGCAAGGCAGGCGAGTAGTCCAGTAGGCAGTTGGCAGGCGGGGAGTCAAGCAGGCAGAAGGACGTAGGCAGGCGGGTGGTCGGGCAGGCGAGGTTCAGGAAACAAGGAAGGCAGGCAGGCAGGAACAGGAGCGGGAACAGGAACGAGAGCGGGAACATGAACGGGAGCGGAACCCGTAACGAGAACAAGAACGGGAGTGGAACCCGAAACAAGAAGTGGCAGGGACGTAGTTACCATGAGAGGTAATACAACATACGAACTAGCACTGGCTCTGTGGTGAGCCAGTGCTTAAGTACAGAGGAGGTGATTAGTGATTCATGACAGGAGTGGGGAGCGGAGTGCACGTGGTGGCTAATTGACGGGGGATAAACAAAGGAGCACATGGTGAAATGGAGGCTGGGTGCCACTAGATGGCGGAAATGGACCGAAACGGAGAGGGTCACGTTACAGTTTTGTATTTGGAGATGAATGGCAATGGGGATATAATATATATTTTTCATGATGCACTGCGATGTATTCCGGACATTAAAGAGCCAGTGAACCCACTGTTTCAACTGGAATTCGAACACTATGAGAAAAAACTAAAGTTTTGGGTTGAGAGCTTTAGGAAAGAGGGGGGTGTGTTATCCCATGGTTACGACCTATGGCAACGACCCACGGCAACTTTGTGCTACTTTTTTAGTACCGTCGTTGTGTATGAGCGTTATAATGAGCAATGTTGTATACTTACTGTCATCAAAACATCTTGACATCTGGTCAAGCTTCACGCAGTAAACTAAGCTAAGGAAATTCAGCTTTACAAAATGATCAAATCTTGCTGTCATTTGAGCACTGATGTTGTCCAAAATGTTGTAGAACAACACTCTCCCCTGGTCTCGGGTTAGCCTTTCACTCCGGGTTGCTGCGTCCGTTCACACCTTGTCTCCGAGCATCTAAAACGTCCTTTGTATCGCGGATACGTGCACAACAGAATCCCATGTCCATTGTCCTACACTGCAGAACACGAAAGAGTTCATCCTTTTCCGCTGAAAATCTCTGCATACACCATCAGCGTGTCGTCCCAGTCATCAGCGTTATCAGCCATAATTTGGAACATTGCTCTGAGATCTTTCCGCTCTGCTTTGAACGCAAGTAACGTTCTTCTCGTGACTTTGAAGTGCCGTTCAGTATACTCTTCGATGTCAGGACTAATGAACACAGGAGGCGAGGTGTGTGTGGACGTAAGAGCTCTCTAGGCAGCGGTTGACTGTGTGAATGTGTGGAGCTCCATCTGAGCAGTGGTTTGTTTTCATGCACGCGTCTGATTGAGGGTTAAGCTTCTCTGACAATTATATAACCCCACTATGTGTGGCGCATTTTATATTTCGCTTATATAAAGTGTAAATGAAATGTTTTGCCTGGAATTTGAACACTGAGATTTTAAAAAGGAGGGAAGGAGAAATGGGCGGGTTATCCCCATGATTACGACTCACGGCAACTTTGTGATAATACTTCTTTAGTACCGTGGTTGTGTATGAGCGTTATAACAGCTTGAAATTATGGTTGTCCGCAAATCATTCATATGAAACAATATTAATAACAAAGCAATTGTAGTTTTCAGCAGCACACACAATGCAGAGCGCAAAGCTATTTCATTGAAATAGTTTAATTTGAGATACCAACTACTACTAACCTCAAAAACGAACATCTCCAAAACATGGCTATATTAAGGAATGCACACCCACTTATAATCCCCCTCATCTGCAAACTTCCTTTCTCTCACTAGTTTACGCTTGGATTAGAAAGTGAAACTCCATTATAATTGAATCCTCTAAATACACAGGATGTTTTGGTAAAAGGACGTAGCCTGTTTATCACCACATGAGGCACGTCTGAGAGAGGGTTAAGCATCTCAGACACTTGTAATGCCACGGTGTGTGTGGATGTGTGGAGCTCCCTCTTTGCAGCGATTATTGTTGATGTTCGCGTCCGGGAGGGTTAAGCTTCTTGGACACTTGTATATAACGTCACAGTGTGTGTGTGTGTGTGTGTGTGTGTGTGTGTGTGTGTGTGTGTGTGTGTGTGTGTGTGTGTGTGTGTATGGAGCTCCGTCTGTGCATCGGGTGATGTTGATGTCTGTGTCCGAGCTGGGTAAAGCTTCTCGAATACATAGTATAACTCCATGGTGTGTTGCACATTTCATATTCAACATCGCTTATATCATTGTAACGCTCTTACTCAATCTCAAATGGGTCGTAGCCATGGGGATAACATGTCCCCCTCCTTCCAACAACTCTTAGCCCAAAACACATGTATTTTAAAACGCCGTTTGTCTGTTCAGGGCTACTGTAGAAACATGGCGGTGCAACATGGCGGCCTCCGTGGAAGAGGACCCACTTCTTTTGTCGACATGAATGGCTCATTTTAAGGCTAATTTGTTATTGTCATGGGATTATATACTAATGAAAACATAATTATGAATATTATATTCAATTTCTGCCAAGTCTGTTCCGCTAGATGCCACTAAATTCGACACACGGTACCTTAAGTATTTAAATGGCTTGAGTAATGCGTTCCCCATCCTCCATTTCTCCTCAGGTGCTTCAGAAAAACGAAATTGGAAGGGGCGGGAACAGGCGGGAAATGCAAATTGAGAAATCGACCATCCTGTTCAATCATTCTACCTTCCATTTCAATCATACCTTCTCACACACACACTATCAGACTCTCTTTCACACACATTGTCATACTCTCTCTCACACACTATTATACTCTCACACTGTCATAGTCTGACTGTTATTTTAGTTATTTAGTTTCCATTCCCCACCTGTCCACCAGATGTCCTTGAGACCTTTCCCCTCACTTCACAGCTACTCCCATCTGCAGTCACTTCATTCACCTCACCTGAGCGTCCTTGTCAATCTTCCCACCTGCACCTGCCATTCCCTGATCTATCTCTCCCCATATGTACAGTTCATTTCCTTTGTTCCCTTGTCGGTTCGATATATTTGTCATGTCTCTCTGTCGTTGTTCTCTAGTTTAGTCTTTTTTATGCCAGATCGTGGAACTGGTATCTTTGAGTTTTCTTTATTAAAGCCTTTTTGTTACATTTCCCGAGTTCTCGTCTGCATTTGAATCTTATCCCTTTTGTTCCTGCTGCCCCGCTTAAACTGGTCGTGACACACACACTATCATACTTGTTCTTTTCTTTTATATATATATATATATATATATATATATATATATATATATATATATATATATATATATATATAAGGCGCACTATAAGGCGCACTATAAGGCGCACTTAAAAGCCTTTAATTTTCTAAAAAAAACGACAGTGCGCCTTATAATCCGGAAGCCTTATATATGGATCAAGGCGCTCTTTCAAAATGTTTCAGTATGAAAAACAAATAAAAACAATTTAATAATAATAAAATGTTTCAGTACGACTGGTAAACTACAAAGCCGCACCGCTTGCAGCACCGTAGTCAGTAAACACCGCTACTGTGCTTACTCACAGTCCCACACCACTTGTGTGTGTATAAAGACCCCAAAATGACACCTTTCAAGAGACACGCTTACGACGCAGAGTTCAAGCGCAAGGCTATCGGTCACGCAGTAGAATATGGGAATAGAGCAGCAGCGAGAGAATTCAACATCAATGAATCAATGGTACGGAAGTGGAGGAAGCAAGAAGATGACCTGCGCCAAGTAAAAAAGACTAAACAGAGTTTCCGAGGGAACAAAGCCACAGTTAGAGGACAAACTCGAACAGTGGGTTGTTGAACAGAGAGCAGCAAGTAGAAGCGTCTCTACAGTCACTATTCGAATGAAGGCAACAGCGCTAGCACGGGACATGAACATCGATGTTTTCGAGGCGGTCCTTCTTGGTGCTTTCGTTTTATGAAAAGACGTAATCTCTCCATCCGCACACGAACTCCATCTAGTGGATGCATAACGCAAACCCAGTCAAACGTTTGACTGCAGTATCTTCTATTCTATGCGCCTTATAATCCGGTGCGCCCTATATATGAAAACAGTTCTAAAATAGGCCATTCATTGAAGGTGCGCCTTATAATCCGGTGCGCCTTATAGTGCGGAAAATACGGTAGATAGTGTTGATTTTAGGGCACAATACTTTGTGGAATCCCTTATATCTATCCATATGTCTATTTATTTGATATTAATAGTATAAATATCTACTTGTTTCCTGCATTGTCTCTTATTTACCAACACTTTTTTCCTGCTTGTATCTGTATTACCACATGTTTCTTTAATTGAAATGTCATGCTAATGAAGCTTTATTGGAATTGAATTTAATGATTGTGTGTGTGAGAGAGAGTATGATAGTGAGTGAGAGAAAATGATAGACTGTGAGAGAGAGTATGATAGTGTGTGTGAAAGGGTATGATAGTGTGTTTGAGAGTAGTGTGTGTGAGAGAGTATGGTAGTGTGTGAGTAAGAATATGATAATGTGAGCAAAAATGGTAGTGTGTGTGAGCGAGAGTATGATAGTGTGTGAGAGAGTATTGTAGTGTGTGAGAGAAAGTATGATAGAGTGAGAGAGAGTATGGTAGTGTGAGAGTACTATAGTATTATATACATACATACACACGCACACACACACTCACTATTCACAAACACACAGGCATGAAGTCATACGCATCCATAAAACAGGTTCTCTACAAGCCATAGACACACAACCTCATACTACAACCCAGTGTTTGTAGTACCCAAATATGCACAGTGCCCTGTGTATATGTGATGTTTCAACACATCTGTGTGTGTATGTGTTCAGGGTCTGGAGGAGAACATGGGCTACCTGGTGGGAGACTGCTTGTTAGCGGCCTCCTGTCTGTCCTACCTGGGACCCTTCCTGTCCAACTACAGAGACCAGCTGGTAGCCCTCTGGATGAAGGAGGTGACACACGCACGCACGCACATTCTTTATTATGTCCTCTATTTTTATTGTTATTCATTGTTTCAGTTTAAAGTTGTCTCTTTTCCATATAAAACATATTGTGAGCCTGAGATGTTTGCAGCTTTCATTTACAAAGTACCAGTATATTTTCTTTAAATTAGCTGATCTAAGTGACTTTATACGTCAAAACAAAAAAATTATGAAAGCTGAAATATAATGTCAATTACCGACGTCATCAAAATGACGACGCCCATGAAATATTGGGAAATTCCTTTTTGTCTATCACCCAGCCCTAGCTCCTTTTGCAGCCAGTAATTATGAACCTTCTTCCCCCAATTAATAATAACCAAATTCAGACCACACCAGTCCATTGCTGATCTTTTTATCGTTTGCTGCTATGCATTCACTTAACTACACTATATAGACCTAGGCTTTATCCGATGTGTAATCCATGTTCAATTCAGTAATCAACTCTAGACCCAACATTATTTTTACTCACATCACAATGTTTTTGTCTCCCTTTAGTTCTCAGAAAGTAGCATATGGATCAATATTTCCACCTTCTATGACAATATAATAGTTCAATGTTGATTTAATGTGTGTCATTGTAGGGTGACATCTATTATTCTTAATGTTCAGTGTGGCTGAATTGTTAACAATTTTTAAAGAATGTTTTATTCACATGAATGCGGTCTCGTTCCATTAGGCTACTACATGACTGCCTATACATTAAAATGCCTGTTCACATTGTGGCATCCAAATACTTGAAATAGAAAGTCCACATTCCCTCTTGTAGTCTAATATGCATGAAACGCAGCTAAAACCCATATAATGAAGGGTCAAACAGTATTACGGTGCTCTTGAGCACTGAAGACCCACTTGCGGAGGTTGCTCATTCGGGATGAAGCTTGTGTGCAATTGGACTGAATAGATTATTTGAATTGCAATTGCATCGAGCATAATCACAAGATCCTGCTTTCATTGCGTTTAATAAGACAATAGATATGTAATTTATATTATAATATAATTATAATTATAATATATTAACATAGTGATTACATTAATATCAGCTCCATTACGAATGAGCAACCTTAAGCAGAGCAAGAGGAGCTCATGTGACATATCAAAACACATTGTTTAATGCTTTTGTAGAGTTGATTTATGCACACACACACACACGCATGCTAACACACAAACACACACACACACACACACACTGTTATATTTGCAGTCATTATGCTACTTACAGATGAAAGATCCAGACTCTTTTAAAACATTTGGGATATTGTGTTTTGATTTGCTTACATTATGGTAAAATTACATTTCTGTAGAGGAAATGGAATAATAACTGCTTTGAAAGAAACTTAAAAGGGTAAAGATAATTGTAAAATTGAACAAATCTAATCTAAATCCACCTATCTCTTGCTCTCTCGCCATCTCACTATCTCTCCCTCTCTTTTTCTTTCTCTATCTTTCTCCCCCTCCTGCTCTCATTCTCCCACTATCTCTCTCCCACTCCCCCCTCCCTCCCTCTCTCCCTCTTTCTCCTTTCCTCTCTCCCCCCTCCCTCTCTCCCTCTTTCTCCTTTGCTCTCTCCCCTCCCCCCTCTCTCCCTCTTTCTCCCTTTTCCCTCTCCTAGGTGCGTGAGCTGCAGGTGCCATGTTTCCCGGGCTTCAGTTTCGCTGGCTTCCTGTCCAGACCCACCGTGGTGAGGGACTGGAACATCCAGGGTCTGCCCTCCGACGCCTTCTCCACTGAGAACGGAGTCATCGTCACCCGCGGCAACCGGTCCGTACACACACAATCATACGCCGCCCACACACATCGCATACACAGGCACATCACATATACACATGTGTGACACATCCCATCACACACCATATCCACAACAAAGAAACAAACGTGCACACACATCTCAACACAGCCACATTATAATAGCAGACTCCACTGAAGATATGCATCTGATAAACTGACTCGGGCACTTTGTTGTTTTTTGCTCTTGTTTTTGTCGCGTTGAATACGAATTGAGTTTAATTCTACTAATCCTTTCCTTCTGATTCCAATATTTACTTTGCACTCTGTCGAGTCGTTATTCTCGAAAGAGTTGTTTTGTAGTTACTCCAGTTTTGATTGTATGCTTTCGATTTTTCTCAGCCTCCGTTATAAGTCGTTTTGGATAAAAGCCTCCGTTAAATGACTAAGTATAGACGTAAATATGGTTATCCAGATCAAATCCTGAGCCCACTACAACAAGTTCTTCTGTGCATCTGACCATCCTATGTTTCCTTATGACACAAGATGGCCACTAATGGTGGACCCACAAGGCCAGGCCCTGAAGTGGATCAAAAACATGGAGAGAGGCAGGGTAAGGCTGAGAAAAACTTTCTTAATCAACCACATGTATTTTCTTTTCACACATTCGGGTGTTATGTCTCTGTTGAAAACAGCAGATGAAAGCCATTACCGAGTGTAATTTCTTTTGCTGTGTCATTTCCACAATTTAGTTTTTCTCTCTCTCTCGTCATTAAGATAAACCAGCTACAACTCATTGTTATTTCTTTTCATTTGGCCCAGCCTTGTTTGTTTTTTGTGTTTTTTCTTTGTTTGGATGTTTGGAGGCACGATCACCTGATCATATTCATCCGCTGGGTTTTGCATCTCACCTGCCGCCGCATTATTGATCGCAAACGTATCATCTGCCGTTTGTTTTTCGCACGCCATTACCGCTTCTGTTTGTTTTTGTTCCTGGTTTTGTTTTCATTATTTTTTATTACTCTGTCACGGCTGTTTCATCGTTTCTTGGAGAGAGTGAAAGGAGGGGGAGGGGGGGAGTAGGAAGAGGAGGAGGGAAACAGGCCGCATACCTCTAAGGAGTCCATGAAATGTTGTCAAAGTGTCTTTTTTACACATAAAAAGACACAAACCAATTATCTTTATTGCTTTTTCCTCCGCTTCTAACCGTGAGAATATTTTTACATAAGCCTACATCACCACTGGAGCCATGCTAAAGTGCGTGGGTCTACACACTAAACCTCATATATATGGCATCTATACTTTCACCTCTTTGTTCTACTGTTAGGTTTTAGGTATTTTTTTCTGGTTTTCTGACTTTTGGACGTGGTCTCTTTATGTCTGAGGGGCCGCAGTAGAGACCAAGGGGTTGATCTCTACTGCCACCCAGAGACCCAGGGGATAGAGGGGGAGACTGTGGGAATACGTTAGGACGTGATTGAGAGACCAGGGGGTTGATCTCTACTGCCACCCAGAGACCCAGGGGATAGAGGGGGAGGCTGGGGGGAGAGAGAGGTGAGCATGGCCTTCCTGGTATCTTCCTTCCTCTATCCTTCCTCTCCCTGTTTCTTCCCCCTTTGTCTCTCTCTCTCTCTGTCTCTCTCTTTCTCGCTCTCCTCACCCCCCCACCCCCACCTGGCTGTCCCCTAACAATGGACCTGAACCCCCCCCCCCCCCCCCCCCCCCCCCCCCCCCACCCCCTCTTGGCCTGACATTGAAGGTACAATCGGCCAGTCGCGGTGGCCAGATTGGGGCCTTGATGTATATTTGATGGCGGGTGACGTGGCGTTGTCGGGGGCTAATAGTGCTCATGCTTTGCTCCCAATCGGGCTCTTTCCTCCTTATGTCATCAAGTTCATTCTTGTGCTCGCTTTGCCTCGCTCTTCTTTTCTTCCCCTCTGCTCTCTCTTTCCAATCTCTTGTTAAGGCCATTTTATGACTACCTTCCTTGTGGTGAACTTATGTTGTATATATGTGTGTCTATATGTTTGTGTGTGGCTATATGTGTGTGTATGTGTGTGTCTATGTGTGTCTGTGTGTGTCTATATGTGTCTGTGTATACGTCTGACTATGTGTCTGTGTCTATGTGTGTCTGTATACGTGTGTCTGTGTGTGTGTCTATATGTGTCTGTGTATCCGTGTGTCTATGTGTGTGTGTGTGTCTATATGTGTGTGTGTGTGTATATGTGTCTGTGTATCCGTGTGTATGTGTGTGTCTATATGTATCAGTGTGTAAGCGTGTCTATGTGTGTGTGTGTGTGTGTCTATGTGTGTGTGTGTGTGTCTATATGTGTCTTGTGTATACATGTGTCTATGTGTGTGTTTATTTATGTGCGTGTGTCTTTTATATGTGTGTGTAGGGTCTGAAGGTGATAGACCTCCAGATGCCAGACTTCCTGCGGGTCCTGGAGCGTGCGGTCCAGTCTGGAGACCCAGTGCTGCTGCAGAACGTCCAGGAGGAGCTGGACCCAGCTCTGGCCCCCATCCTCAACAAGTCCCTCACACATGTTGGTCAGTACACACACAGACACACACGCAGACAAATACACACATACAACACACATACACATATACATAACAAACATACATAATACACACACATACACACACACATATATACCTAACACACACACACACACACACATTCACAAACATGGATTACACACACGCACACACATATACATAACAGACATACACATTAAACACACACATAGAACACACATAGAACTCATGCACACTGCTGATGTACATATGTACATGATATGAAAATACATTATTAATGGCGTGTATGTGTACCTCCAGGAGGGAGGATGCTGTTGAAGCTGGGGGACAAGGAGGTGGAGTACAGTCCTGACTTCAGCTTCTACATCACCACCAAGCTGTCTAACCCCCACTACCCCCCCGAGATCTCTACCAAGACCACCATCGTCAACTTTGCTGTCAAGGAGCAGGTCTGTGTGTGTGTGTGTGTGTGTGTGTGTGTGTGTGTGGGGGGGGGGGGGTTCTACTTTGACATAATCATTGTGTGTTATCATGTATCTTAGCACATGTTTGCATGTTTTTGTACCTGGATGTGTGGGTGTGTGTTAATGCAGTCACTGCATTTGTACCTGGGTTTACCTTGTTTGATAATGTGTTAGTGTGTGTGTGTGTGTGTGTGTGTGTGTGTGTGTGTGTGTGTGTGTGTGTGTGTGTGTGCGTTCGTCTGTGCGTCTGTTCCTGCTTGCGTGTGTGTGCGTGCGTGTTCATGCGTCCGTGCCTGTGTGTGTGTGTGTGTGTATACAGGGTCTGGAGGCCCAGCTGCTGGGCATCGTGGTACGTAAGGAGCGTCCAGACCTGGAGGAGCAGAAGGACTCCCTGGTCCTCAACATCGCCTCGGGCAAGAGGACACTGCAAGAGCTGGAGGATGAGATCCTCAGGTAGGAATTCCCACATAAACACTATCACACAGACTGCAGAGAGAAGGCAGCTCACTGGTGGATGTTGATCCAGTGGTGCGCCATACATGTAGTGTCTACGTTCACGAACGTGTGTTCTGCGTTCATGTATGGTTCTGCGTTCATGTTTTTGTTTTTGTTTCTTTGTGTGATTGTCGTGTGATTGTACGTTTGTGTGTGTATCTTATGTGTGTGTGTGTGTGTCATGTTTATCGTCTTGCCTGTGTGTGTGTTGACCTTTGTGTATGTTGTCCTATGTGTGTGTGTGTGTGTGTGTGTTATGACCCTGCAGGCTCCTGAACGAGGCTACAGGCTCCCTGCTGGATGACGTCCAGCTGGTGAACACCCTGCAGTCGTCCAAGGTGACGGCCACCAGGGTGTCAGAGCAGCTGGAAAGCAGCGAGCAGACCGAGATCAAGATCGACACGGCCAGAGAGGTAGAGAGAGCTCCATACGCACTAGAGAGAGAGGGGGGCCGGGCTATGTATAGAGAGATACGGTAGAGAGAGGTCTGCACACACTAGAGGGAGAGAGAGAGATCCACACAGAGAGAGAGAGAGGCCACCAAGGTCTCAGAACAGCCGGAGAGGTTTGTAGAGAGAGATCGATAAAGGGAGGTCTGCACATAGTAGAAAGAGAGAGGGGAATTCAGTAAGGTAGGACAAAGACGGACACATATAGTTTGGAGGAACACAAAGAAAAAAGAGGGCGGACAAAAATTGTGAATATACATTTTAGTTTTTGTTTAGTTTTTAGATATTTAAAAATGCTCAATAAAATTACTCATCAGTTTATCTACACCTCAACGCTTACTGAGAACTAATGGCATTGCTTTACTAATTGAGAAGATTGTATGTTAACCCCATAATATGCCTTGTTTGACTGTAACCCTGACTCTGTACAATACAACAATAGTGCCCTTTTAGTGCAGTACCTTACACCGGGGCCCTGTTGTTTAAAGTTGGTTCTGGGAAGCTTAGATGGAGGTTGCGTAAACGGTTCTACAAGTCGACAAAAGAGGATGTAGACTCGCGGTTACCCGTGGATTACATCACTGTTCACCAAACACCCCTGAAGTCAAATGTCACATTTGGTGCAGCGCAAATAGTCAGCCTTAATAAGGGCCAGTGTGGAAGGGGTTTGATATCTTAGGGACAAGGTGGAGAAAAGCAGATATATTCTACTAGCTTTTATTAAGCTTACAGGACGCAGAAAGGGCTGACGGGCAGTGAAAGTCTGGAGCAGTCTGGGAAATAAAAAGTTTTGACCCGGGCCGAGAGAGGTTGAAGCTGGGGAGGGGAGAGACGGACTGGGGCGGTAGGGGGCTGTCAGCAGAATGGATGAGAATAGAAAGGTGAGAGAGAGAAAGAGGGAGGGAGAGAGACAGAGACAAAGAGACAGGGAGAAGAAAGAGGAAGAGAGAGTGCAAAGGATGGGGGAATGGAACAAAAGAGAGTGGGATAATAGTTGGCAAGGGAGCAAGGTGGGAGAATTAAAAATTGATAGGCTAAAATAGAGTTCATCTGGCCCATCCATCAAACTGGGGGGGGCGGGGGGGGGAACACCAGAGATCCAGACCCTCTTACACAGAGAGTTTTATAAAAACCGCTCTTTCAACCACTGATCAGAGAGAACGCTG
Organism: Lota lota; assembly: GCA_026745465.1. Lineage (NCBI taxonomy): Eukaryota > Metazoa > Chordata > Actinopteri > Gadiformes > Lotidae > Lota > Lota lota. Next base: position 1,772,735 of record JACYXH010000019.1, read on the forward strand.
CTCTCATTGCCGGGTGATGTAGGGCACATTTAAATATACAATAATTCCCTTTGCAAGAAGGTGTCGCATAGTGGGGTGTCATTGAATAGACAAGATGTGTTACGCGTCTGGATCATACATTCTCTAGTGTTGAGAGGCTGCCAATTACTGCATTCTGTCATATTTTGTTTTGTATGTGAACCTTATTAAACTACTGAAACTTTTTTTGGTTGTGGTAATGTGGTTTGTGGGTTCGATTCCCAGGGTACACAGTCTACCTGTATGCATTGTAGAGCAAGATGCAGTACCTCTACCTACTCCTTATTGACTTGTGTCTGAATTCACTGTAAGTCACTTTGGATAAAAGTGTGACCTAAATAATTAATATTAAATAATACCATGAGTGAATCCATTTTTAGAATGGGTGGCACTAGCGTCAACTCATAATTCAGTATTGAATGCACTTCAAATACGTGTATAGAAAAACCTCCCACCTATAACAGATCTTTATGTGTACACCTCTGTCGCATTTCACTGTACCATAGCCATAGTCCCATATTTATGTAAACCTCTGTCTCCTTTGTTTGTCCCCGTAGGGCTACCGTCCGTGTGCGCGGCGCGCCTCCATCCTGTTCTTCGTGCTGAACGACATGGGCCGCATCGACCCCATGTACCAGTTCTCCCTGGACTCCTACATAGACCTGTTCAACCTCAGCATGGAGAAGAGCCCCCGCAGCCACAAGCTGGACGAGAGGATCTCCAACCTCAACGACTACCACACCTACGCCGTATACAGGTGGGAATGTAGCCTTATAACTCCAGCCCTAACCACACCTACGCCGTATACAGGTGGGAATGTAGCCTTATAACTCCAGCCCTAACCACACCTACGCCGTATACAGGTGGGAATGTAGCCTTATAACTCCAGCCCTAACCACACCTACACAGTATACAGGTGGGGATGTAGCCTGATAACGCCAACCCTAACCACACCTACGCCGTATACAGGTGGAGATGTAGCCTTATAACTCTAGCCCTAACCACACCTACGCCGTATACAGGTGGGGATGTAGCCTTATAACTCCAGCCCTAACCACACCTACGCCGTATACAGGTGGGGATGTAGCCTTATAACTCCAACCCTAACCACACCTACACAGTATACAGGTGGGGATGTAGCCTTATAACTCTAGCCCTAACCACACCTACGCCGTATACAGGTGGGGATGTAGCCTTATAACTCCAACCCTAACCACACCTACACAGTATACAGGTGGGGATGTAGCCTGATAACGCCAACCCTAACCACACCTACGCCGTATACAGGTGGAGATGTAGCCTTATAACTCTAGCCCTAACCACACCTACGCCGTATACATGT
>JACYXH010000019.1:1776594-1826594 GCA_026745465.1 Lota lota
GAAAGGAAGAGAAACTATTTTTTGGCCTTGCTGAAATTGTGTCTTTCTCTCTCCTTCTCTCCCTCTTTCTTTCTCTATTTCATCCTACCTCCCTCTCTCCCTTCATCTCTTTCTCTCTCTCTGTCCCCCTCCCTCCTTCTACCTACCCTCCCCTCTCCCTCCCCCCTGCAGGTGAGTGGGAGGGCAGTCTGAAGGAGCTCCAGAGGATGTTGGTGGTGCGATCCCTGCGTCAGGACCGCATCTCCTTCTGCGTCACCTCATTCATCGTCAACAACCTGGGCTCCCGCTTCGTGGAGCCTCCTGTCCTCGATATGAAGGCTGTGAGTGCACCAGGGCTTTGGTTGTTAAGGCCCTGTCTCTTTATCTTTCTCATTATGTCTATTTGCTTTATCCCTCTATATTCCTCCATCTCTCCCTCTCTGTCTCACTCTCTATCTTATCTCTTCCTCTCTTTTCTCTCATCTCTACCTCTCTATTATGTGTCTCGCTCTCTCTCTGTCTCTCTCTCTCGCTCTCTCTCATTCTCCCTGCCTCTTTATTTCTTTCTCTATCTTTTCATCTCTCCCTGTCTCTTTTTCTATACTCCCTCTTTCTCTTTCGCTTCATCATTCCCTAATTGTTCTTTATCTTGCTCGCCAACATTCTCTCTCTTTCCTTCTCTCTCCTCTCTATATATTTATCAAGCTGTCTCCCTCACGATCCATCTCTTCCTCTCGCTATTTTCCATCTCTCTCTCTCTCCATCTCTCTCTCCCAGGCTTCCTGTCAGTGGGAGGTCTCTCGCCCACACACTCAAACCATAAGCCTCTCTTTGATTGACTCTGACGACTAAAATTGGCTGCTAGGCCGAGCCTCTCTCTCTCTCTCTTCATTGTTTTGTGTGTGTGTGTGTGTGTGTGTGTGTGTGTGTGTGTGTGTGTCTTTGACATAAGAGCTGCAGCCATCTTAAAGTTAAACACGTCTTGTTTCAGTTTGTCTTTTTTTGTGTGTTGTTTCCATGGAACCTTGGAGCTCTGGTTCCGTCTGATTGCAGATGGCTCCAAAAGTCCCCCCTCTCCCCCCAGACATGTGTTAAGTGTTGTCAGGCCCACTTGTTTTGTTCCTCATCCTCTTTATTTCATCTTTCTTCCCTTCTGTGTACCCCACCACCATACCGTCATCACCATCATCATCACCACCATCATCGTCCTCATCATAACTACCACCATCACCACTATCATCAACACTACCACCACCATCACCCTACCGTCATCACCATCATCATCACCACCATCATTGTCATCATCATAACTACCACCATCACCACTATCATCGCCACTACCACCACCATCAACACCACCTCGATCACCACCAACACCACATCTACCATCACCATTCCGGCCACTACACCACCACTGCTACTATCATCACCATCGAAATCACCACCACTACCAACACCCCCATCCTCACCACCACTTCCATCTCCATCAACCCCACCACCGTCTCTCCCAGGTGATGGAGGACTCCACCCCCAGGAACCCCCTGATCTTCGTGCTGTCTCCCGGCGTTGACCCCACGGGGGCCCTCATCAAGCTGGCTGAGGCGTCGGCCATGGGCAGCCGCTTCCACGCCCTCTCCCTGGGCCAGGGCCAGGCGCCCAACGCCAGGCGCATGATCCAGGAGGGGATCAAGCAAGGTACCGTAACACCCCTCTCCTCCATCCTCCATCTCCAACTCCACTCTCCTCTTCCGTTGCTAGGATACGGGCTTATTGTCTTCCAGAATCTTCCAGAACCAATCTGAATCAGAGCACGGTGCTCTCTGAGGAGGAAGTGGCGGAAAGAATATTTGATTGATCCACTGTATTCAGATGAGACTTGCTTTCTGTCTCTCTCTCTCTCTGCCTCTCTCTCTCCCTCTCTCTTTCTATCTATATATCTGCTGCTCTCTCTCTCTCTCTCTCTCTCTCTCTCTCTCTGCCACTTGCGCACCCACCTGATTTGCAGTAGTTCATTACAGCAGATGAGACCCATGCTTTTCTGTGCTTCTCCCCCCCATCCCCCGTAAACAGGTAAATGTCACTGTTATACATCATGCAATTACTTTGCTTGGCAGGGAAATGTCAATTTCTATTTTCTTGTCTTTGATTAATGTTCACTTTTTTATTTTACTGATGTGCTTCTCCCTCTCTCAATCTCTTTCTCTCTCTCTCAATCTATTTCTCTCTCTCTCTCTCTCTCTCTCCCTCTCCTCTTGCTTGTCGTACAACCGCTAAAGAAGTACGATAAATAATAATGAGATGTACTTTATTAATCCCAGATGGGACATTAGGGCGTTTGATCTATTGGTCTGCAGGGCGTTGACGGAAAACCCTGATTTTAAACTTTCAGACCACCAGAAGGGCATTATTCCTCTAAATCTAAAAAAACATAAATCCTGGGTCGCTACATGTTCACACCAAGCCAACACACAAAAACGATTCTGCATTGAGATAATTGAGCTGTAGGAGAAGCTGATGAAGGGCTCAACATGGAGAGACATGGAGAGACTCTAATGGCCATTAAGTGTGTTTCCGTTCCCTGGGAGTCTGTAGGGTGTGATGTGTACTGAGTGGAGGATGTGTGTGAGAGCTTTAGACCACGTTGTGTTTATCTCTTCAACACTCCCTGGTCTCTCCCACTACTTGTAGTCACAGAGCCTTCTCTCTCTCTATCTCTCTCTCTCTCTCACTTATTGTCTCTTGCTGGAAAACAACTTTTCCAAGTCAAACATCCAAAAATTATACAACTTATTTATTAACATCTTCATCACTAGACCTACTTCTGGAAATAACATACCCAAAGTAAATAGAGTATATCTCCACAAATGCAAGGGCTATAATATGTAATCTTGGTACCAAAATAAATATACATAAATAAAATAAATTGTTGTGCAAGGGAAATAATCAATGTGGATACTACTTGGTTAGAGTGAATAAAGCTAGAACACAGCATAAGTGGAAGAATTAATTTCAGCCTGAAATAGATTTCATGTTTTAGATTGAATTCCACCTAGTGCATTATCAGTTGGTAGACCTCTAGTACTATATAGCACAACATAGCACAACATAGCACAACATCTGATGAGTATCTGGGTCAATATGTGATGCCTATAAAGTGAAGTAGAGCAAAGAAGTTTTAGTAGAGGTAGGTTTAGGCGAAATCTCCAAATAAAGCAATAAATCCAATGCAAACCAATGCAAATTTGACAATATAAACTTGATGAAACACAAACAGGTAGATATCTTCAGAACCCAATGTACAATTTTGACACTTGACCCCTCTATTGACTATGGAGGGGTCCATACGCCCTGACCGTTTGAACGGTCAGGGCGAATATAATTGAATGACACCATGCCAAACAATCGCAATTGCACCATACAGCCACCATATGGGACAGAAAGTTGAAGTAACTAAGCATATCAAATTAGATTAAGGACATGAGAAGTTTTTGATGCACCTGATAACTCTATACTGTCTTCCACAGTATGGATACTCAAATTAAGCAATATCACATGAGAGCGAGTGCTGATATTCATGTTAGCTGCACGACCTCGAGTGTGATATTGTTTTTACACAACACTTTCACAAGCACCAGTTATTAGTTAACAGTAATAAGCGACAACACAAATAGTTTCTCGGCTGGGACTGGGCTGTTGCCAAGCAACACAAACATTTTCCTGCACACTAGCTTGCTAATTTGTGTAGGTCTACACTTTACTGCAGGCCAGCTACTTTGTATCATGTACTAATGTATTTGTCTTTATGTTTCCATTTATTGTGCAACCAGTGAAGTAAGAGTCTTGACCGACGCTTTCGTGGCATGTGTGATTCCAATGAGTTTACAGAGTACGATTGTTAATGTTGGCTAATTCATGGTTATTGGAAACACCTGCACAGCGTAGTGATGTACAGTTAGAAAAAAAATAAGTTAATGGAAAACTAGAGAAATATTGCAAATACAAGGATCATACTTGTATTTATAATTGAATAATAAAAATGAGTCCAGAAAATAAAATACCAAATAAAGATTTCAACATAATCTATGATATACATATACACTGTGGTAAAAAACATAAAAAGAATGTGTGCATATATATAGTGCAAAGTAATTCTTGCTAAAGGTTATCTCAGCATATCACTGTCTACTATAATACTGTTTTGTAGTCTGAAGTCTTCACTAAGTCCCGCCTCCTCTGCTCACAGGCCACTGGGTGTTCCTGGCCAATTGCCATCTGTCCCTATCCTGGATGCCTGAGCTGGACAAGCTGGTGGAGCAGCTACAGGTGGAGCCCAGCCACCCTGACTTCAGACTGTGGCTCAGCTCCTCCCCTCACCCAGACTTCCCCATCGCCATCCTGCAGGCCTCCATCAAGATGACCACTGAGCCTCCCAAGGTGCACGCAGATGTGCACATATGTACACACTGCACTTGGATCCCTACACACATGTACACATAAGCACACACACAGATGTGAACATACGTACACACAGATGTACACACTGCACTTGGATCCCTACACACTTACACACAAGCAAGCACACAGAACTCCCAACACGATGTTAACACACATACGCAGCAATCAATGCCTGATGCGTACACAAACGCACAGATATAAACACACACACTGCCCACACGATGCATACACACACACACACAGATACACGCATGCAGAAATACACATACACTTAAACACACACCACCCATACACACATGTCACATATCTATATGTGACATGCACGCAGATATACAAACCACACACATGCATGCCTGTATGTGTAGAGTGCATGCTTGGCTGCTCTCATAGACACACACGCAAACCATTCCTATGCTCTGTTTACACTGATTTGCTCTTTCCCTGCACATCCTCCAAACAGCACACGCAGGTGCACGCAAATACTACCTGACCTTAATCTCTTCTTTATTACCATGTATACGTGATCTCTCTGTCTATAACTCTCTCTCCATTCCTCCCACCTCTGTCTCACCACCTCTGTCTACATCACTCTGTCTGTCTCGATCACCACTCTCCCCTTTTTCCCTGTTCGTCTCTCTGCTTCTCTTTCCTTTTTCTCTCTTCATCTTTCTCTCACCATTCGTTTTTCTTGCTACCCCTCTTTCTTTCTTTCTCTCTCTATCTCCCCACCTCGACTCAATCCCCTTCTCTCCTGCTCTATTTTGCTCTCACTTCTCTTTCATCTCCCTGTATCCATTATTTTTCTTACTGTCTCCACCCCCCACCTCTCCATCTCTCCAGGGTATAAAAGCCAATATGAAGCGTCTATACCAGCTGGTGTCGGAGGCCCGTTTCACCCGCTGCTCGCGGCCCGTGCCCTATCGCCGGCTCCTCTTCTCCCTCTGCTTCTTCCACAGCCTGCTGCTGGAGAGGAACAAGTTCCTGCAGCTGGGCTGGAACATCGTCTACGGCTTCAACGACTCTGACTTCGAGGTCCGTGCTTTTCGGTGGCGGCCATATTGGCCTAGCCCGGAGCTTCTCGTCCATTGATATATAATAAGAACTGGATACATAGGGCTCGCAAGCAGAAACACTAGCAGGCGTGAACTTTTATTTTTATTTCCCGGTCACCAGCATTTACATGCGCATTAGAAGGTCACCGAACCCGAGCAGGTGACTAGCACATGAATGTATTACATTATTTCCTGGAGTATGCATGTTAGTCTCTATTAGTGGAGCATGATGATGCTGAAGCTAGTGTGCATGCTCAAATTGGTGACCGGACATCATAGCCAGCTTGTTCTGACCCCCCTTGCGTCCTCCTCCTCTCTTCCCATCCCCTCCGTCTGAGTAAGGGCCCATTGGTTGTCCCGGTAAGGAATAAGGGGAACCAGCATGGCACCAACTTCATCTTGATTATGTTTGAAATTATATTTGGGGTCAAAATGAATCAAATGGTAATGACTTTGGCTGGTGCTATCAAGGATTTAGATTTGCCCATTTATGCCATTCAACACACACATTGACATTTACATTTGGTCGTTTGGCAGAGCCTCACATCGACTTACAAGAGATGCTGAGAAGACTCAAAAGCATCCAATCAATATTTGGAGCAACTACAAAAATGTAGTACACTGCACAAGATTTTATTTTTGTTAGTCTAGTCCATTATTGGAGATAGTGCACAGCAACAAAGTAATATAGGTTGAGGAAAGACGGTATTTAACACATGCAATAGATGACCGTGTCAGTGAAGTTAAAAGTTAAAGTAGTTAGCATGGGACGGCAAAGGTTCCTCTCTGGAGATATTTATAATGAGCTTGGAGGTAGTTCAGCTGTTTGCCCTGAGTCGTGGCCCTGCCCTCCTCCTCCGCTCCGCTAAGACAAAATGCTGGATAAAGAGAGTCCAAGCCAGACACCCAGGCTGTGATTAACCTGCACAACAGCCTGTGAAATCAGCTTAGAGAGCCTGGCAAGCTGAACACACTGAAACACCGGTGCTGCTCCCAGGAGCTGGTTCACGCTCAACACCGTCTTTAGAAAGACGCATACAGATACACACACAGCTCCACACATACACACATGTATACATACTTACACACATACACACATACTGCACATCGACACACATACACACATTTGCACACATATAGAGTTACATGCAACTCAACAAGAGTAACACACTGCTACGCAGATATCCAAATCCTTGCTTTTTAACACACACACACACACACACACATACACACACAAAGCTCCCAGTGCCTCTGTAACCACAGGGGCTCCACTAAGTGTGATTTCTGCCCCCTCCATTCGTTCTTCATTTCAGTTTAGTTTTGGTAAATTTTTCACCACTTACTCAAAAGCCTTTCTTAAATGTCACGTCAACACCAGCCTCTCCACTTGGACCCATACTGTTCGTTGTGTGGACACAGATACTCACACAAAGAGTCCAACATTACTTTTAAAACTTTGTCTTTTTTTCCTGCCAGAGGGGAAAAATCTACCGGCCAAGCGATTGTTTTAAAATGTAACCCTGATTTATTTTTTTACCTGCCTAAATGTACCTGTCAATTCAATCTGTCATGGGCTGGTGGCAGGTGTTTATTATGGACCCTGATCACAACCCTCCCCATCTCCCAACCCTTTTCCCCCTCCCTTCCCATCCTACCCCCTCCCAACCTCTCTTATCCTCCCCCCATCCTCTCCCATCCCCCCCCCACCTCCAGTCTTCCCCCTCAATCTCACCCCTCCCTTCCAATCCTCCCTCCATCCTCCCCCTCCCCTACCATGCTCTCCCTCCTCCTCTCACATCCCCCCTCCCATCCTCCCCCTCCCCCTCCCCTCCCATCCGCTCTCCCCCCTCAGGTGAGTGAGAACCTGCTGAGTCTGTACCTGGATGAGTACGAGGAGGTCCCCTGGGACGCCCTGCGCTATCTGATCTCCGGCGTTAACTACGGCGGCCACGTCACCGACGACTGGGACCGCCGGCTGCTCGCTACCTACATCAACGAGCTGTTCTGCGACGCCGCCCTCAGCCAGCCCTTCTTCAAGTAGGATTCAGTAGTAGATATATATATGTATATATACATATATACTGTATATGGACTGTATGTTTAAATGCATATATACATTACATACATAAATAGACATGCATTAACATTCATGCATACAGACACACCCCGGCAGGTACACACATACACAGACACATACACCCATAAACACATACACACACACAGACATATCCATTCTGCATCCTCTACATAGCAATATTTTTGCCCATGCCTGGCAATTATATTTGTTTGTCATGAACACAAATATAGCCTACTTTGACACAATTAGGAAAAGAAAAAAAGATCATATTCTAGAGGTCAAGCTGTGAATCCGCAATACTGATGAATCGAGGGAAGGGTCTGGGGGGTAGATTGGGAAATATGATGCAGACTCCAACCTTCACACACATTGTGTTCTCTAATTCCATACAGACGGCCTGACTATGCCTACCTATTCTTGACGGTGTGTGCGTTTGGGGGGGGGGGGGAGCGCACTGCGGCTCTGGCAGGTTCCCGTCTCAACTCCCTCGACGACTCGACTTTCTTGTATTATTACATGGGACGCTAGCACCATCAAGTGGACAGTTTGTGTATTATACAAAGAGGGAAGAAAATAAACAAAGTGTACAAATAAAAGGAAAAATATTAGTTGCCGCGCGGGAATACTAACACGCAGATTAACTTTGACGGCTGCAGTTAATATTCCGCTTTTTACCTGATTTTTCTACCTTTTTATCACTGGTCTCTATGACTGCACACAGGCACCGATTGCTGCTTCATTCACTTCTGAACACAGAATGGCTTGAGTGGTCCCGACAGAGAGTGGATTTTATAGTCTGTGTGTGTGTGTGTGTGTGTGTGTGTGTGTGTGTGTGTCTTTGTGTGTGTGTACCTGGGACATGAAGAAAGAAGTGCCGCGTCAGTTAAGACTCTGTTCACGGTCCCCTATTGCCCACTGGTGGCTGAACATTATAATGTAGTGTAAGAAGTGTAGAGAAGGGCAGCCATTGTAGTGATTGTAGTCATTTGCCCGCGGCCAGGCATCACCTGGGGGGGTTAACTAGTGTGTCGTTGGATGCCAAGGACAAACCTCCACTCACACTCGCATGCTTCTCTTCTCCACCACATTTTAAATAAGGTGAACTACTTTGTTAAAGTAAGTGTTTCACAGAGTGGACGATATGCAGTTAGGCAACAACTTTATTAGTTCTATTGGATTGTGGAAAGGTTTTTTGTAGATTATTGCTTTTATTCCCATGTCTGTTCTGGATGTAGGTGTTCTCAAAAATATAAAACACAAATTAAATGATTTAGAAACAAGTAATATTAAATACAGACAGAGGCATACTTAACAAATTGAACCAGCACTGTTGCTCCAAGCAAAGTAAGCTTTTTTTTTAAGATGAGATTTGAAGATTTCATCAAAGTCCATCTGTGCCGACTCATTTGGTCTGTGTGGGACTGGTGAAGGGTCTTAGAGCGTATACTAAATGTTTTTTTAACACGAGGGAGCATCTGGTACAAGAAATCAATGAACAGGGCACATAGCCCACATAAAGAAACATCTCACCTGTCTCTCTGTCCACACTAGAGCTCTGACAAGCCTTGCATTTTTGATGGTCTTTTTGTGCCTTTAAGGACCGCACAGTGCAGACAGACAGGGAAGTGGGTTGAAAGAAAGAGGGAAGGATACGTGGCATAAATAGGACCACTGGTTGAAATTGATAGATGGCACATTGACGTCGTGGTTAGCGCACTAGCAACCACCTTCTTCTACTCTTTTCTTCCTTTATTTCACAGCAGGTCAAAACATGCGCACGGTAGCCATGTGCACTTTTTGGCAATGTGAACCATGTAACACATAGCAAACAATGTCTCTGCCACTACATAGCACTACACTTACACCTTGATGGGGATTAGTAAAATGCCTACCTGCCCACCGACCCCACCTCTGGGTTAATTGGTACTTTGGTAGTTTCATCCGACTTACATTAAGGTAGGGGTTAGGGGCATCTTTCTCTAGAATGCCTACAGGTTAGACTGCAGACTTGGGAGATTGGACCTAGAACCTTTGGGCTGGGAGTCTAACACTAAACTACAGTACACTAAACTATCCTGCACTGTTCTGTACTACGACCCTCAACCCCCTGTAACCCCTACAGGCTCTCGTCCCTGCCCACCTACTACATCCCAAGGGACGGGCCCCAGTCCTCCTACCGGGATTACATCGGCCAGCTGCCCGCCACGGAGCACCCCGAGGTGTTCGGCCAGCATCCCAACGCTGACATCGCCAGCCAGATCGCAGAGACGCGCACTCTGTTCGACACGCTGCTGTCACTGCAGCCGCAGGTCCCCAGCAGCACAGCGGGGGCCGCGGGGCCCAGCAAGGAGGACAAGGTCAGTAGGGTGGGGGACACTGTTGATTAGTGAAAGATTAGTTTTCTCTCACACTCTCTCCTTTGTAGAGATCTTGAAAAATAGGAATGAGTTGTTTATTTTATTTTATTTTAGTATTTTGTTTATGTATTTATTAATGTATCTATGTATCTTATTTATTTATTTATGCCAATCATGCTGTGGTGTACTGGCGACGCTGTTAGCTCTACTATGCGTTAATGCTGGAGTGTTAGCTTTAGTGTGTTAGCGGCCTGTAGTGTGTTAGCAGCATTGTGTGACCAGCTGTGTGTATCAGCCATGGTGTGTTACTACAGTACTGTGTTTAGCCTGCAGTGTGTTAACAGCAGTGTGTTTGCCAGTGCCTGTGAAGACGCTTCTACAAGCTGCAGAGCCCCTCTCTGTCACTCATGTGTCACTAGTGTTCGGCAAAATCCATATTTAGGAACAGCCTTTCTGTGTGTGTGTGTGTGTGTGTGTGTGTGTGTGTGCTGTGAATCTGCCATCTCTTATCCTCATAAGCACCTTGCGTGGCAGTCCAATGGTGTGGTCGAACGAAAAATACCAAAAATGTGAGGAGGTTTTTCCGGTAGTAACAAACGGTGGTCTCACACCTGTTCTCGTCCCCCCCCCCCCCCCCCCCCCAGGTGCTGGAGCTGTCGGCCGACATACGGGAGAAGATGCCCGATGCCATCGACTACGAGGGGACCCGGGCGCTGCTGCAGGACGACCCGTCGCCCCTCAACGTGGTGCTGCTCCAGGAGATCCAGAGATACAACGCCCTGCTGGACACCATCAGGTGGACCCCACGCCTGGGCTTTACATGGGTTTGAGTCTGGGTTGAGAGGGGAATGAGTAGTCTCACGAATCTGACTTTGGGTTTAGTATCTAAAGTCTGACGGCAGACCAGCTCTAATCTCTGTGAACAAGGCGTTTCTCTTCATTCACTTCAAATTTGTTTCAACAAATCATATTGCTGGGGGCAGGGATCTGTAAGTGCATAATTGGCCAGCAGTAGTACAAATGTGACTGTAAAGGTTTCAATTCACCACTGTGTAGACTAGCCACTGTGGAAATGCACTTATTAAAATCCCCTTCTGAAAGCTTCATCCAGTCGCGGAAATTAGTTTTATTCTGTAGAATATCTCGGGAAACGGGTTGTCCGGCCAGGCTCTGTGCCGACTCCCCCCAGAAGTTCTGCAATAACATAGTAAGACTGCTGGATCTCACATTAGGGAATGAATGAGGTCGTGGGGGAGGAATGGAGTTGTGTGTGCAACAATATTAATTAGGAACCGTTTGTGATTCCGTGTCTGGCTCACAATTAAGCTAAGTGTGGGTGTACAACAGTGTGACGGAGAGACATAATTTGCGCCTGCTAGTATCTGTGTATAAATGTGTGTGTGTGTGTGTGTCTAATTTGTATGTGTGGTTTTCTTGCATCTTATTTGTGTGTGTGTATGAGTGGGTACATGTGTATCTAATTTGTGTGTGTGTGTCTTTGTGTGTGTGTGTGTGTGTGTGTGTGTGTGTGTGTGTGTGTGTGTGTGTGTGTGCGCGTGCGTGTGCGTGTTCAGATCCTCCCTGGTGGAGCTGGAGAAGGGCATCAAAGGTCTGGTGGTGATGTCATCCAACCTGGAGGAGACCTTCAACTGTATCCATGACGCCCGCGTCCCGCCACTGTGGGAGAAGGTCTCTCTCTCTCTCTCTCTCTCTCTCTCTCTCTCTCTCTCTCTCTCTCTCTCTCTCTCTCTCTCTCTCTCTGTCTTGGTCTCACACAAACAAACAAGCCCACACGTCTACAAATAGAAACACATTTAGAAGTAGCTGAAAAAAAAAACCTGACTACCTTTTATATTCACCCTCGCTCGCTTTCATCTCCCTCTCTCCCACATCACAAGATGTATTTCTCACCTTCTCTTGTGTGTGTGTTTGTGTGTATTTGACTGCACATACGTGCCTGTGTGTGTTTGCGTATACATGTATGCGTGTGTATTTGTATATATATATATATAGTATATATATATATGTATGTGTGTGCGTGCGTGCGTGACAAACACACATGAGTGTGTTTGTCACCCACCACACCTGCATCACCAAACAAGGGCAAGTCGGCGGCGCTGTGTAAAGCAGAACCGCTTGGATCAATATTTTAGAAACAGGTGCCGATTGGCAGTTCTGCTAGCGGCCCACATCCACGGAGATGGAGGAGCAAATGAGAAGCCTCGCTCAAGAAGAATATGGAGTGTGATAATATACTCTCTGGAAGTCTCTCTCGCGCTCTTTCTTTCTCTTTCTCTCTTTCTCTTGATGCGTTTCAACCTATTCACATTTGTCGACGTCAATTTACCTTGATGTAAGTGGGGTTGAATGTTGTTTCTTCAAAATAAAAGCACACATCTCGACACACTCATGTCCGTATACACTATCCTATTACATTTTTTGATGCTTTAGACTTATTCACATTCATTGACATCCATTTGCCTTGATGTAAATTAGGTTAAAAATAAAAGCGAGAAGTCATTTAGCAGTTCTCATGTGCTCTTATTCAGTGGCTCTCTGGTTCTGGTCCGGTGCTGCTGTTCTGTCTGTCAGATACTATAAGGCCTCCGTTCCATTCTGACCGGTGACGCTGCGATGTGGTTGGCTGACGTCAGCCGGTCAGACCCCCACAGGCGGGAATCTGTAGTGACTCACTGAGCTGTTTGTTAATGGTGTGTTTAACCATCAGTCTGCCCTGCTGCACACACACATTCACACACATACACACACACACACACACACACACACACACACACACACACCTATTCTCCCCACACATGCACACACACACACACACACCTGGGCTGTGGTTGGTCCTTGGTGTGTAAAGGAAAGTCCAGTGATAATGAAGCCAGAGCAGAGCACGGGAAACCTGCCAGACACTCATTGTTCTGTATATATATAACGAGATACGTAATTCAATTCAAATATTTGTATTTTTCCGTTAGAAACTTCCGTTAGGAACATATCCTAATGCACTGTAACTCGTACACATGGTACGAGTTACAGTGCATTAGGATATGTAAGACAGACAACATACAACAACTCAAGAAACAAGTGCATGTTAAAAGCAGTGTGAAGTGTCCAAGGATGATCTAAAATGTGTATATATGTATATATACGGTGATGTATCTGTGTGTGTGCGTGTGTATGTGTGTGTGTGTGTGTGTTGGAGAGAGCAGGGGTCTGTAGGGGACAAAATAAGTGTCTGAGGAGTAATTGTAGTGTAATAAGACCACTAGATCAGTGCTGCTATATCCCAGAGACAGCCACAAACCCAATACCACTGTGTCTGTGTGTAGTGTGGTGTCTGTGCGTAGTGTGTTTGTGATCTTATTCTGCTGACCTCTTGTTAACTAGACCAGACCCCCCCCACCCCCTCATCCTATCCTTATTTTCCCTTCCTCGTCTGTTCCTCTCCGGTCTCTTTTTCTCCTCTCCGCTCTCTGTGTCATTCTATCCATCTCTCTCTTCTCTCTGTCTCTCTCTCTCTTTCTCCACCTCTGCGCTCTCGCTCTATATTTGTCTTCAGTGCTTTCTTGATTACTTGGACAACCAACCCCCATGTTAACTCGCTTACACACACGCACACACTCAGAGCACTGTGTGGTCCCCACACGGTCTCTCCATTGTTCCATCCCGCCATCATGTCTCTCTTTCTATTGGTGTCTCTCTCACTTTGTTTCTATCTCTCTCGCGTTTTCTCTCGGGGACTCTCATGGTCTTTCTGTTCTCTTGGTTTGGGTCACCCTCCGTCTCTCTCTCCTGCCCTCTCTGTATGTCTCTAACTCTCTCTCTCTCTTTCTCTCTCTCTCTCTCTCTCTCTCTCTCTCTCTCTCTCTCTCTCTCTCTCTCTCTCTCTCTCTCTCTCTCTCTCTCTCTCTCTCTCTCTGCATCTGTATCTGTGTGTCTCTCTCTCTCTTATTGCTCTGGCATGGCAGCATATCATTAGCTGAGCCCAGACTCATGGCTTTTCTTTTAGCCTGCCTGCCTTGCTCTCTCTGTGGCCATCTTGTATCTCGTTTAATCACAAGGCTCTGTGTGTGAGTGTGTGTGAATGTAGGCCTGTGTGTGTGTGTGTGGGCCCATGTGTGTGTGCGTGTGAGTGTAAAGGATATTTGAGAGTTCTAAAGATTGTATTGCACTCATGTGTGTGCAGTTTGCACAAGCATGTGTGTTTAATGCAGGATGTGCGTGCGTGGGCGCAGACTTGAAATATTTGTAAGTTAGAAAGATTGGATTACACACATGAAGTTTGCAAAGGCGTGTGTGTATGTGCACATGCACTTGTGTGTAGGTGGGTGTGCATGCATGATCTCAGCAGACCCCTCAGGCTGTTTATCTATCTAGTCTATCTAGTCCTAGAGTGCTGTGTGTTTAAGGCTCTAGCACAGGGTGGGTGGTGGTAACGTGTACTCCTCTGATCCCATATCAGATCCCCTCTGGTCCCATCTGGGCCCCCTCCCACCGACCTACTACCTTCTGTACACCCAGACACATCACACACAGCCGTACGCCTGCTGCAAGGTTTTACCTACTGACACGGAGATGTAAAGTTACACATGGCCACACACTGATAACCGATAAAAAAAAAAAAAAAACGAATTACCAAATCCAAATCATGCTAACTAGGTCTAAAACCAGATCACCTTATCCAAATCATGGTCACGCAATCTAAAACGTAATCAACCAACCCATATCATTATCACTAGGTCTAAAACTGGATCACCCAATCCAAATCATGATCACTAGGTCTAAAACTGGATCATCCAATCCAAATCATGATCAATAGGTCTAAAACAGGATCACCCAATCCAAATCATATTCACTAGGTCTAAAATCGGATCGCCCAATCCATATCATAATCACTAGGTATACATTCTAAAACCAGGTCACCCAATCCAAGTCATGATCAGAAGGTCTAAAAACGGATCAACCAATCCAAATCATGATCACCCATCTAAGTTTGTTAGGTCTTTAGACCTGAACAAAAAATACAAAGACATTGACAACTACTACTTCATATATATATAGAGGAATACTTATTTATATATATACAAAGTGTGTGTCAGTGAACCTTCCCTCCAGACAGCGGTAATGAGCTACGTAGTCTGGAATGTAGTGATGTTATGGGCTGGAAACCTTGTGGAATTAGCCACAGTGTCTGCTGTTGTAACTGTCTGTTCTCTGGGCTACTACGAGCTACAATAGTGATGGAATAAAATGCTGGAGAAAACCAAGGACATAACTGCCATTATCTAATGGAGCTAGCTGGTCCTTTGCTGTAACTACTGTGTCCGACACTATAGCTAGCTTTTTGCTTCCTATAGCTTGCTTGTCGCATGCTATAGCTAGTGTGTCTTCTAATGTAGCTAACTTGGCCTATGCTATTATTAGCTTGTCCTATTCTAGGACTAACTTGTCCCCTCCTTTAACTATCTTGGTATCTACTAGAGCTAGCTTTTCCCCTGCTATAACTATAACTAGCTTGTTTGTTCTATGCTATAGCTAGCAGTCTTCTTCTATAAACTAGCTTGTTTGTTCTATGCTATAGCTAGCTTGTCCTATTCTATATCAAGCATGTTTGATCTTTGCTATAGCTAGCTTGTCATCTGTTATAACTAGCTTGCTTGTTTGATCTATGTTATAGCTAGCTTGTCCTATGCTGAAACTAGTGTATCTGCTTCTATAGCTAGTTTGTCCTCTACTTTGACTACTCATAACAGTGCTGTCTTCCTCTTTCTCTTTATCATCCATCCCTCTCTCCCTGCGGGGGTCGCCAGGCCTACCCGTCCCTGAAGCCCCTGGCCTCGTGGACTAGGGACCTGTGCCAGCGCATGGAGCAGTTTGCCCGCTGGGCCGAGACAGCCCACCCCCCCGTCCTGTTCTGGCTGTCCGGCTTCACCTTCCCCACAGGCTTCCTGACTGCCGTGTTGCAGGCCTCCGCACGCAACAACAAGGTGACACACACACAGACACACACAAACATTCACACTAGGGCTGTGCGATATGGACAAAATCACAATATGGGTCATTTCATATCTCGAAAACGATGTACATCACGGGTATATCCACAGGTCTGTTGTTAAAGTGTAAGTGAACCCACTGTTTCAGCTGGAATTCGAAAACTGTATGAGATTTGAAAAAAAATTGTGTTGGGCTGAGCGTTCTAGGAAGGAGGGGGGCGTGTGACGACCCAGGGCAACTTTGTGATACTTTTTTAGTAACGTCGTTGTGTATGAGCCTTTATAATGAGTGATGTTGTACATGAAATGCACAACACACCATGGGGTTATACTGAGCTTATCCCTCACTCGGACACGGACATCAGAATAAACCGCTGCTCAGACAGAGCTCCGCACATCCACACACACCGTAGCGTTATACTGAGAAGCCCAACCCTCTCTCGGACGCGATCATCAAAATCAACGGCTGTCCAGAACGAGCTCTACGTATCTGCACACTAAAGACTTTCAAACTCATTCGAGATTTGCTTTTCTTTTCATCACTTCCCTTGAATGTAGATCGCATCTTTTGACTCTTGTTCTGTCTTGACTGTTGCGGGGACGTTTGTTCTGTGTCACGCTCCTCCATGTTTGATTTTGTATTCGCCGAGCACGTGTAGTGAACGTAAAGCAGGGTCAAAATGACGTAAAATACTGCCCGTAAAGTTAAATAGCGATAGGAACGATAGAGGGAAATATAGACATTTTTCTCTCATCCCCAGATACGTATCGTCATATCGAACAGCCCTAACACACACTGATGGACAATCAAGAACAGACATGCAGACGCTCACACACAAAACGGGTGCATGTAAAGAAACAATACACAGACACACACACACCTGCACATTCCCACGCAAGTTTTGTCACCATTACATAGGGACAAAAAGTACATCTAGCATTTCAGCTCTCCTTAATGAACACCAACAGCAGCATACTCCAGTGACACAAATCAGTCATCATCCCAATTATATTAGCACAAGTATAAACGGCATCCACACACACACACGCTACATAGCCCTGGGCTGCCTTGCTAGCTGCCAAATGTCGCTAGCTGTTGCAGCTCTTTGTAAGCAGCGTTAGCCTCTCAACACGTCACAAAGACACTAGCACAGCGGCCTGATGTTCTCCTTGTAAGATCCTACTACACTCAAACTTGTTATATGTACTGTAGGCCTGTGTATGAGTGACATGGTGCGGGAGGTGACCAGTGATGGTGACAGTCTCTGTGTGACAGCAGCAGCATGTTAGCGTTGTGTTGTGTATTATTAGTTATGTATCATGTGTTGCGTCATACTTTGCGTTACTTTGTATTTAGTGTTTTATTGTGTTGTGTTTTGTGTATGCTATGTGTTCATTTTATGTATGTGTTGCATTTTGTGTTGTAACATATATACTGCAGGCTATTCTTTGTATACTGCTGATACTGATTTGTTATGTATTATACTTTTTTGTTTGTTTTTGTATTATATAATGTGTTTGTATGTATTAGTTATGTATTGAATGTATTATGTGTGTCTGTGGACACTGTCCTGGCTATAGTACATGATGTGTTGTTGTGTTGTGTATAATGTTATATGATGTATGCTGTGTTGTCAGGTGTCGGTGGACACCCTGTCCTGGGAGTTCGTGGTGGCCACGGTGGATGACAGCCACCTCCTCTCCCCCCCCAAGGTGAGGCAGCAGCCTTTACATCACCATATACCCACCTCATCTCCACCACCGCTACTTCCTAACCATTAACATTGACCCTTCATCCCCTCATCTCCATCACATTCATCATTTTACACCAACGTTGAGATTCAGATTCAAACTTTTCCCCTCTGAAACTCCTTTCATCCTCATCGCTCCTGAAAGTTACCCTGACTTTTCCCTTTGCTTAATAATATCAGTTCACATAGGAATTTCCTTTCTTAAAGTTGATCATCATGGTCTTGTGTGCACGTGCCTATGCACACACGCACACACACAAACACACTGACTCACTCACTCTTTCAAACACACACACACACACACACAGCAGACTACAGGACAGTAATAAGAATACAAATACAAATAAGAACATTTTAAAATAACAAAATGCAACGAGCTCCACTGACTGGAAGGGGGCCTCCTGCTCTACTCTGTTGTGCCCAGGACGGGGTGTACATCCGGGGCTTGTACCTGCAGGGGGCTGGCTGGGACAAGAAGAGCGCCTGTCTGGTGGAGGCGGAGGCCATGAGGCTGGTCTGCCCCGTCCCCACCATCCACTTCAGACCCACAGAGAACCGCAAGAAGACCGCCAAGAGTGAGCCACACCACACCTGGATGCATGCATGGATGGATGACTGGCTGTATGGCTGGATGTCTGTCTGCATATTGGTCTGTCTGTCTGCATGTTTGTCTGCCAGTCTGACTGGCTGGCTGTCAGTCTGGCTAGGTGCATGTCTGCCTATCCGTCTGTCTGTCTGCCTGGTCATGTTCCTCTAATGTCGTCCATGCCTGCCTCCACTGTCCCCACAGTCCTGGGCTATTTTCCCTGTGTGTGCGTGTGTGTCCTCACCTGCTTGTGGAGGTCATTCCCTACAGTGTATCTGTCTAATATCTGTCTCTTATCTCCTTGTCTGTCCGTCTCCATGTGTGTGTATTTATAGGTGTGTACGTGTGTCCCTGCTACTACTTCCCGGTGCGCGCGGGCGGGGGGGGGCGGGCCTCCTTCGTGGTGGGAGTGGAGCTGAAGTCAGGGGCCGTCCCCCCGGACCACTGGGTGAAGAGAGGCACGGCCCTGCTGATGAGCCTGGACACATAGAGACACACACACACACACACACACACCTAGCACACATATACATACATACACATACACACAGCATGAGCTGGACACATAGAGAGAGAGACACACACACACACACACACACACCTAACATACACACATACACACAGCATGAGGTGGACACATAGAGACACACACCTAACACACATACATATACATACATACCCACATCAACATACACACAGCATGAGCTGGACACAGAGACACACACCTAACACATACATATACATACATACCCACATCAACATACACACAGCATGAGCTGGACACAGAGACACACACCTAACACATACATATACATACATACACACATAAACATATACACAGCATGAGCTGGACACATAGAGACACACACACAATTACATAATCGGTTATTATATATTCATTATCTATTCATCATTATCTATAACATAAACTATATATTACGTTTGTCATCTATAAACATACACACAGCAACATAAACGGCATTACACACAAAGACACACGTATATACCTGCATGCACACATTCACATACACTTGCAAATACAGACAAACGCATGCACACATGTATGTGGACTTGTTTTGAGACAGACCAAGTTCCTTCTAGTTTTATGGTACTGTGTTGATTACAACGTGTATTTCTTCTTAGCTTATTAATGGTCGTCATGGGAAGCAGCAGCATAAGTTGTGACTGTCAAAATGAGTGCTGAATAAAAACACTGTGTTCTACACCTGGGTTTCCTCTGGGACACGAGTGACTCATTCACTGACACATTGAGGTTGTCTCTCTCTCTCTACCTCTAGCTGTGGCTCTAGCTCACTCTCTCACACCCTCTCCCTCTCTATTCCTCTCTCCACCTCTGCTCTCTCTACCTCACTCCCACACTCTCTTTCTAGTCATCTCTCTCTACTAGCTCGCTCTCCTTCAAGCTCGCTCCTCCCCTCTTTTCTCCTCTTCTCTATCTCTCTCCAGCTCTACTTCTCTTTTACTCACTATCTCTCACTCTACCTCTCTATCTCTACTTCACTCTCACTCTCTCGGTCTGTCAATCTCCCTCTCCTTTTCTCCCTCTTTCCTTATCTCTAAAACTCCCTCTCTACCTCTTTCATTTTAGCAATCACCCTTTACCGCTCTTGCACTCTCTCCATCGCACTCTAGTTCTTCCTTGCTCTCTCTATCTCTCAACCTCTCCCTCCCTCTATATCACTATGTCCCTCCTTCTCTCTGTGTTCTCTTGTCAGGCGACACTTATGCTTTATTCACTTCCTCTCTGCATCACTCTTTCCATTTTGACCCCTTTTTAGTTTCTCGCTTTCTCTCTCTCACACACACACACACACACACACACAGTGTCACTGTTATGTAGTATATCATTTTACAGGAAACAATGTTTTGTTTAAGCTTTGCATCGGGTCATTGCCAGTATCTGTGTCTTCAATGCTTTGCATTGGGTTTAGTTGTGCTGCCGTCCGTGTGTTGTGTTGTTGCCAAGGGTGTGTGCTTCATATTGACAGTGTTTTGTATAGTGTAGTATGTAGTAGAATGGTGATTGGCATAGTGTTAGTATGTTGTGTAGTGTTAGTATGTTGAGTAGTATAGTGTTATGTTGTAAAATGTAGTGTTAGTATGTTAAGTAGTATAGTGTTAGTATGTTGTGTAGTGTTAGTATGTTGAGTAGTATAGTGTTAGTATGTTATCTAGTTTAGTATTGGTATGTTGTGTAGTAAAGTGTGAGTATGTTGTGAAGTGTAGTGTTATCACGTGTAGAATAGTGTTAGTATGGTGTACATATGTATCTATGTAGTATGTTAATGTAGTATAGTGATAACATGTAGTGTAATATAGGGTTAGTATGTTGTGTAGTATTAGTATGTTGAGTAGTATAGTGTTGGTATGTTTTGTAGTGTTAGTATGTTGACTAGTGTTAGTATGTTGTGAAGTGTAGTGTTAGTATGTTAAGTAGTATAGTGTTAGTGTGTTGTGTAGTGTTAGTATGTTGTGTAGTGTTAGTATGTTAAGTAGTATAGTGTTAGTATGTTATCTAGTATAGCGTTGGTATGTTGTGTAGTATAGTGTTAGTGTGTTGTGTAGTATAGTTATATCATGTTGTGTAGTGTTAGTATGTTGTGTAGTGTTAGTATGTTGTGTAGTATAGTGTTGGTATGTTGTGTAGTATAGTGGTAGTATGTTATGTAGTATAGTGTTGGTAAGTTGTGTAGTATAGTGTAAGTATGTTATGTAGTATAGTTGTAGTATGTTATATCGTATAGTGTTATCATGTTGTGAAGTACAGTGCTGTCATATTGTGTAGAATAGTGTTAGTATAGTGTAAGTATTTATCTGTAGTAGTATAGTGATAACATGTAGTGTAATATAGGGTTAGTATGTTGTGTAGTATAGTGTCGGTATGTTGTGTAATATAGTGTTAGTATGTTGTGTAGTATAGTTATATCATGTTGTGTAGTGTTAGTATGTTGTGTAGTGTTAGTATGTTGTGTAGTATAGTGTTGGTATGTTGTGTAGTATAGTGGTAGTATGTTATGTAGTATAGTGTTGGTAAGTTGTGTAGTATAGTGTAAGTATGTTATGTAGTATAGTTGTAGTATGTTATATCGTATAGTGTTATCATGTTGTGAAGTACAGTGCTGTCATATTGTGTAGCATAGTGTTAGTTTAGTGTGAGTATGTATATATGTAGTATAGTGTTTGTATGTTCAGTAGTATAGTGTAAGTATGTTGTGTAGTGTTAAGTATATTGTGTAGTGTAAGTATGTGGTGTAGTGCTGGTATGTTGGGTAGTATAATGTTAATATGTTGTGTAGTATAATGTTGGTATGATGTGAAGTATAGTGTTATCATGTTGTGAAGTGTTAGTATGTTGTGTAGTATAGTTTTATCATGGTGTGTAGTCTAGTGTTAGTATGCTGTGTAGTATAGTGTTGGTATGTTGTTTAATACAGTGTTAGTATGTTGTGTAGTATAGTTTTAGCATGCTGTGGAGTATAGCATTATCATGTTGTGAAGTAAAGTAATAGTATTTGGTGTAGAATAGTTTTAGAATGTTGTGTAGTATTGTCACAATTTTCTCAAAATAAGTAGAACTTTAAAGTAATTGTAAAAATATGGTATAATTTAAATGCCTTAATATGTATAGCTTAATATTGTTCAAATTTTGTAGAAACTGTGGCACATTTAGAATTCACTTTGAGACATAGGAATTGCAAACGAAACAACTTGCGTACAAAACACACAAGAAAAACAGTATTAATCAAGGTGGCACAAAAGGACATTTTTATGCTAATACTTTTCCCCTTGTACCGAAAAAAGGAGAGCGTGGGAGGGGTGTGTGTGTGGGGGGGGGGGGGGGGGGTAAACCTATTCAAACAAATGAATTTTAATGAAGCATCTCAGGCAAGACGTTAGGAGAGAGACAGAGAGAGGGTGAGAGAGAGACATAAAGTGAAGGAGAGAGAGGTCCCAAACTCCTCCAGCGAAGGGAACTTAGTCCCAACTCTCACTTTTGAAGAGAGGAAAGAAAACAGGAGAGGAGTGGGCCAGGGAGGGAAGAGAACAGTCCGGTAATGAGAGAGGTGGTGGTGAGTGGCGGATGGGGGGAGTTCAAGGTTGTATTCAGGCAGACGGAGGGAATGTGGCTCTCGATAGACCCCCACAGACTTCCTCTTGGTTTAAGAGTATCAAGCCCAGGGCTCCGTTTTAGTGTGTGTGAGTGTTGTACTGAATTCAAATTCAAATTAGCATATTTTCCAAATTGTTTGTCACAATAAAGTGAAGGCAAAACAAGGACTGATTGAGCTGTGTGGGGGGGGTGGAGACTCAGATGAACTGTAATGTATATGAGCCCAGACGGGATAGGCCTATATTAAGATGTTACACAACACAATCACTCTATATAAACTCATCCTGTTTTAAGACGATCTGCTAAGACTGGTGCACCAAATAGTCTGAACAAAATATAGGATCTTCAAACCGTTATATATTCAACATTGGCTTGGGTTACAATTTGTTTATTAATACTTAGTTCGTTGTTAACGGATTTTTAGAAAGGAAGGATGCCGTTTTTTTTCGTAATAAGAATTTAAATGCCTACCCCTTCAAATTGCATGTTTTTTGCGTTGTATCGAAGAGGTGTTTGTATTGGAATTCAGCAGCAAACCACAAACCGTCAAGACTGACAACTACCGTCTCTAGGTATTATTGGTGTAAAAAAAATGCGTTCATTTCAGTTGACTGAGTCTAACTACATGGCTACATGTAGTAGTACACACAGTCTGTCCACACTATCCTCAAAGTTTCCCAAAACCAGACACTTTTCACCTTTACAAGCCTAGCCATGATTTAGGGCTTACCTGACCAAACTGTAGCCGATGTGTATCTGTCTGTATTTCTTCACTGTTGAATAGAAACCCAACGGATTAGTTATTATCTATGGATTTTATTTAAATAATAATAATAATGGGGGGGGGGGGGGGGGGGGGGGTAATAAAGGAATTGGGCACGGCTGACAGTAGCACCAGGGAGGCGGGGCAGTGTGTCCAAGACTCTTCCACCGAAAATAAACCTGCATGAGAAGAGAGGGAGGAGGAAGACGGGAAAGAGAGAGAGCCTTTCAACGGGGGACGGAGGGGGGAAAGACTCCGTTTTCAATGGAATAAAAACTGCGCAATTTCTTACGGCAACTCGCTTTGATCGATTACATTTGATATCCATTTTGGTCTGGCGAACGGGTTGGATACCCCTGCGCAGCATACGCAGGTTGGACCGAGGCGGTAGCTGGCGACTGATTATTTATTTTCTACAGATGTGTGGTCTTCAGGCAAAAAGAGGCTGTGCAATCATTTAGGAAGGCGATATGACTTGGCAAGATGCAACCTTCACTGTTATCGTCATACCTGGGCGACATGGAAATAACCTCAACGTGTGTTCGTACCGTATCGGCGATTCGTCCAGTTGATCTGTCGTTGGTCGACGTATTTATCCTGTTCATATTCGATATGTTTGAATGATGTTCCGAGACCCAGTGCCTCGTTTTTTTGGAGAGGATTTTGGGGCTGCGTGGCTGAGCGGGCGTCATCCATTGGGAAGGAAGGTGGGCTGCGTTGCACATTTTCACTATTGCACTATTATTATTTTTAAACGAGTCCACAACTAAGCCTCCCGAAGGATTTGGCAATGCATAAAAGGTAAGAATCACGAGTCATAAGAAACAACCCGAATATTGCTGTTGAATTGGTAGTGCCCATGGTAGTGATAAGTGTGCGTTACATAATTCTAAATGGAGACAAGACAAATTGAATGAGACGTGATACACATTGTGTAATACTAAGAAATATGTTTACACACTAAAATAGTAGTCCGCCACGACCATCATTAAGCCACATAACTACTTGTGTGCTGTGGTGACATATGTGTTTATGTCGCCGTGAACCTCTAAAGTGTTCTGGATGATGTCATGTGTGCCTCTTTACGGGAAATGAGTTGAGAGGAAGGTAGCGCTGAGTTAGTGATGTTGCAATCGTGTTGTGATGATCGAGCCTACGTACTAGCGGTAGTAGGACTTTAGGTTAACTCCACTATTAAGGACGCTTATGTGTCAACGTGTCGCGGTTGCCCCACTCGTTCGTCCGTCTAACAGTCTGTAATTTTAATTAGGCCTTACTATAAGTGTGAACTAATGAATGATAAGCACGGGGTTGAATGAAACTTGGGGCCTTCCCCGGCTCCGAGAAGGAGTGTCGCATTTTCCTTGTGAAATGTCATGTGGTGAAGTTGTGGCGGGTTCTGTAGGATTTCCAGGAAGAGCGTTTGAATTTTCTTCTCTGGGATTCTTTTTCCTCCTCTCCCGTTTTCCATTTACATCCCCGCCCCTTTAACATTGCATCCATTCGGCCACCAGGTGGCACCATAGGACAGGCAATTGAGGATTAGTAGACCTAATCCAACCATTTGAGGAAAAAATCGAAATCCTATTCATGTGCTGTGGGATGTTATGGCGTATCCCATTGTCAGAGTTGTCATTGTAGGACAAACAAGTGTCCCGAATAACATTAACTATACATCTGCTCTCTTTACGTAGTAAGGGCACAGGCAGTATACAAAACTAGTGAAGTTATAAGTAGAAGACCCATAATTAGTGTTATGAGTGACACCTGCGTTTGTCCAACGATGTGAAATGGGTCTACGCTTGACTGAAAGGGATTTGATCAAACCATAATTGAAATCCCGAACGACACGCGAGTCCACTGCTTTTGCTTCTCTTTCACAACCGATCGTTTTTGATTATGTCAAATGACCACCAGATGGCACGATAAGCTCTCAAACTCTAGCCTCGGCTGTCTTTTGTCTCGAGACAGCTGCGGTTACTCACACCGTGCCAAATCCGTCACGAATATTCGCAAACATACGCTACCTATTTAAGTCTTTTTGGGCCTCTTGTTTCAAAATGGCTTACAGGTAAAAGCCTCTTCCAAATAACATTTGGAACATATTGGCTTTTTATATTTACCCACACTTTGACTAGTTAAGCAGTTGTCAAAGTGGGGTACGTGGATTGATCTAGGGGGTACTCGAAATTAATCTGTGCTTTACCTTCCCAAACAGTCCTGTGGCTAACTGAAGTTTTAGTACCAAAGGTAAAGGTATGCAGCCCAGTGGAACAACACTCCCCTTCCTCTTATCCATGACGGGAAACTCACGCACTGAAAGATCTATACAGCTTGCTCTTGGTCGTTGATAAACAGACGTTTTGTCTAAAAGTCGGCTAAAAGTATTTCTCTCTCCCCCACAGAGAGAGGAAGAAGAGTAGAATGTGTGTGCACGAGCCAGTCAGGTTCTCCACTCCACCTGCGCCGGATTGAAGCAGTGCGCAACCTCTCGCGTACAACTGATGCAAGACATGGCCAGTTCACCGTGATGGTACACAACTGAGTTTACAGAGGCCTCAGAGCTGAAAGGTTCTGGGTTTAATCCCAATATCCAGCCTACCGCATGCAGTCTGTGGGCATCCTTGTTGATCAGTTTTCTCCTTTTTATGTGCAGAGTGACAAGCTACCTACTTTGACCCCTCCACTCCCTGCATAGGTATGCACCGGTCGTACCTGCCCAGGTAAGCAGCCTCCTTCGTTTAACTGCATGAGTGACTGGAGACATGCCCACGGAGGTGTAGCCAATTGTTTTTTTCACTTTTCCACCTTGGGTTGGTGAGGGACACATATCTTGGGTGATTTATTCTGTGTGTGTAGTGTGCGCCTGCACGTGTGTTCTGCACTCCCAAGTGTTGGCCCTAGTTATTCATACTGATTTTATAAATCAGGTGTGTGGCAGATCTTGTGTGTCTGCACTGAGAGCTGTGCATTTAACCTGACACACTGTTAAACATAAATGTGCTCCCCTCACACAAAAATGTGTGTTGTTTATACATTGTACACTTTTAAAGATCACATTTGGACACTTATGTATGTCATATACCATATGATAGGGCACATACCATATGTCTGTTATTCTATTAATTGATTTTGCTTCTTTGTTTGTTTATTCATTACATTTACCATGGTGTAATCTCAGCCTCATTGGAAATGTCCCTCTCATCGATTCATTGTTAATGACGGTCGAATGAATGGATGACACCGTGAGCGAAAGGCTGAGGGATATTATAGCCTAGTACAAATATATCATGATATAGACCCTTTTTGAGTAGAGCGACAATTGGAATAACAAGACCGGGTGGTGGTATCCCAGTCCACTCTCAGCCGTGTGATGCCTGGGGTTTGGGATGGCAGCATCCGCATGGCTCTGCGCATCATTAGTTTCCCGTACATTAAAATGCAATTTGCAGTGGTAAACCGGTTTTCCAAATGTAACCGGTGCGATCAACTTTTTGATAGCGCCGATGGAGGAAAAAAACAATCGTGATTCGGAATCTAGTAAGCGATGGGCATTCCTAATTATGGTAGTTGACGGTGTGTGGACTCTGAGCTCTTTCATGTGCGCACAACCTCAGGACAATTGTTATGTATAAACAGAAAACCCTGTACTGTTGTGCTTCACACTGTTTGAACATCAATTTCCAACTTTCTTGTTGAGCATTAATTTGCGCAGAGTTCTATGCATGAGGGAGTGAGTAACACCTGTGTTGGCCCTGCTAAGATGCACATTTTGCACACAACAGATATTTGCTCAGAAAAAACAATTGACCCTTTATCTTCTGTCTTTGGGCCTCACACTGTTAGAACTGTTGACCGCCGTAGTTTTCCTGCCCTTGTGGCAGTTTTTTTGTAATGTGCATATTATATATTGTGTTGTATGTAATTTATATTTTATGTGTTGAATAAATATATTGGATATGGCTCCATTTGCCCAAACAAAGAAAAAAAAAAGTAATTGGATGTAGGGAAGGGATTAGACGCTAAAGTGTGTGTGTGTGTGTGTGTGTGTGTGTGTGTGTGTGTGTGTGTGTGTGTGTGTGTGTGTGTGTGTGTGTGTGTGTGTGTGTGTGTGTGTGTGTGTGTGTGTGTGTGTGTGTGTGTGTGTGTGTGTGTGTGTGTGTGTGTGTGTGAGAGATTTATGAGGACTGGTTGAGTGACTGCCAGGGTCCTCACTGTGCACTCTGGGATCTGTGCCCAGAGGAGTGGTGGGAGGGGGCAGTTTCTGATAGAGGAGGAGGTGCTAATTTCACTGTGGGCGTCCGGCTAACACACACAGTACACTCATACAACACACAGGTACACACCTTCTTTTCAAACATGCCCTTGCAAAGGCTCACAGGCAGACTTAACACCCTTTATGTCATTCTTCCATTGACACAAACGTATACACACGGCTACCTCACTTACCTAACTAGGTCCACACACACACACTGTCACACTAGTGTACACCAATTAATTAGCTGTATGTCCAATGCCTGCACACCCCTCTTGCACCTTCTGTTTCACACACACACACACACACACAGCTCTCTGACGACAGTCACACACCTGCTACTCTGCATCACTCAGCTTTATTACATTTACTAGTCGCCGTGACCGTGCGTGTCATGCAAACACTTGCATGTATGGTAACACACATGCATGCACAATTATACTTGATATTTATGCTTGGAATTATGCTTTACTCAAGGGGCCCCCAAAACGTATGGGCATGGTTTGTATAGACACACACTCTCTCGCTCTCTTTCTCAAGGGCTTCATACACTTAAAAACCTCCATTGTGGGCATGGTACCTATAGCTCTGCCTACACCAACCTGAGCCTGCTGCATGGAGGAAAGAAGGAGCCATGGCAGGGCTAGCTGGATGCAAGATAGAGACTGGGTGTAGATTGTGTGCTGGGTCAGACTGGTTTGTTGCAAGATTGTAGAAGATTATTGAAGTGAAGACGTTTTTTGTGATGTCTATTTTGTTTATCATACCAATGTCATTTAAAATAACTAATATACACCAAACACCACAATGCACCATTTAGCTGCACTGCATTGTACCATGTTGTATACGTGTTTGTTTCTAGTTCTCGACGCTTGGAGCACTGGCAACCAGTATAACCTCTTTTCTAATTGTCTGTCAAATATGTGTCTATTTTTGGCAACAAACGCTGTTAAACAAATCTGTTGGTCATCCCCAAAATACAGGCCAGGAACACTGTTCAGGAAGGAGTGTATAATAGGATCAGTCTGGTTATTTATATAGCTTGAGTGTCGTAGCTTTCCAATAGCCCACAGAATCCCACCTGATGGCTTTTTGAGACTGCGAGGAGAAGAGAAATGGAGAAAGTAGAGGGCGAGGTAAAGGACCTGATTCTAGTCAGGAGCAAATCAGTGACGTTGGGGAGGAAGAGGGGGAGTGAGAAAGAGATGGTGAAAGGTTGGTGTTAAGGACATGAGCAAGAAGGAAGAGGTGAGTCAGGACAGTGATGTGAGGAAGAAGAGGTGTGAACGCGAGGCCGTGATGCGCTTCTCTTCGTCCTACTTATTTTCCTCCAACATGTTCTGGTTCCACATCCGGACTGAACACGCACGCACACATGCATGAGTGAGTTTGAGACTGAAGAAAATATGTGCTGAAAGAGGCGGAGATGTGTACAGAGAGACATTAAAAGAGGGTCGTGTCATGAGGGATGTTTGCTCCTGTGTGAAATCTGGTTTCCTGCTGAACCTGTTGAATGGGTTCATTCACACGTGTGTGTGTGTGTGGTTGATCTTATTCACTTATTCACCGTGTCATTTCCCCTGTTATTATCTCACCATTTCAAATATGCGAAATATGCCATAATACAATAGATTAGTTACTTGACACCTAAATCAAATTAGCCTCTAACGTCTAGGGCTGTTAAGAAGGTTGTGGCCTTGCTGGCATCTTAAACACTTGTGCATTATTAATCATACAACCATGTCCTTTTTCAATAACATTGCAGCATAATTTATAACGCATGTTTCTGCTCCCCCTCATTTAGAGACTGGAACCGGCTAACACACCGATAGCCTAGCAGGTTTTGGCACATTTTACACAACTCTGGACTACATTCCTGCTATATTTAATCTATTTTGTGTGGAAATGTGACATATTAGGGAAGCAAGCTCGCTTTCATGTTTTCATCAAGCTTGTTCACAGTAAAGACATGTCGGCTGTTCATAACATGATGCTGGGCGTCAGGTAGGGATTATGCTCATATTAAAGAAGCACATTCCCAACGTCTTCCCACTCAACCTGCCTTCCTCAAACATGTGTCGTAACATTTAGAACATGTTTTGCAAGCCTCGCGTGTGTATGTGTGTGTGGTGTAACCAGAGAGCAGGGGTCTAGCGTGAGGTCAGGGGGGGGGGGGGGTGCACAGTTGTATCAACACAACAACCATAATAATGAGGTGGGTGGGGTAGGTGGCAGTTAAGAGTGCAGATGGTATGTGGAGGTGTGTGTATTTGGCTAAGGTGTGCGTGCTGTAGTAAGTAGCACAGACGGGAAGAACAAAGTAGATAGAAGGAGCCTGGTTTTGGTTGCCATGGGCAACGGCAATAGTTAGCAATGGCATGCTTCAAATGGCCATGAGTGTTGCCTGCAATGAGTGTTGCAGGCAGACTGACTGACTGACACCCCCACTGCACCCTGACAGGATGAAAACACTGCAGCTCCCCCTCCCCTTCCTCTTGCCCGTTGCCCCTCCAACTCCAGCTCCTGTTTCTGGCTTTCTGCCTCTCGGGTCCACCCTTCCCCATGGCCCCCTTTTGACCGCAAGCTACCCCAACCCTCCTCCCTCCAGGGCAAGGCCATGGCCTCCGGGTTCTTTGTGTCTCACCTCCCCCCACCACAAGCAAACTCCCTGCCCTGCTCCACACTGGCCTTTTGTGTGGGATGGGGCCATCGCAGGGGAACTACAAAGGAGGAGAAAAGAAGCGAGGAGTAGAGAACAGAGGTTAGGGGAGGAGGTGAGAGGATCAGAGAGGTTAGGGGAGGAGGCTAAAGGAGCCCTGTGTGTCTCCCTGCATTACCGAGGACCAGATGATTCACCTTGGTACACGACACTCTCCTGGCTGATGTGTCACAGCTGAGCCCTACTTTGAGAGCTGCACTTGGCCCACGTCAGCACCGCGACGCTAACACTGAATGATATGATAATGTCAGGCTGGCTAGCTTGTGTCTGTAATATGTGTGTCAAAGTAATGATATTGGGTAAATGGGCCCAATGCATGGTTCCAAACACTGACAGATGGACACATTAGCCACCTAGCTAACTAATAGCATCCATCACAGGTGACACACGCGCACGCACACACGCACACACACTTCATTGAATGGTTGAGCAGCAGTTGTCGGCCATATCAAGCTTTGCTCAATAGGGGGCGACGGAGAGCATTCTCAACTGTCACTCAACATTACCATAGAAACAAAAGCAATGACCAACTGGAATAATTCCCTGTATATACTGGGACTGTCGATTCCTTTTCACTGAAATGATGGGTGCAATTATTGTTGTGTAAGACGTGGTGTATTGATCTCTGTTGATGGATGATTTTAATAAAAAGGTGGAGACATGATAACCATTAATAATAGTTTGTTGTATTGAATTATGGCTGTCATTTTGTATGGAGGTCAAGTTCTCTCTATCGCTCTCTCCTGCTCGCTCTAACGCTATCCTCCATCCATAGATCTATGTATCTCTGTCTCATCTTTCTCACACACTACATCCAGATTCACGCGAACACGTGTTTTCACTGGACTTGTGTGCCTGGGTTCTAGTCAGAGTTCCGCTGCGGTGAGTGAGTCCACAGTTAACTACACCAGAGGATCAGCCGCTTACCTATTGACCTACCAAATGTTCTGCCAACAGATTAACCAACACACACACACAACTGTAAACCCTTGCAAACCAGGAACATATGTACTGCCTGGATTGTGTGAGTAGTCGCATGAAAGCGTGAGTGAGAGGGAAGGTGTTTGGGAGTGCATGTGACTGAGCATGGCTGACTGTGTGAATGCATTAGGCAGTAACCGTTAACGCCAATTACCACCATTGCATGCATTTTTTATTAACAGGTGTGTGTGTGTGTGTGTGTGTGTGTGTGTGTGTGTGTGTGTGTGTGTGTGTGTGTGTGTGTGTGTGTGTGTGTGTGTGTGTGTGTGTGTGTGTGTGTGTGTGTGTGTGTGTGTGTGTGTGTGTGTGTGTGTGTGTGTGTGTGTGTGTACACAGCAAGAGAGGGAGGGAGAGAGTACGTATGTTTGTCCAATGGCTCAACATGTATTCTTGGAAAGCCAGCCGCTGCTTATGTTACTGTTGCTAACTTCATTAGCTGAGCTTTTGTTACCAGCCTGGGGCACTATCAGACACACGGACACAGTTAACATTTAGTAGAAGGGGCGTTTTGTCTGTAAAAAAAACCTTGCAGCTAAGGTGCCCTGTGCTCAACCGACGTTTCTGTTGAAGCGATGGAATAGAGTAATTGTTTTGTGACGGAAAAATATTTATTTTTTAAATGTTTTGAAGGGGGAAAAAATGGGATTTGTGGTTGGCTTTAAACTCCTCCATACCAAGTAACGTAACCAAGTAAGGCAAATACCATGATGAGCCGTTTGCTTTAGTGCTGAACACAATGTAATTCTTATTAACCCAACAATAGTGATTCAGCATTTCAACGCTAATTGTCGCTACCGACTTAAGCAGCACCACAGGCTCTTTTGCTGTAATCTTCCATTAAGCCCTGGCGTTGGAGGCACAAATATCAATTAAACTGGCTGCTGTTCATTGCCTGGGTCGTGACCTTTTCCCTGTGATCCGCCTAATCAGCAATCAGAGGGTAGAACACTGGCTGCCATAACATACCATTAGGCCCCGTCCACAATCCTATGTAGGCCGACCCTCTTATTAGACTACTGGGGTATTTAACGGAATGTGGTGGGGGTTGGGGGGTATGCATCAGGAAGGGCCCTACACACTCATTAGTTTTAATTAGCTGTAAAGAGTTGATGACCCACAGTATTTAAGGAGTTTAAGGGTTGAGTATTACTGCTAGATGGGAGGAACCTGGAGGGAGAGAGATACAGAGAAGGGGGAGAGAGCGAGAGACACACACAATGACCGAGCATTCTGAACAAATGACCGGTCAGTCTAGCCATAGACAATGTGTCTAGCCATGACTTACGGCTGGTTGTTACACATACACACATCCTAGCTATATCCAAAGACGACAGGATATTATGTCACCACTACAGCAAGGGAAGTCGAGACGACTAGGATTGATTCTATACAATGAGAAACCAACCAATCAATTACATTTCAGATATTCACATTGGTCTGCTCTTGGCCACCATGGATAAACGGACCGTTGAAATCGGAAGAGTCACTGCACTGCACTGACATACTGTCATAATCTGACAGGCGGACCAAAATTATCACCACAACCACAGTATCACCACAACACAGCAGACTCCCCCACCCACACTCATCCTTCCTGCCCAGACCCACCCACAACGACCCCCCCCAAACACCGCTCGTCTGTTTCATGACAACACATAAACACACGCGTCGCAAACATAAGCACACACATCAACTCTCTACCCTTGCAAATACACAAGACCACATCTGGACGCACACGCACAGTTTAACTCTTTGTCTCTGACATACACACATGCACACACAATGAATATGTGTTATGTTATTATTGTTCTAGCAATATGTGGAGGACTTTGGCAATATTGTACACAAACAGTTATGCCAATGGTGTTTATTACATTAATTTGATGACAGAAAGATTGATCTCTTGTTTCTTGTGTGGTCATTGTTGCAATGGTCCAGATTGATAACTTCTGCAGGAGTACACACACACACACTCGTTAACGTGTTTCCTTTCTTGCATCCTTACACACGGTTTCTCTTTTTCACACACACACACACACACACACACACACACACACACACACACACACACACACACACACACACACACACACACACACACACACACACACACACACACACACACGGCTGAGCAGACACACTTCTCTTGTTCTTCCTGGTCCTCATCTATCATGTGTCTGTGTGGATGCGCTCCTATTCAACCTCCCACAGTCAGTCTGTCTCCTCTCTACAGCACTCACTGTCTCTCTATCTTGCTAGCCTCCCTCCCTCCCGCTCTCTGTCTGTCCTTCTCGCTCTCTCGCTCTCGTATATGTCTCAGCCTCACAGGGATAACAAAGAATGAGGTGGCTAGTTGGGATTAGCTTGTATTAGCATGTGGTGTTACTGTGCAAATGAGCATGTGGGTCACAGGGTTATCCGTCTAATCACGAGCATCTACTAGCCTAGCCCATTCAGTAGTCTCTTACCTTTTGTTGTGAGGCACTTCCGTGCTAGTTTTGAATAACCGCCTAATGTTTAAAGCATTTAAATGGAGAACTGTATTTTTAATAGAAGCAAAGGTTCCAAAGGATGAGGATGTTATGAAAGTGAATTCAGAAGTACAACTATTTGACTTTTATGTTGAGGTTATCAGGTTCAGTATGTTGGCTTTCAACTTGAGTATGTTGGGTATGTTCAGAAGAGAACATACCCAAGTTCAATTGCAATTCAAATTGAACACCTTGTTCCTGCATAATATAAACATGCACGCACACACGCACACACGCAGACACGCACACACACACACACACACACACACACACACACACACACACACACACACACACACACACACACACACACACACACACACACACACACACACACAGCACAGGTATACATACAGAGGTAGCTAAATCAACAGTTAGCTGAGTTAGCAGAGTAAGGGGAATTAGCAGAGTTAGCCAAATTAGCTGAGTTAAACGAGCTAGGCTAGCCATGTGATTCATGTTTATTTCTCTAGCACTATTGCTAATTACCTACTGGGGTTAGTGGGGCTGCATGCCTGGAACAAGTTTGCACAGTACAGTATGTACAGTGGGACGCTAGAGCTAACGAGTCAGTGAGGGAAACGGAGAGAGAGAGAAAGCATTTCTGTGTGTGTGTGTGTGTGTGTGTGTGTGTGTGTGTGTGTGTGTGTGTGTGTCTGCGTGCGCACATGCATGCAGGGTAGGGGAGGGGGGTTGGGAGGGGGGGTCACAGGCCAAGCACAGGGTTGTGTTGCCATGGTGAAAATGGAATCTGAAATGCAGAGCTGCAAGACAGATTCTGATTGGCTGAGCGGCCGTACATGGGATTGTGATGCACGCTGCGTGTTGGCCAATGGCACGCGGCCTGCTCCTGAGCTGTTGCTAAGGGGAGTCGCTTGGAATGGAGTCAGCTGGGCTCTCTCTCTCTCTCTCTCTCTCTCTCTCTCTCTCTCTCTCTCTCTCTCTCTCTCTCTCTCTCTCTCTCTCTCTCTCTCTCTCTCTCTCTCTCTCTCTCTCTCTCTCTCTCTCTCTCTCTCTCTCTCTCTCCCCTGCTGCTCGCTCTGCCTTTGCCCTCATTGACTCTGTTCCCCCCCTCCTCTCCCTCTTCTTCCTGTCGCTCCCTCTGTGTGTGTGTGTGTGTGTGTGTTATTTTTTTCTTTGCACTTATACACGTGCGAAGGGGGAAAGAGCACATGTTGAAAAATTCACAGAATGTTTCATGGAGCTTGCATGTGAATGGAGCCTGCGTGTGTATGTGCACATCTGTATGTGTGTTTGTGTGTCTTTTTTGGGGTTTGTGTCTGTCTCACAAGGTATCTTTGTGCGTGTTTTTGTGTACACACTACACATTCAATGCTGCTATTTCAAATGTTGGATGCCATGCTTTGCACTTTGTTTTGGATCTGTTGAATCCGTGTTTGTGTGTATCTGTATGAGAGAGAGAAAGAGAGAGCGAGAGGGGGGGAAGAGAAGAGAGGTGGGGGGTGAGGAGAGAGAAAGGAGAGAGAGAGATGTGAGGGGGGGGAGAAGAGAGAGGGGGAGGAGAGAGAGAGAGAGACCTGTCCTAGAGCTCATGTTAAAGAGTTCTCTTGGGATTTGGGGGCTTTCTAAGCTGAAGTAGTGGTTGTGTGTGTACACGGTCACATGCGAGTGTGTGTGCGTGTACGTTTGAAATGGAGCCAGGTAGTTTGTGTGTATGTGCCTGGTGACACGTATGCAACTCCACCCCACCCCCCATCAACCCATGCACCACCCTCTGTACCCCCCCTCCCCCACCACCCAACGCCTCACACACACACACACCCCAACCCCTCCTGTACCCCATAACACACAGCTGCCGTGGCCCTCTCTGCCAACTCCAGGCCAACCCCACCCTCACCCCCCTGACGACGCCCCCACCCTCACCCCCCTGACGACTCCCCCACCCTCACCCCCCTGACGACTCCCCCACCCCAATCCACTCAGTCACTCAGCACCAATGGTTTTTTCATTCGATCATTCTCCATCCCATAATACTAATCCCGGCAGTCTCATGGTCACACAACATGACTTCCAAAATGGCGACGAGTGTTCCAGGTCCCTGTTCGGGTTAACTCCCTTTGAACATGTATTCTTATGTTTAATACCTTATATTTAATATTCTACGAGTCCTCTTATGGATACTTGTATTGGATATTGTGTCAAATGTGAAGGTTGCTGAAGGACTCGCCAATAATTCAATGCTGCCGTTTATTGTCTTTGAGTGGTATTGAAACAAAGGTATCGACCCGGATTTGTCATAAACTAATTGCGCAGAGGCCAATTTTAGTTTGAGATACCATACTTGAAAACAATATATACTCAGTGGAATGACAGTTTGAATGGGCGATATGCGTATTGCTATACTGTGTTCATATTCCCTGCTAATAGTTGTATGGCGGTGGTTTCCGGAATGTCCATATGACGGGAAGAGAATGTGTTATTTCCTTGGAATGTCAAGGTCCTGCAGAGCTCCTTTCATTGGTCAAGGAAAATTCTCACAAAGCATGGCCCAGGTGCTGTGAATCGTTTCCATGCCAACTATTGTGTTTAAACCACAGTGTGTGACCTCCCCGTTGCCCTTCCTCCTTCTTCTTCTTCTTCTTCTTCTTCTTCTTCTTCTTCTTCTTCTTCTTCTTCTTCTTCTTCTTCTTCTTCTTCTTCTTCTTCTTCTTCTTCTTCTTCTTCTTCTTCTTCTTCTTCTTCTTCTCTGGTGATATATGTATTAAATTCCATGGTAACCATACCAACACTGTACAGAGAAGGACGTGCATGTGTGTAAAAGCACTTTCCCAGCAACGTGGGCACCATGGTTACGGTCTTGTGTAGAGAAGGGCAGAAAATACTACTCGTAGTATACGAGAACAACCGCTACTTGATGGTTGGTCATAATTAGACGTACATTATGCGTTAGTGTATGCCATTAGGGGGAAGCTTGTATCCAAGACGATTTACAATACGTGGATGCTTTCGTAGCGAGGCTGGCCTCCAGTGGGAATCGAGCCCCTAACCTCCCAATAGTGTGGCGTTTCGAATGAAATGCGTTACTTCGGCTTCATAAAGGCAGACCCTTTGGTATCTACACGGCACACACCAAAACACTCTGTTATGCTGACCGTTGTTGGTGCTTTGTTTTGTTGTTTGTGTGCATGTGTGTACCCTGTGGCAGCATCGTAGCGCGGGCTAGCATCAGGCTAATGGAGTGTCTTCATCAATCATTCAGTGGGAACACAGCTTCCTGCCAAGTGAAATACCCGCTGACCTGCACAGGAAATTGGCGCAGAACTTGTCTTGTTTGGTCGTCGGGTGAACAAGGATCTCCGTATTTGATATTTGGGATGTTTTTCTCCTAAAGATTTGTTGAGGTCAGACTTCACAGGTACACAGTTAACTCTTCAAGTCGCCGTGGTGATTTGCTTTGTGCATTCTTAGCAAGTGAATTTTACATGAGTTGGGTTGAAGACATGTTTAGTTGCGATATCGTACAAATGGGACGAGAGATTGTCTTATGATTCCAGTCATCAGTTACATCACGTAACATAAAGCGTACATGTTTTCACTTGGTTTCGAAGGCTGCAAGACGTTACAACAATTAATCTAAAATGAAACTATGAAAGTAACAACATATTAGACTGAAGAAAACAACTACTTGTAGTATTAGTGTATCCTTAATAGTCATATCCACATTTTGTGAATCTCTAAAATAGTCATTTGTATCTTACAAAATATTGTTTCTGACACAACACAAAGCACTGATATTTGATTCTGACAATGGCCAGCCCTAATGGTTCTGATGTCCGGAAGGTGTTTTCTTCAAGGGTATAATACTCTCCAAGTCATATGTCCAGTACAAGACAACACAGTACACACCCCAAGGCACTCCTAACCATATCAATGATCTGTTTGTTCTCCTTGTTCTTTCTTTCCCCCGCAAATGTGGCGTACGTCATCTCAAAAGCCGGACCTAGCCTTGAGGGAGAGAGAGATGACATCCGCTCTGGTTAAATGTTCCACTGCTCTCTTTCTTTGTGTGTGTGTGTGTGTGTGTGTGTGTGTGTCTCTCTCTCTTCCTCTTCACATTTCCCCTCTCTTTCTTGTAGTCATGCTTTCTTCCTCCACACTTCCGGTTTCCTGTCTCTCTTGTTCTTTGGTTGTTGTTTTTTTGCGTGGTTCTCCTACCTCGTTGATTATCTCTAGTCTTTGTTTATTTTTCACACTTTGTGTGTGTGTGTGTGTGTGTACAGTGGTTTACTGAAGAGCAAACCACTTATAAATCAAACTCCACTGTGTGTGTGTGTGAGAGAGGTCTATACCTCTCTCACACACACACGCACACACACTCACACAGACATAACAACCCTTGCTATTAGGAGATGGAGAGAACAAGAGAGAAAGAAGGAGAGAAAGAATACAGAAGTGAAAGGGGGAGGAGGAGGTTGAATGGGATGGGACAAAGAGGGAGCACTTATTGTAGATGAAAACAAAGCAATTACAAGGGTTATTAAACCTGTTAGTAGAGTGTGTGTATGTGTGCATGTATATATACATACACAACTAGGCAGATCAGATCAAAGCTGCTGCTGTGTGTGTGTGTGTGTGTGTGTGTGTGTGTGTGTGTGTGTGTGTGTGTGTGTGTGTGTGTGTGTGTGTGTGTGTGTGTGTGTGTGTGTGTGTGTGTGTGTGTGTGTGTGTGTGTGTGTGTGTGTGTGGGTGTGTGTGTGACTGCGTGTGTGAGAGAGTGTAAGTGTAAGCAGGCGTGTGCGTGTGAGTTTATATGTATGTGTGTATGTTGTGAATGTCTGTGTGTGTATTAGTGTGTATATGCGTGTGTGTGTGTGTGCTTTGTGGTTCTGCTTGTTTATCATCACATACCGCTGCTCTTGTTCCCCCAGTCTGGGTATTACATCACATGTCCCAAGGTGTGTTCAGGTGTATTCGGAAACCCAACTGCCACTGCCCTGTTTCCACAGCAGTTCAACATTTGCATTGGCTCACCCAAGATGTCCCTTCTGTTATGTTCTCACTATGTTTTTAGATAATTTTAGGTACTAGAAGTATAAACTATCATTATATAAACTGCTCAAAATAATAAAGGGAACACAAAAATAACACATCCTAGATCTGAATGAATGAAATAATCTTATTAAAAACTTTTTTCTTTACATAGTTGAATGTGCTGACAACAAAATCACACAAAAATTATCAATGGAAATCAAATTTATCAACCCATGGAGGTCTGGATTTGGAGTCACACTCAAAATTAAAGTGGAAAACCACACTACAGGCTGATCCAACTGGCTCCTGATGAGGTGGCGGATGGTCTCCTGAGGGATCTCCTCCCAGACCTGGACTAAAGCATCCGCCAACTCCTGGACAGTCTGTGGTGCAACGTGGCGTTGGTGGATGGAGCGAGACATGATGTCCCAGATGTGCTCAATTGGATTCAGGTCTGGGGAACGGGCGGGCCAGTCCATAGCATCAATGCCTTCCTCTTGCAGGAACTGCTGACACACTCCAGCCACATGAGGTCTAGCATTGTCTTGCATTAGGAGGAACCCAGGGCCAACCGCACCAGCATATGGTCTCACAAGGGGTCTGAGGATCTCATCTCGGTACCTAATGGCAGTCAGGCTACCTCTGGCGAGCACATGGAGGCTGTGTGGCCCCCCAAAGAAATGCCACCCCACACCATGACTGACCCACCGCCAAACCGGTCATGCTGGAGGATGTTGCAGGCAGCAGAACGTTCTCCACGGCGTCTCCAGACTCTGTCACGTCTGTCACATGTGCTCAGTGTGAACCTGCTTTCATCTGTGAAGAGCACAGGGCGCCAGTGGCGAATTTGCCAATCTTGGTGTTCTCTGGCAAATGCCAAACGTCCTGCACGGTGTTGGGCTGTAAGCACAACCCCCACCTGTGGACGTCGGGCCCTCATACCACCCTCATGGAGTCTGTTTCTGACCGTTTGAGCAGACACATGCACATTTGTGGCCTGCTGGAGGTAATTTTGCAGGGCTCTGGCAGTGCTCCTCCTGCTCCTTCTTGCACAAAGGCGGAGGTAGCGGTCCTGCTGCTGGGTTGTTGCCCTCCTACAGCC
This sequence comes from Lota lota, assembly GCA_026745465.1. NCBI lineage: Eukaryota > Metazoa > Chordata > Actinopteri > Gadiformes > Lotidae > Lota > Lota lota. The sequence goes on from JACYXH010000019.1 coordinate 1,816,332, forward strand.
TCCTCCACGTCTCCTGATGTACTGGCCTGTCTCCTGGTAGCGCCTCCATGCTCTGGACACTACGCTGACAGACACAGCAAACCTTCTTGCCACAGCTCGCATTGATGTGCCATCCTGGATGAGCTGCACTACCTGAGCCACTTGTGTGGGTTGTAGACTCCGTCTCATGCTACCACTAGAGTGAAAGCACCGCCAGCATTCAAAAGTGACCAAAACATCAGCCAGGAAGCATAGGAACTGAGAAGTGGTCTGTGGTCACCACCTGCAGAACCACTCCTTTATTGGGGGTGTCTTGCTAATTGCCTATAATTTCCACCTGTTGTCTATTCCATTTGCACAACAGCATGTGAAATTTATTGTCAATCAGTGTTGCTTCCTAAGTGGACAGTTTGATTTCACAGAAGTGTGATTGACTTGGAGTTACATTGTGTTGTTTAAGTGTTCCCTTTATTTTTTTGAGCAGTGTATTATGTATATATACTATGAATACAGGTTAAAAGCAAAGAATTTGTAGATCGATTCCAAGTGCAGGTTAAACATTTATTGATAGATGATTATTGATCATAGACTTATGTTTTTTCTGTCTCGGCAGCTATTCATATGAAATATGAATCATGAAACTTTATAAGCTTTCGCATTACGTGTGTGTGTGTGTGTGTGTGTGTGTGTGTGGAGCACCAGCAGTCGGTTCCCAGCTATCTGCTGTGCACGAGAATAAAAATAGCCCCAAAGCTGGACCAGCTTCAATAAAACACACACACGCTTATGCACACACACACATGCGGGGGACGACCCGTGCTGGCTTGCAGAATGGAAGAACAAAAAATACTCTCCCTCTTTCTTTCTCGCACTCTCTGTCTCTCTCCCCCTCCCTCTTGCTCGCTCGCTCTCTCTGATTTCTTCCATTTCTCGTTATTTTCCTGGAGAGCAGCTGAGGCTGTGGGTTCTGCTCTGCGTGCTCACACACTCCCTCTGTCTGCCAGAGAACAACAGAGAGAGAGAGAGAGAGAGAGGGTGGGGAGAGGCGGTGAGTGAGGCGATGGTGGTGAGAGAAAGAAAGGACGGGGAGAGGGGAATTGGGGAGAGAGACAGGCAAGATGGGGAGAGGGATAAGACGAGGAGAGGGAGGGAGGGAGGGAGAGGATGGGGGAGTGCAAGGTACCAAAGGTAAAAGGATGGGGGAGAGGAAGATTGGATGATGACAGAGAGAGAGGGAGATAGATAATGTATGGGGGGGAGAGAGAGAGTGAGAGTGGTGAAAGAGGGGAGATAACCAGTGAAGATGAGAGAGGGGAAAGTACGCCCAGGCGTGACACTTTTTTGGACCATCTCCAGAAGGGAGACGGGGGAGTTCTTGCAGAACTATGCTATGCCCGGCAAGTGCAAGTGTGTGTTTGTGTACGTGTGTATGTTTGTGTGTGTTTAAGTGCCATTCCACCCTTGGATGCCTTCATCTCAAACAGGATGACATGTAATTGAACTGCTTCACAATGTTTTATTCATTGTGTACCATTACAGTCTATCATTCTGTCAGTCAGTCTTTCAGTTTGTCTTTTAAAGGTCCATCAATCTGTCTGTCTGTCTGTCTCTACCTCTGCCTGCGTGTCTGAGGGCAAGGGATTTACGAAAGGTGTGGTTGAACGCTTCTCCCTCCCTCTCCCTTTCCATCTCCCTTGAATCTCTCTTTCTCTTACTCTCGCTCTCACTCCCCCTCTCACTCCTCGTTCAACTTGAATCTCTCACTCGGTCTCTCTCTCCCTCTCCCAGTTGAACTTGCATCTCTCTCTCTCTCTCTCTCACTCCTCGTTCAACTTGAATCTCTTTCTCTCTCTCTCTCCCTCTCCCAGTTGAACTTGCATCTCTCTCCCTCCCATTTCACCTTGGATCACTGTCTCTTAATTTCAATCTCTGAACCGACCACTGGATGTTGAGCTCCAATGCATGGCTCGTCATCTGCCTCCACCGAGAGAGAGAGAGAGAGAGAGAGAGAGAGAGAGAGAGAGAGAGAGAGAGAGAGAGAGAGAGAGAGAGAGAGAGAGAGAGAGAGAGAGAGAGAGAGAGAGAGAGAGAGAGAGAGAGAGAGAGAGAGAGAGAGAGAGAGAGAGAGAGAGAGAGAGAGAGAGAGAGAGAGAGAGATTATTTAGCAGGAAGAAAATAAGTGAAAATAAAAGGATGGAAAGGACTGAAAAATTAATAAAGGGTGTGAGGAGAGGAGAGACAATAGTTATAATAAGGAGAGGGACTGTTTGTACAATGGCTGGTAATGACGGCGGTCACACACATGGTGCTATGGTCTGTGTGTGTGTGTGTGTGTGTGTGTGTGTGTGTGTGTCAAGGTTATAGCGAATGGCTGGAGAGATTGCAAGAGCAAGAGATGGAGAGAGACTAATGAGAGGAAAAGAGGGATGGACAGATGAAGGGAGAGACGTATGGAGCATAGAATTGGATCATAGAATGAGAGAGCAGTGGAGATACAGGAGGCTGTAGTTTGACGAGAGAGAAGGAAGAGAGAGAAAAAGTGTAGAGGGAGACAATAGAGGGGATGAGGGGAGGGGCAACACCCCGGGTGGAGAAGAAGTCACAGGGGAGGTGGAGGAGGAGAACGGAGGGGAGAAGGTGATGAAAGAGGAGAGAGAGAGAGAGAGAGAGAGAGAGATTGGAAAACTGTTCATGTGGAACCTCTTCCTCTGCACAGACAAACTGCAGACCAGAGAAAGAGAGACTGATTCAGACAAAGAGACACATAGGAGAGATAGTGATAGAGAGAAGCAGGGTAGGCTAGACAAACAAAGTAGAAATGGGAACTCATCATTCTTTTTTTAGCATTGTAATGCTTTATTCATGACAGACACAGTGAGAGTTAGACAGGAAGGTGTGGGAGAGAGAGACAGGACACGCAGCAAATGACCACGGGCAGGAATCGATGTTTTGTATCGGTGTTGCCCCTCGCTTCACCCACGAAACGTGTTATCTGGTCAAACATCCCCCCTTTATCAGCGATAATCTACTGGTTAGAGAACTGTCTAGACACGGAAAAATAGTTTCACCTATTAAAAAGATGTCTTCAGGTTGCAAGTCGCCCATAACATGTTTCTCACAGACAGCAGGTTTACATGATCCTTAACAATAGAATCGAGGAGCTTAACCTAATGTTTAATGTAAAAGTGGATGATTTTAAATATGTTTTATTTTGTGGGAGGAAACTAAATGCTTTGGCTGTGGCAAAGAGGGCCATTTGATAAGAGCATGTCCGGAAAAAAGCTGTGGTTCTGGTGAACCAAGTCACAACAACAGGGAAAAGCACAGGACGATACAAAAAGAAAAGCACAAGAGGAGACACAAGGAAAGGCAATGGAAGGCTCTTCCAATAGTAAAGGAACATGCCAACAGAATCAAACAACACTGGAAAAAACAGGAGAACAAATGCAAGGAGAAAGTAAAGAGGCAGAAGGACAGAGGCATAGCAAGTGAAACAATTTCTAATGAAACAGGTGAAGTAAAAAGTAACGCTAACGTTGATGACAATGTTGTTGTTGAGTACATGAGGATGCTAATGGCGAAGAAAGAGGAGTGGTGAAGCAGGGAGAATCCCAGGAAGGAGAACCAGCTGTGGTGGAAGAAGACAGTGAGGACGACAACATGATGGATGATGAGGCTCTACTTTCTACTCCTTGTCTAAAAAGGAAAACTAAAGGAAATGTCAGTGAGTCGGAAGCAAAGAAGGCCAGAGGAAAGTCCAAAGGAAAAGAAGCTGCTAAGAAATGTGTTTTAATTGTGAATATTAAATCTCTCTCTCTCTCTCTCTCTCTCTCTCTCTCTCTCTCTCTCTCTCTCTCTCTCTCTCTCTCTCTCTCTCTCTCTCTCTCTGTCTCTGTCTCTGTCTCTGTCTCTCTCTCTGTCTCTGTGTTTCTCCACCCCTCCGGCCAGCCGGGGGAGTTGAATGGGGGCTTCCAGTCTGGAGCCAGTGGTAACTATATCTACACACCAGTGGGGGGGGGGGGAGCGTTGGTGGAAACCATAGCTTTAGTGATTGTACATTGAACACCGAGGTCATTTATATATGCACTGGGTATCAGGAAACACAAACACACTGAAGCACACATACGCCAAAGCACTCGCGTACTGAAACATGCAGAGAGAGTCTGCATCCATTTTGCCTCTGTGTTTGGAGAACATTGGAAATACAGACAGGCAGATGTACACAGACATTTGGTAAACACTCTCGCTCTCGTGTACCAATGATGTAATCCGGAGGCAACATTGTCATGGCGATTGTCCCCTCGGAAACAGGGGGAGTGGGTTGGGGGGTTTGTGATGGTCTGTGGCTGATTGCATTGTCTAGGCAACTGGAAAATGGAGTTTATCCAGATCTGTCCTCAGGGTGTACCTCACTATCGACAGATAGACACACACACACACACACACACAGCAAGAAAGACATATGCCAGGCTGTCCCAGAGATGGAGCTTATGGAAGAAGGGAAGGAAAGCTAACCTTCAAGCATGCTAGCTAGCTTCCATGCATGCTAGCTAGTTTCCAGTCATGCTTGATATCTCCCATGCATGTTAGTTAGCTTCAGGCATGATAGGTAGTTTGCAGAAATGCCAGCTTGCTTCCAGGCATGCTTGTTAGCGCACAGGCATGCAACCTTGCTTCCAGAAAAGTTATTTAGCCTACAGGCATGCTAGCTTGCTTCCAGCATGCTAGCTAGCGTTAAGGCGTGCAGGAGCACAATCGAGATTCAAACACAGGAAGAAAGGGTGTAGAACGGATAGAAGGCGACCGTGTGACATCTAAAGACAGAAAAAAAGTCATTATTCCCAACTGCCATTTACTAATGGAGTTTTGCAGACTATGTGACTTCATGACCTCATTTGACTCTATTTACATCACTAATGTGTTCGTCCTGTGCCCTGTGCACAGGCTTCATGTTGATTATTCATTGGCTGGATTTTAAATGGAATTTCAACTCAAGGATGGAAATGTTTTTAATGTTTATTTAGGATATTACGCAAAACAGAAGGAACTAGATGTTTGTGAGAGAGAAGGCCTTTATTTCCTGTCCTGCTTGTATGTATGTAGAGTGTGTGTGTACACCTGTGTATGTGTATGTGTGAGTAGAGTGGGGGGTCTTTTTCTAGGCAGCATGTAACAGCCTATCACCACCAGTCCCCCGCCCACCCTCTGGTCATCACCCGGCCCACCCTGCACTTCCCCCTGCACTCCCCCTCCCCCATGGGACCGACTTATGTGTTGAATCAGCTTCATTACACTAAACATGCCATTTCAATCTGTAGCCTGATGTACTTTGACTGGATACAGGTCGCTGTTAAATAGGGCGTTCAAACGGAGCGTACATTTTGGACACATTGTCCTAAATAATCACCACCAGACATTAGTATACCATGTCCCATGCGCGGTAATTCCCCCCCGCCCCACTCGACCTCACACAGTTCAGCGTTAGCTTTAGCGCGGGGCGCATGTCTTTCAGCGGACGTGGGGTTAGCGTTGCCGGCACTAACGCTAACGCTGTGTGTGGCCCTCCCACATCCCTTCAGCTGCCAGATAGCTCGGGTCCTGACCGCTAAATATGCTAACGTGAGCAGCCGGTGCTGGGAGCGTGAAGCCTGGCCCGCGCGCCGAAATCACTAGCAAGATGTTGGCGTCTGTGTTGCTAGCATGCGGGTGTGTTTGAAGTTTGAGTGTGTGTGTGTGTGTGTGTGTGTGCTCTTACTAGAAGCCGTGTTCTGTATCCACACACATACACAAACACACACACACACCGCCACCCACGGTTAAGTCAGATGGGGGGCAGGGGGGTTGACTATCTCTCACTCTCGCTTACTCTTTTTCATTTGTTACTGCATTGCCCAATTATTTGCTCTCTTAAGCCTTGTTCTCTACTACTACTTCTCTGTCTCTCATGTTCATATATTTACTTTATTCTAATTCTTGCAGTATGGGTTTCCTCCCTTTATTTATAGATTATTATCTACCTCTCTCTCCCCATCCTTCTTTGATTTTCCTAATGATGGGCTACACACACACTTCCCATTTATACAGTACAAATAAAAGGCTACTTTCAGGCCAGAAACCCCATCCAAAATATCCTGCGCATCAAAACTGTGCATGTGTGTGCTTGCATGCATGCATGTGTGTGTGGTTGCCGTAGTGATACGTGCACACATACGCGCACATTCCACAAATGTGTGTCTTGGCATGAGATGGCCCCGTGTGTGTGTGTGTGTGTGTGTGTGTGTGTGTGTGTGTGTGTGAGTGTGGTTGATACTCTTTATACTTTTCAACTGAAGCTCAGTCCCTTGTATTCACTATTTGGCCTTCATCAGGGCATGGACACGCTTGTTTGTCTTTGCATGTGTGTGCGTGCATGTGTGTGTGTATATATGTGTGCATAAGTGCACATGCGTGTGTTTCAGCTCTGGTTGCAGCCTTAATCAACATCAGTGTGTCGCAGTATTTAACAATACTTGACATATTTTTAACCATGTAAAATGTCTAGTGAGTACCTTTCACATACATTCACAACAGCATCACTGTAATGCCTTGCCTGTAGCATAATGAACCTCTTTATTCTTTAGATATATTTATTTATTTAAATGTAAACCTATCTACAGTATGTCATGTATAAAGGTAGGTTTATCTGTCAATACTTTCACCTCTCATGTAATCCAGATCTACATAACAAAAAGTAGAGTAGAGCGTTCCACATAGACACACAGATAGAGAGAGAGAGTATTTCTTTATCCTGGGTGTCCTGACTATAACACTGTATAATGTCATAACAGCAGGATCACTGATTCAGCCTCCAGGTCTCTCATCGTATTTCATTAGGTATCTCTGTTGTTATTAGTTAGATAACACCAAGTGTTTAGGCTCTGCTTTTAGAAAATACTGACCAGACAATAGCCCCCCTCTCTCTTTCACTCTTTCTCTTGTCTTACTCAGTATCTCTCTCTCGCTCTCTGTCCCTCTCTCTCTGTCTCTGTCTCTCTCTCTCCACAATCTTCCTTTGTATCTCTCCCCCAGCCTGCTCTTTGGCACCATCCTGTATCGCTCTCACAAGGACACGCTGACCTGTGTGTGTGTGCGTGTGTGTGTGTGTCCTCGTACACGCTCACCCATGCATGCGCAAGCTAATCTTTATTATACTTCACGGCTTTTGATATCTTGAATCTACCCCCCCCCCCCCCCCCCCCCCACACACACACACACACACACACACACACACAAAAACACACCCACCCCTCCTAAACTTCTGACTTCAAACACGACACACACCCCACTGGTGTGTGTGTGTGTGTGTGTGTCTCTGTCTCGGTTTGCTGGTCTCTGATCTGTTAAGAGGAGACAAGGGTCCTGCAGAGATTAGACACACTGATGCCCCTGCACACACACACACTCTCTCACACACACATACACACTCACAGTAGATAGACTAGTCCAAAGGAGATAGGGTTTAGATGTAGTATGTACAGTGACACGTACAACTGTGTGTGTGTGTGTGTGTGTGTGTGTGTGTGTGTGTGTGTGTGTGTGTGTGCGCGTGCGTTGGTGACTGCATGGCTGTATGTCTGCATGTTTGTGTGCATCATGGTTTGTATCACTGCAGGTAACTGTGGGTGACACACACACACACAGTGGTATTTTTAACACACAGTCAGACCTAAAAACCCACTAGGAGGACTCACAAGCCACTACAAGCCAAACACACACACATAGACACACACACAGTAAAAGATACATGCGCATGGTTTCAACTGATGCAAGTGTTGCCAAGAATACACTGGTTCATTGCTGGAGTAGTAAAGACATATATTCAAGTGTGTGTGTGTGTGTGTGTGTGTGTGTGTGTGTGTGTGTGTGTGTGTGTGACTGCATGTCACCGGTCATTTAGGCAGTGGCTGAACAGCTGCATGTGGGTTGTATTTGTATATTTGACAATGGTCTCTCTCTCTCTCTCTCTCTCTCTCTCTCTCTCTCTCTCTCTCTCTCTCTCTCTCTCTCTCTCTCTCTCTCTCTCTTCCCCCCCCCCCTCCTCCCTAGTCCTCCTCAAGCTATCAAAGCAGTCAGCGCTGACCAGTTCCCCATCTTAAACACATACTACTACTTTTTATTCATGGCCTAAGAGAAGCCAGATGTAAAGTCTCACACAAACACACATCCGTAGTTTTAGATTGTTCACACTTGTGTTTGACTTTTGATGGGTGTGTGCACATGCGTGCGTGCATGTGGCTCTGCACTCCACACACCATGACTGAGTGTGTATGTTTAACTTGGGTAATTCTACCTGTTGTGATGTGTGTGTGTGTTTGTGTGTTTGTTTGTATCGTCTCCTAGTTACGGGGTTCTCTGTTTGGTCAGAAGGCGCTTTCTCTCTCTCTCTCTCTCTCTCTCTCTCTCTCTCTCTCTCTCTCTCTCTCTCTCCCTCCCTCTTTTTCCCTCTCCCTCTCTTTCCCTGCTTTCTGTGTGCTGACTCAGCTGATTGGAGAGCGTTTAATAGGGTCTGTTTTGCAGATCCGGCAGCGTTTAATGGGGTCTGTGTGTGCTTTCTGGGCTCCGAACCAAGGACTACTCAGCCCAAAAGTCTTCAAACAGAGAGAGAGAGGGGGAGAGAAATGAAGGGGATGCTGGAGGGAGAGAATGACAATCAGAGAGAGACATTGGAGGGAGAAAGGGAGAGGAGCGGGTGGGGGAGGAAGAAAGAGGGGGAGATAGAGAAAGAGACTAACGAGAGCAAAAGAAAACAGAAGGTACAGTGAGAGGATGAATAGTTGTAGAGATGGAAACCCCAAAAAAAAGAGCGATAGACAGATGAATGCAGCAAATGGAAGATAGGTGGAAATGTGGATTGAACAGGAGGAGAGGAGCTACAGAGGAGAGGGAAGGGGAGAATGAGATTGTGTAAAGAGACTACAGAAGGATAGAACTGAGACACGTGTGTGTCTCAATGATAACTGATGCTAGAGGCCTTGGCAGGCAGGGTTTAACAGGATATGGCTTGGCACTGCTACACTACAACTATTTACTCTTAGTTTACTGTTCTCTCAGCTATATGTTGCCCTGTAGGCCAAGCAAAGAGTGTGTGATGCATCTGTGTCGGAAATAGCATGTGCATGTCTTTGCACATGTGTATATATTTATGTTTTATGTGTTTTACTGCATGTATTGGTCATATCATCATGTGTGTGTGTGGGTGTGTGCATGCATGCATGTGTATCCGTATGTGGTGCGTGTGCCTGTGTTTGCCTCTTGTTTGTGTGTGTGTGTGTGTGTGTGTAGGACACAGTATATTGACCTTGTCTGTTGCTGCCGGTTCCCAGAATGTTGATGAATAAATAAAGGCGTGACGCCTCCCATGTGAGCCCGTCTGCAAGCGAGACAGAGTGACACTACACACACACCCACACAAACACACACACACACACTCTCTCTCTCTCTCACTTGTTTGTTTCTCTCCACTATGGTGTATTTGCGCAGTTGAATAATGTTGGTTCACTGTAACACTGACACCAAGTCAGGCCTCGCCTTTCATCTCTTTATCTAGATGTGTGTGTGTGTGGGGGTCTGTGTCTGTGTGTGGGAGAGAGAGCAAGATGGATAGAAAGCCTATGTGCTGACAGACTCCCAATGTCTCTCTCTCTCTCTCTCTCTCTCTCTCTCTCTCTCTCTCCTACGTTCAGTCTTTCCTATCCCAGTCCTATAAGGCAGAGTGCGCTAACACAACGCTAGATGCGAACACCGCTCACATTTGAGAATGACATAACAAACACACTCTCTCGATCATAGTTGTAAACAAATCTAGAGCGGCTAGCTAGCCATAATAGTGTAACACACACACACTCTGTCTCTGTCACACACACGCACACACACACACAGAGTTATAGTGACCCCGGTCAGCAGAAGAGAGAGGAGGGAGGTGTGTGTGTGTGTGTGTGTGTATTCACATGAAAGGCAAGGCCACCGCGGTGGTCATGGTGGGGGGGCGGGGAGGGTTAAGAATTGTGGGTTAAAGGTTGACCCCAGGCTGCCAGGCCCTGCACACGTGCCCTGGAGCAGGTGTCCTAGCAACCGTGCTCAGAGACAGTCTGTAGTCAATGGTGTGTACACAGATACACACACACCCCACACATACATGCATGCTTAAACAAGGGCACAGAATTACACACAATGGGATGATGTTGAAAATGAGCGAGAGAAGCAGAAAATGTGGGGAGAGAGAGAGAGAGAGGGAGAACAAGCGAC
>JACYXH010000019.1:1831594-1892410 GCA_026745465.1 Lota lota
GCATCCGGACTGAGAGAACGACAGAGTGAAGACTAGAGAGAATGAGAGTAATAGATCTACAGAGAGGGAGAGATGGCGAGATTGAGGGACAGAGAAGGATAGAGAGAAAGCAATAGAGTGAGGATAAAGGTAGAGAGAGAGAGTGAGAGAGGTAGCAAGAAGGAGAGGAGGAGATAAGAAGCAAGGCATTGAGGTTGGGAGCCCTGCAGGGCTTTGTGTGACTGGTACAGACCAGACCACCTACAGGGGTCAACGAGTTCACCAGCACCTCAAAGTTGTTCTCACCTCCGCCCCCACCACCCTAACCCCCACCTTAGCTCCCCCCACACCCCGGGTGGGGACTCTCAGGTTACTGGTCGACACAAGCGAGTTGAGAGGTTATTGATAGTTACTACAACCATCCATTTATTTTAATAATTCTAAATGTTCTCGTCTTCACACTCAAAACACCCTTCTCTCAATCTGCTGATGTCAAACGTTTCCTTAACTCTCTCTCTTTCTCTCCGTCTCTCTCTGTCTCAGTCTCTCTTTCTCTTTCTCTCTCTCTCTGCTTTTAGGTGCAAGTTTGTGTGTGTGTGTGTGTGTGTGTGTGTGTGTGTGTGTGATGAGGGGGTGGGAAGGGTGGGGGTGCGTGTGGGTGGGGGGTGTCACCAGAGAGACTGCTACTACCAGTGTTAATTGAACACAGCTGTAACTCGTTAAACATTAATTGCCAATTAATCAGCTTGCATGCTCCCAGTTGACTATATTCCTTAAAAGAGAGGCAGAGAGATAGAGGGAGAGGGAGGGAGGGAGGGAGGGAGGGGTTAAATTATTCAAGGTGCCACTAGAAAATGAGGGAAGCCTGTCTCCCACTTTGCTCACTCTTTCACTCTCTCACTCTCACTCTCCCTCTCTGTCTCTCTCAATCCATTCCCCCTTGCTTCAATCAAACCATTCATTAGATTTTCTTCTCTTATGCACATCCACAATGCCTATCAGTCCACTCTCTGTAGTCCTTCTACTGAGAGAGACATAGATGGAGGAATGGAGAGAGAGGGAAAGAGGACGTTTCATAGAAGAAGAGTTAGCAAACCGACGCAAACCGAATTGACACATTGATGCACCCTGATGATCAGGGTCAAACACACACTTTGTTTCTCTACGTGTGTGTGTGCGTATGTGTCAGTGTGGTCGTGCATGCGTCGTGCATGCGTGCGTTTATGTGTGCTGTTGCAGTAGACCAGTAGACCAGGTTTTAGCCAGTGTGTGTGTGTCTCTTATATAACTGCACTGTGTACAGCACAACACAGAGAACCCTCATTCCCGTACTGAACTCATTGACACACATTCTCTCGTTCTCCTTCTCTCTCTCTCTCTCTCTCTCTCTCTCTCTCTCTCTCTCTCTCTCTCTCTCTCTCTCTCTCTCTCTCTCTCTCTCGCTCTCCACCCCGCTCCCTCATTCTCCCTCTCCATCTCTTCTTGTGCTCTATCCCGTTCTCCCTCCCTCTCTTTTTCTCTCTTTGCCTCTTCGCTTGAATCTCTGTCCTCTTCTCTGTCACCTCTATGAACCCCCCGCTCTCTTTCATCCCTCCCTCTCTCTCTCCGTCTCTCTATCCCCCATCACTCTTTTCTCTGCAGAGCATTGTGTTTGTTCCCTCTGCCCTGTTAGTATAATCGCTCAATTAAACGCTCTCTTAAACACTTTGGTTCTTTCTGTTGTTTTTCATTATGGCTCCCCCATCTCTCTATCACTGACTCGCTCTTTCACTGACTATATTGCTCTCTCTATCACTGACTCTCCTTCAGTGGCTCTATTGCTGTCTCTATCACTGACTCCCTCTATCACTGACTGTTGCTCTCTCTATCACTCTCTATAACTGACTATATATCACTGACTATTGCTCTCACTACCACTGACTCTCTTTCACTGACTCTATTGCTGTCTCTATCACTGAATCTCTCTCCATCACTGACTCTATTGCTCTCTATCACTGACTATCACTGACTCTATCTATCTCTCTTTCTCTCTCTCTCTCTCTCTCTCTCTCTCCTTCTCTCCCCCTCTCTTTCTCTCTTCCTCAGCTCTACACTCTCTCTCTTCACCTGGGACCCGATTTTACAAATGCGCTGAGCTCGGTGGCTGGGAGCCAAACGAGCGTGGCCATTAATCAATTTCAATGAGAGAATTACGCAACACGCCACTGTAACAAACGGCCTCCCCTCTCTTCGTTATGTATTGATGGCATATTTCTCTCCCTCCCTCTCTTTCCCTCCCTCTCTCTCTCTCTTGCTGGCTTGCTTATTACATTTTTTCCCATAGATGAACATTGTTTAAAGAGCAAGTGAACCCAAAACCATTTTTGTTTTGTTTTAAACGTGGTAATATGTCTTCTGTGATCGTCAACATAGTAATCGATGCCATTTTATCACCGTTACTGGAATAAGGCCCTAATTAGAGAAAACAGGAGTAAAACCCTATGTTTGTCACAACCCAGGGTCACCGGCAGCGAGGTGTTTGTGGACGTGTAGAGCTCTGTCTGGGCTCTGGAAAGTTTAGCTTCTCGGATACATAGTGTATTGCCACGGTGTGTGTGGCTGTACGTATGTGTGGAGGTTGTTCTGTGCAGCCGTTGATTTTGATGTTCATAGTCTTAGATGTTCTGGATTCCCGGACACCTATATTATAACGCTACGGTGTGTAGCGCATTTCATATACAACATTGCTCATTAAAACCCTCACACCAAACGACGGTACTAAAAAGGTATCACAAAGTTGCCGTGGGTCGTAACAATGGGGATAACACGCCCCCCCCTTCCTAAAACTATCCATCCAAAACCAATTTTTTTAAATGTCATAGTGTTCGAATTCCAGCTGAAACAGTGGATTCACTTGCTCTGTAACAACGTTCATGTAATTGCATGGTTTATTGTTGGTTTCTAAGAAATCATCTTGGCTTTTACTGCAGCAGCCTTTGAGAGGTAGCTTCAGGCTGTTGAAAGGTGCTTGCTTAACATGTGACAGAGATAACGCACACATACACACTCGGTTGTATATTATTGAGTTTATTGACAGGTTGAAGATGGATGGAACATGTGTTAGGGGAGCTGGATCGGTGTTCAGCCAATCACAGTTGTTTAATCTACTTCCTGATGGGCCCACAACACACAGATCATATCAAAAGCTTAACCCAATTTGTAATGCCACTTGTGAGAAGTGCACAGGGTTTCAGAGGAGAACATCTATTTGTTAAGGGCACACTCTCTTTGTAAGCAAAATTTACAACGAAATGTGTTACTCTTACATTTTGTTTGAAGTCTTGTTGTGGATTTACAGTTGCTCATGGGCTTTCAAGTTATATGCAGTTAGTCTCTTCCTTGTATTGGTCCTGTGTAGCTCCATTGGTCGAGCATGCCGTACACTGCCTGGGTTGAGGGTTCGATTCCCACCGGGACCACTCATGCTAAGACAGTATGTACTCACGGTATTGACACATTGGATAAAAAGTGTCAACCAAATGGCATAAAGATTTATTCTTCATGTCTTTAGGTGAGGAAGGAGACAGAGTAGCACCATAGCAGAAGAACCAGGAACGCTTACCCAAGACAGGAAATCCAACAAGGAGATCTTCCTTGTTGGTAATACTTCCACGGTGACAGGGGCTAACAGTGGCAGCATTTGGCGTAACGACTAGGTTGAATTAAGGACAGAGTAGAATTTGAGAGTCTAAAATCAAAATAAAGAGATGCTTGTGGACAATTTTTAAATGTCACTGTTTTAATTGTTAGTCGGTCAACAGCCTGGTTTGGATAGCTCTGCTTAGCATGCTAACCATGGTAGCTAGCCATGTCAGGAATACATAGAACATGCGCGGGTCACGGTGGCTCGTCGCCTAGCAACAGAATCACGACCGCTAGGGATGCTATCCATATGGACGGTAGGTATTCAGATAGATTATATTATATATGCAGTGTTTGTTTTTACACATTTACATATTTTAACACTTTTATATCGCTAGTTTTCTCCAGACAAGGCTATAATTCGAGGGTGTAACACAAGGGTGTAACCATGACCTCTTGAGCAACAGATTGAGGTAATGCTACTTATGGCACGGTTCTGAGCTGGGTAACCCACCAGGGAAACGAGCAGGCAAGTGGGGCTGTGGCCGATTTCACCAGCTCTGGAGGATCGATACACAGAGCACGCTGGACGTTAAGTGTTGAATAACAGAACTCACTCATGTTGCAAACATGCTTACAACACACACACGCACGCACACCGGATACACACACCAGACAGACACACACACACACACAGACCCCTTGTGATACACAATGAGTGCAGGGTAATGTAATATAATCATGCATGAGAGGGAGGGAGGGGGAAAGCAGAGAGAGAGACAGAGAAAGCAGAAAGGGAAAGGTGAACGTAAAGAGAGAGCGAGAGAGACAGAGAGATGGGGGGTGAAAGAAAGCAGGAATAGAGAGCTCGACAGAGATACACAGGGTGAAAGCAGAAAGAGAGAGAGGGCGAGGGAGATGTATGTAAAGAAAGCAGGAAGAGCTATATAGGGTGAAAGAGAGAGAGCGGGAGGAGCCAGTGAAATCTATAGGAGTCATTGAGTGCAGCAACATTACTGTGCCTACATTATCTACACACTGTGCCCCTGGTCAGCGAGAGCACCCCCCCCCCCCCCCCCCCCCCACACACACACACACACACACACACACACACACTGCATTTTCCATGTCTCTCTCCCTCTACCTTTCTCACTCTCTCTCTTTCCCATCTTCTCTCCTATTGCACACTCTCTCTTCGTCTCTAACAGTCTCTCTATCTTTCTCTCTCTCTCTCTTTCTCTCTCTCTCTTCGTCTCTAACCCTCTCCCTCTGTACCTCTCGCTGTCTCTCTCTCTCTTCGTCTATAACCCTCTGCCTCTTGCTGTCTCTCTCTCTTCGTCTCTAACCGACTCCCTCTCTCCCCTCTCTCTTCCTCTTCTCTTTCTTACTGCACTTTTTTTCCACTGTGGAATTCCAGCTCCCAGCACGCGGCCGGCTCCAGTGTGTGTGTCTGTCTATTTGTGTGTGTGTTTCTGTCTATCTGTGTGTGTGCATGTCCTGACTAGAATGAGAGCGTCCTATCCACTGGCGTATTTTTTTTGTGTGTGGATTTTGCTGGATTCGATTTCTTTGTATTTCTATGTTAAAGTAGGGTGACTTTTTTCTCACATACCCTCAGCACCATGTTTACAAGTCATTAACTGACTAACAGCAGACCAAAGAGGAATGGAATTAGCATTATGCATTACTGACCTTAATTGACCCTAATTGTCTTCGTTTCAAAATTCACATAGTGTGTGTGTGTGTGTGTGTGTGTGTGTGTGTGTGTGTGTGTGTGTGTGTGTGTGTGTGTGTGTGTGTGTGTGTGTGTGTGTACATCCCCCTGACTTCAAATTCACACATCTGCTGGTGTGAGACAAATTTTGCCCGGTTCACATCTGGGTTATAAAACATGTCTGTGTGTGCGCACGTATGTGCTCAGTGTCTAAGCGTGCACAGACACTCGCCCTTATAACACCACTTTTGACTGACATGGATTCAGCTATTCAACTCATTTGCATGTAAGCTTCAGTGCCACAGTTGAAGGTTGTGGATGTCATGGCTTTTGGTTTTGTCCGGGATTTAGCATAGATATAGCATGTTAGAGTGACGCAACACTGCTGCTACGTTTACATCACTGCCTGCTAACAAGAAGCCCTAGAAAGAGAGCGACAGAGAGGCCTACAGAATGTATAGAGAGAGAGAGCCTTCTGATCTTCCATTCCATCTGTTTGAGACATAGGCAGTGATGGGGAGCTAGGAAGAGAGGGGAGGGGGATGGGTTGGAAGAGGAGAGGAGGGGAGGTGAGAAGAGGGGAGGGGGGGAGGCGAATGAGAACGAGGCCAGAGGATAGACGGAGGGAGGTGGTGTGGAAGAGAGGGGGTGGGGGTGGGGTGGGGGGGGGGGGGGGGGTTCTGTTTAGAGAAAAGGCAGGGGAAAAAAATCAGAGAGGCTGGCTGGGGGGTTGGGCTCTGAGCCTGTGTGTGTGTGTGTGCATGCGTGCACGTGTGTATGTGTGTGGGAGAGAAAGCAGCAGCAGAGAGAGAGAGAAAGAGAGTGTGTGTGTTCTGTTCCTTTCCTTTCTTTGTTTGACTACTGAGTGGGAAAGCGAGACAGAAAAAGAGTGTACATGCGCGAAATAGAGAGAGGGTGAGGGAAAGAGGGAGGAGAGAGAAAGAAAGAGAGGGACGAACAGATGAAGATCCACAGCGAGACACGCTCCTCACTTTCTTTTTTGGATGAGGAGAGAGAGAGAGAGACAAAGAGGGGATTTCTATTTTGGTTTTAATTTTTTTTGCATGGGGAAATATTACAGCAACCCTGCTTGCGTCTGACAACAGTGTCCCGTTGTAAGGGTCCCTGGGTTTGTGTTTGTATGCGTGTGTGTGTTTTGAGCGCTGGCTCGGTCTGCTCCGTGTGTGTTTGTGTTGCGAGGGGGAGGCAGCCCGTGCGATTTAAAGGGAACACAAAGCTAGGAGCGCAGGCAGCCTGATAGAATCTGCTGAGCTAGCCAGCACGCTCCGTCCCAAACACCCCCTTGCTTTTGGATTTACTACCACCACCAGCGCCACCTCCTCCTCCTCTCTCCATACACAAGCGAACACACCACCATGGTAAGAGAAGTTCCTATTATTAGCAGTTAGCCACTGCCGTGCTCGGTTCTCAGCTGTGTTCCCCGGATATGCTAGCGGTGGCTACGCTGTAGACAAAAGCACAGGGAAAGTTGCTGTAGTTGTGTGTGTGGATGGAGCCGGGGAGCTAGGCTAGGCTAGCCGTGCGGAATGCTGCACAAAGAGAGAGCTGTGTGTGCTATCCAGCTGGAGCGCACTGCTTATGTCACCGGGGCGCTTTAAATGTCCCCACGGCTCACTAGCTATTTGGATAGCATGCCGGAGCGTGGAAAAATACATAACTATTTTATTTATTTTCTCTCTTGTTCGTTTTCTCCAGCGTGTTTTTTTCTTCACTATTGCCCCTCGGTTGTTGTTTCCAGTTTTATTTATTTTTTGCCTTTTTCTTGCGTCCAACTGCAGATTCCTGTGTAATAATAATGCAATATACAAAGGATAGCCTCCTAGTCTATATTCTGCTCTTTTCCCTTTATTCGCAATCACATTATTTATGAAACCAATACATCTTCATATTCTGTAGCTGACAGCAATATGTCTTAAGACTTTAATAGCTAAAAACATTGTGGATATTTTTAAACTTGAAACACAAACACAAAATGCCGGTTCTAATTAACTTTTGATAAATTGCTGTATTATTATACATTTGTTTGTATTCTCAGAATATATTTGTATAATGTAGACTACTGGGTTAACCATTACACTGGGCAGCACCGGCTGTGCGTACGTGTGTGTAATTGATTATAGAGAGAACAGTGGGAGAGATGATGACAGTGTGTGTGTGTGTGTGTGTGTGTGTGTGTGTGTGTGTGTGTGTGTGTGTGTGTGTGTGTGTGTGTGTGTGTGTGTGTGTGTTGGTGCGCACGCTCCCTGGCTGCTTGCTCTGGTGAGTGTGTGAGAAACGGAACACTTGCTGCCTCCAAACCGGCGTCTGTCTGCAGTTATTGTTGGTGTCAGCTTTGTTAACTGCACGGGATTGGACGCGTTTTACTGTTGTAGCTTTCTAGTCGGTCTATTTTGGTCGGGTGCATTTAATCTGTTTGTGTGCGTGCGTGTGTGTGTGTTTATATATATGTTGATTCTTCCAACCCCAAATAAGCCTGTGCCCCCACATTCAAACATTCTACAAATTATCAAGCGCTAACTAGCACCACAGGGGGCCAGCTGCCTCATACTGTACACTACTGTAAAACGATCCGGCACTGCCGTGTGCACGCGTCAACACACACACTCACTGTGTTACTATTCCATTTGCAACCCATTCTCTTCCTCTATCCCAGGGGAATTTTCCTTCTCTCTCTTCCTCTCTCCCTCTCTCATGTTCATTAATTCATTACCAGCGGAAATGGAGCCTCTCTTTGCACCCCATTCCACCCATACACACACACACACACACACACACACACACACACACACACACACACACACACACACACACACACACACACACACACACACACACACACACACATCCCACAACCACTTCCTGTCCAGCTGCGGTTATCCAATAGCAACGTGCCATGAAAAGTTCAGCCCGGGTCGCGTGCTACAGGGGTTTGGGGATAGCTCAGCCCCGCGCCGCGGTCTCGCTAGCTAGCTGTCTGCTGCTGCTGCTGCCGCCGCCTTGCCCTATTAGGGAATACTGTACACAGGACGCAGCCTCCTCGCTAGTGCTGGGCTAATCTGTTTATACTGTACTGCCGGTTCCCATGCAAAACCAAGGCAAGAGGGAGGAGAAAGAAATGTAGGCATGTGTGCATGAAACTCTCACTCTGCGACATGCACAAGTATGGAATGTACCGCAGGATGTAGGGGTGGATGCCGTGCGCAGTTGAACAGGAAATACAGGGAATAGGTAATGGGGGTGTGATAAGTATAATGTGTTGGCATGGCGACGTAGAACAACAAAAAATGTGTTCCTCTTTCTATTAGGGGGTTTGTTAGTAGTTGCAGCTAGCACTAGCAATTGCTGCAAAAACAATTGCTCTGTCCTGCAAAGCCACACCAAACTAACCCCCCATGTATAATACACATACACGCGCACATACGCACACTTGCACCACCCTCTCTCCTCTGGAGATGCACACAATAACACAGAGTGAAGTGTGTGTGTTTGTATATGCACGTGTGCACACTTGCGTGTACTCCTCTCTCAACACCCAGCCTCCCTCCCTCTCCTATGCCCCTGGGGTAGAGCACCTCACCCCCATCCACCCACCCACCCCTTTGGCTGGAGGTGAGGATGCAGTGCGGTGGTGGTGGTGTGATTGTGCATTCATTGGAATGGAGTCTGGGATGGGAGGGGGGAGGGAGAGGAGGTGATTGAGTGCGGTGCCTGAAGAAGAGAAAAAAATGGCGACAGGAGGAGGAAGGAGGGGTGTTATAGGGGGGAGGGGTGGGCTGTCTAGTGTGGGGGAGGATGCAGAGGAGGAGGAGGTTGTGGGAGGCAATAAGAGCAGAGTAACAGCAGGTTCTGGGGTGGAGGTGTGGAGGGGGAGGCTGGCGCCAGGCAGAGAGAGAAACGGAGAGCTTGAGAGACGGAGAGCTTGAGAGACAGAGAGAGAGCTACAGAGAGGCAGAGAGCTAGACAGAGAGAGAGACAGAGTGAGTGGGAGATACACACATAGTGCTAGAGAGAGAGAGACAGAGCTAGAGAAAGAGAGAGAGCTAGCGAAAGAGAGGTGTTGTGGTTTGCTAGGGTTTCAACTCTACCAGGTTTGGTATTGTGTGTACATTACACATAGAAGTCATACAGGGACACAAGCTACTCAAATCTCTTATCCAATCACGATGACAGCTTTGGATTTACCAAGAATAGACCAAGAGCTCAGCTGTCAGTGAAACAAGCATAGCACAAATGGCATAGACATTCATATATTGAACCATTACAGTTTTACATGCAAGTCTTTAATAATAACATTAATACTACCTTTTTAATAAAGACTCAGACCAAACCTTGCGCCACCTTACCTGCACTTAATGTAGGTGCAATTCTGCCTACCACAGCTGACTATGTTTTCCAGATTTGTGGGCACGTGGGCGTTAATTTCAGTCCCTGGTCTCGTGCCAACATTGTCTTGGTTGAAACGGGGCTTTCACTGTATCACACTTGACTTAAAGAGCACACAACAACGACACTGCCGTCACGAAAGCCAATCAAAGGAGGCTGTTGTTTATTCAGCTGTGTGTGTGTGTGTGTGTGTGTGTGTGTGTGTGTGTGTGTGTGTGTGTGTGTGTGTGTGTGTGTGTGTGTGTGTGTGTGTGTGTGTGTGTGTGTGTGTGTGTGTGTGTGTGTGTGTGTGTGTGTGTGTGTGTTAACTAGGGTTCTCTACTTGGAGGAAAAGGAGAGAGCACGAAAAAGCCATCGATTAGTAAATAGAGGTACAGCAAATGTATTATTGTTGAAGATTAAAACATCACAAGCTCATTAGTAACCCATTTTTGAATGAACACCACACACACACACACACACACACACACACACACACACACACACACACACACACACACACACACACACACACACACACACACACACACACACACACACACACACACACACACACACACACACGCTGAGTGTGCATGTGCAGGGGATTCTGACTGTAACTGTTGTCCCGTTGCCCTGAGCAACCACAGTTGGGGCTTCTGTCAATAATTCCTATCAGTCCACACGCCCGGTGTCCGCGACTACCAAAGTACTATCCGCCTATCAATCCCAAGGAAACTGTTTCGCAATATAGAGACCTTTAACTTTAACTGATATCAACAGTTTATTTTATTAAGATTATGGTTCCCAGTCCAGTTGCTGGACTGCACTACCACTTCCCTGAGTGAAAAATAATCTGTGGAACCCACAAAGGTGTATGCATGCACATACACACACCACTTAGATGTACCTTTTACCTGCTTTATTCGTCTTTGTTTAACTTGCATTTCACACCACCTGCGTGAACTCTGAACTCGCATGAATGCACTTGATGGAGGTCAAAGTTGACGCTGTGTGTGTGTGTGTGTGTGTGTGTGTGTGTGTGTGTGTGTGTGTGTGTGTGTGTGTGTGTGTGTGTGTGTGTGTGTGTGTGTGTGTGTGTGTGTGTGCACGCACTCAAGGCAGTGCTGGTGTACATGTGACAAGTCACAAGAGTCTCTGCTTCAATTATCTTTTTATTGTCGATTGGCAAAGGACACTGATAGAATTGTGTGTGTTTATGATGTCTCCTGCATAATGTGCGGTCTATGTGAAGAAGGGTTTTTATTGACTCTGATAAAAGCCGAGGGATTGAGGGAGGGAGGGAAGGAGAGAAGGAAGATAAAAGAACATAAAAGAACATAATTGGCATTGAATCGTATTTTTCCCACCTTTTTATTTACCCACAATCCCAGTGGTTTCTCCAGCCTGCTTGTAGAGGAAGCATCGTTCACGTTTTATGAACCAAGGGAGACAAAAGTAAATTTTTACTTTCTTCTAATGGTCCTCTTCTTCTACTCTTCTTCTACTCTTCTTCTATACTTGCCATAGCCTCTTACCATTGGCCGTCGATGATGTCCGTCTATTTTAAGTCCTTGTCTATTTTCGTTGGATTTCAGTCTATTCTAAGCAGCCAAAGGATTATACAAAGGTTGCACAAAAAAGCATGCACAGATGCAGATGCACGCATGTATTGCTCGTTTTCGCCCTCGCCGTCTCGCGTACCCGTGCTGACATGTGATATTTCACCCCATGCATGTTTTTCTCTTCACTGTAATTGTCAACGCAACAAAAGCAAGTGTCGCTTTGATGTGTCTGTTCTGCCTTCATACAGCTCACTCTCTCTTTGTCTATGTCTTTGTTTGAATGAAAGATGCCTAAAGGTTGTCATCAGGCTGTGTGTGTGTCTGTGTGTGTGAGACTTTATGAATGAAAAGGCGTGTGGATTTCACCTCCATTCATACCCCACCAGGTATTTATTGCACTTCCGGAGTCAGAATCCCCATTAGCAACTAGCCACTCCTGTCTGTGACCCATGCCCGTGACCCCTAGGTTACCTCATTGATTCTGCTGATTGGCTGCTTACAGTAATGGATTCATTGGATTATGTTTCTGTCTTAGAGAAGGTGCGAGATATAGAGATGTAAAGAGAGAGAGATAAAGAGGGGGGGAGAGAGAGAGAGGGTGGAGAGAGGGATGAAAGCTTTCAAACATGCTTTCTAGGCTTTTTTGGCTCCTCTATCTGTCTATCACGCTCACTCTCTCTCAGTACAACTCTCCTTCTCACTCACTCACTCACTCACTCACCCAAACCTAGTTCTACATCCAGCCCTGGCCCGGGCGGTCTTGTGTAACGTCCTAGATAGCAGGCCCCTACGCGTGGTGTCCACACAACCCCCTCTCCTCCTATCCCCTTTCAACTGTCGCGACAAGTTCAGTTTCTTTTTTTTCTTTTTCTTTTTACCCCAGTAAGTGTTGTCTTAGTTACTTCTACTTCTTTGTTTGGATCCGTTAATGCAGGTTTTGTCTTTCATTGTGTGTGTGTGTGTCTGTGTGTGTGTCTGTGTGTCGGTCTGTCTGTCTGTGTGTGTGTCTGTGTGTCTGTGTGTCTGTCTGTGTGTCTGTCTGTCTGTCTGTCTGTGTGTGTGTGTGTGTGTGTGTGTGTGTGTGTGTGTGTGTGTGTGTGTGTGTGTGTGTGTGTGTGTGTGTGTGTGTGTGTGTGTGTGTGTGTGTGTGAGAGAGAGATGTCTTGGCGTCTTTATTAGGCTTGCGGCTAGCTGTTTCTGTTTGTCTGGAGGGCACTGAGTGCACTGTGACCTCGTGTGTGTGTGTGTGTGTGTGTGTGTGTGTGTGTGTGTGTGTGTGTGTGTGTGCGCATGCATGCCTGGGTGTGTCTGTGTGCGTGTGTGTGCGCGTGCGTGTGGACCTCCACAAACTCCTGTAACCAGATCCGTCTGGTGAAGCCCAACCCAGACTCTGGTCTGCCCCCACAGCCCCTCACCCTTCTCCCTGTCTGACACCCAGCCCCCTCACACCCCACACCCCAGCCCCTTCCAGCTCCCCTCCTCCTCCCCCCGAGACCTCTCCACACTTCTTGTGTGCCATTACTCTCTCGTTCAACCCCTGTCTCTCTCTCCTTCTTCCACCCACCCTCACTGAATGCAGACCCCTGGGCACACTTCTCCTGCCCCATTGTCAAAGTGGAGCTCGTGTAGAGTTACTACCTGTGTTTGTCTTCGCTCACAGTGCCAACAGTGGAGCATGGAGTATTTGGGGATATTTGAATCGCTCATAATTGATGTGAGGAACTTTGTTGAACCCTTTGTTTGCAACTGACACACAGGAAACGGTATCATGAAGCTATAAAAAAAAGTTCTCCAATATCAGAATAGTAATCTAATCTATTAATCTATTACAACCGGAATGATGTTACAGAATCCTTTTCTTTGTAGCAGAATAAAAAAGGAACTATAGGGAACTATGGACATAGTATGTTTTATTTTTGTTTTGCCATCTTAATCCCTTTTTAGAAGGTGAGATAGAAAGATAGGAGGGAGATGCATGCAGAGAGAGTGAGATGGAGACAGATGGAGAGAGAGATGGATGGATGCAGAGAGAGGCGTATGTGTTCAGGTTCTACACACAGTATCTCATAAATAATATGTTGGAGACACTCGTGTGTGTGTGTGTGTGTGTGTGTGTGCCCTAGCCTGTGCTCAGGTTAGCGTGAAATCTGCAGCACCACCCCTCCTTTTCTCTTATCTACCCTACCCCCGAATCCATGCTTCCCTCGTTTGTGAGAGTGTGTTTGTGTGTGTGTGTGTGTGTGTGTGTGTGTGTGTGTGTGTGTGTGTGTGTGCGTGCGTGCATACATAGGGTAATTGAGGTGTGTGACCTTGCTGTGGGCCCAGGCAGGTGTGAGGAAGCGAGAGGATGAGGTGAGGGAGAGGAAAGGGGGGGGGGGGGGGGGGGAGGGGGGCTGGTGTCTGTGTGTGTGTATGGTAATATATGGGTGTTGCGTGTGTCTATATATATTCCTTTAAAAGTATGCCGCTGTGTCAAAACATAATATAAAGGTCGGTGTGGCTTCAAAAGCCGTTTTTGTGCTTCACGCACGCACACAATGTTCTCGCACACACATCATCGCTCCCCCCTCTCGGACATCTCCTCATCCCTCCTCATCCCTGCAGAACATGTATGCAATGTCACAGAGTTCCTTCTCTCTCTCTCCCTCCGTCCCCTCCCTTTATCCCTCTCTCCATCCCCCGTCCCCCCTAGCCTATTCTCTCTCGTCTGTTTTCTTTATTTATTGACTCTCTCTCTCACTCCATCTCTCTGTCTGTACCAAGTCATGCTCTCTCGCCATCTCAATCATTTAATGTATCTCTCTTTAGCTACACACATCGCTCTTTCTGTCCCTTTCTTTCTCAGTCTTGGGTCATTTTGGGTCTCCATATACACAACATCCCTTCATTGATTCGTTTCATTATCTATGTCTCTCTGTCTTTGTCTCTCTATCTCTGTCTCTCTCACTCACTCTCACACTCACTCTCTCTCTCACTCCCACACCTCTCACTCTCTCCTACACCTCTCTCACTCTCCTCATGTCTCTCATCCTCCTGTCCGCTCCCTCCACAGAGACGCACATTACAACTCTCCTATTAATACATGTATGGATCCCCCACACAAACACACACACGCAGGTGCATAATCAACCTCAGTGCACAGACGATGTGCAGGCACCGATGGGGAACGTTCACTTCTGCAGGCGGTTGCACATGTGTGCGCATGTGATTTAGTGGTGCTGTTGGATGCCGTAGGGGAGAGAGGGGGGGGGGGGAAGGAGAGGCTGAAGAGAGAAAGAGGGGATGACGAGAGAGAGAGGGAAGGTGGCAGAGTGAAGGGAGAGTGATGGAGGGAGGAAGTGAGAGAGAAGAGGGAGAGAGACTGAAGAGAGACAGAGAGGGAAGGAGGCAGGGTGAAGAGAGATGGAAGGAGGAAGTGAGAGAGACTGGTGAGAGAGGGAAAGGGATACGGGAAGAGAGACGGCAAGGGGGATGAAGAGAGAGAGGGAGAGCGTGAGGAAAAGGGAGGGAGAGAGACAGGTGTAAGGCAGATTGAGTTCTGCCTCATTTCCTCTGCCCTGCGCAGCTGGCCAAGGACACGCGTTCACGCGCACACACACAAACACACACATACACACACATTCAGGCGTCCATTAAATTCATGGATAGGGACACAATTGCTGCAGGCACCTTAAACAAAGAAGGGCAGTGCTCCATGAAAGCGTATCAGAGATAAGTGTGTGTGTGTGTGTGTGTGTGTGTGTGTGTGTGTGTGTGTGTGTGTGTGTGTGTGTGTGTGTGTGTGTGTGTGTGTGTGTGTGTGTGTGTGTGTGTGTGTGTGTGTGTGTGTGTGTGTGTGCCGTCTGGGTTATCACACACACACACACACACACACACACACACACACACACACACACACACACACAGATCTTTATAGGAGAGGATTACAGCAATGATTACGACAAGATTGACAAGTCATCACCATGACGACGCCGGCAGATCGCTCTTTGATTGGTGTGATGTCGTTACCCCTGACTTCAGATTTCTTGCCAATCAGACACAAACACACACTCACTCACTCTCTCTCACTCTCTCTCTCACTCACACACACACACACACACACACACGTGCAAGCTTACACACACACACGTGCAAGCTTACACACACAGACTCCATCACAGAATCCCATTACAATATGTACGTCTGTCTTTGATAATTCATCACATGAAGTTAAGTCTGCCACACAATTTCTCTTGCTGCTGCCAAACGAACGATTGTAGGGCGTCGAGGTAGACTGTGACATGCACACACACATCTGTGCCTGCTGCTGCTGTCACAAATTGGAAAGAGAATGGGACTCCATACAATGTAGGATTCATATCACAGAAAAAAAAAAGGTTTCTCTTTTCCCGGCGCCCCCTCTTGATAACAGGAATCATATTCACCAAGACGGATGTGGAATCGGATTTTACTGTATAGGGTATTTCGACAGTACACCATATCATTTTATTGTGATGGGGTCAACGTTCAGATCTTTATGTAGGGAATGTGCTGTGAAAACCTTGACCAAATCTTTTAAAAGAAAATCAGTATGATTTGGATCCATTTTGAGAGGATTTATTGATTCTCAGGATGTCAATATTGTTATTTATGTAACTGATACGTTATAAATCCAACTGAGTATTGTAGTACAGTTTAGTAACTGTATATATAATACTGGACAGCAGTGTACCACTTATCTGCTGTTGGAAACCTTTATATTCACGCATACTGAAATGTGCTCACATCATGCAATACAGTAGCGTTGTTAGCCTATGGAGTAGTTGTCGGTCTCTTTATATAGGCATACTGTACATTGACTACAGCGCAGTTCTGTGTTCACTAGCGAGCGTGCTCATCGAAACGGCTATGTCGGCATTTGTATAAATGTGTGTGTGTGTGCGCTGGTTTGAGCACGTATGTGCGCATATGAGTGGGAATGATCGGCATGTGTATGCGTGTGTGTGCGGGCCCGTTAATGTGCAACCTTGTGTGTGTGTGTGTGTGTGTGTGTGTGTGTTTGTGTGTGTGTGTGTGGTCCTGTGAAGATGTTATAGGGTCCACCATGTGGTGTTCACATGTGCTCCCGTGCAGATAAAGCAGTCTTTGTGTTCGGTTGTATGTTTGATTTAACAGATGGGGCTACATCAAGATGCAAGCGCACCTCTGCATGTGCCCACACACACACACACACACACACACACACACACACACACACACACACACTCAATTACGGTGCCATTCTGTAATTGGCCAGTACATTCTCTTACCTGTTTAGACAGGTAGGGTAGGTGATGGGACCTGACCACTGTCCTGTACACACACAGACGCACGCATTCGCCCACACACACGTGCACTCAGCAAATGGACATAGATCAACTCTGTGCACCCTCCTGCTAAAACCATGGAGGCTTTGGGGCACATTTTTGTTAGACTGTGTGTGCAAGGCAAGTCGTGACATGAAAAAAGCCTCTTATGCAGGTTGTTTTGACCCGCTAGCCCAAACATTTCAGAATCGTCCCTGTAGAAAGTGGTGTCGGCGTTACAGTGCTGACTGTAAAAAAGGTGTCAACTCTGTCACAAAATTCATACCTGCTCAGCTTTCCCCCACTTAGCAACTCTAGGCTGTTGTTTTGTCTGTTGGTTAGCAGTTGGCTCTAATAAATATGCTACTCAGAATAGTTCAATCTATTTATGGTTGGTAGCATGACATGGTTAAACTTAAAACTAGAATAATGGAAATATGGAAAAATGTCATGTATACCAAGATTGTTTTCAAATTTAGAACACAAAAGTGGCTGTTAGTTTTGTCAGTTAGGCGAACGTGCTCTAACCCCCTTTTCTCTAGTGTATTGTTTTTGTTCTAGCCTGACGCCAGTCGGTTTATCCCACACAGCGGTAAAACGTCACGGTAGCGTCCCTCTCTTTCCATCCTGCCAACCGTTACCGTAGCTGTGGTTTAAGTGAGTGACGCTCGCAACCTCCTCGAAGCGACGTGGTTTGTTCCCGTGCCCGTGTGGGGGAAGTAGGAGAAATAAAGAGACACATACCCGCTGAGTGTCTCACGCTAAACGCCCCGCTACTCTCTTCCTGAGGTCCGGAGTTTCAGTTGTGGCTTTGACTGCCCCCTTTATCATTAGACTCTGTCTAGACACCATTTACAACACACTATTCTTTCCTGTGGTCTCTCGCCCTCTCGCTTTCTCTCTCTGCCCATCTCTTCTCTCTCTCTGCCCCTTTCTCTTTCTCTCTCTTTCTATGTCCTCTGTCCTCTGTCCTCTTCTCTCTCGCTCTCTCTCTCTGTCCCTTTCTTTCTCTTTCTCTCTCTTTCTATGTCCTCTGTCCTCTTATCTCTCGCTCTCTTGCTCTCTCTGTCTCTGTCTCTCTCTCTGCTCAGAGCCACTTCATTACCAGACTGTGTGTGTGTGTGTGTGTGTACACGTGCGCTTGTTCCGCGGAGCTTCTGTCTGGATCTAGTTAGTCTCAACCCCAACCTCTGCTTTCATGTGGTGGCGGCCTTTTACCGCCTGTACGTACCCACGGCATGAGAGGAACTGTCTGTCACCTCATCTGTGTGTGTGTGTGTGTGTGTGGGTGGAGCTTTTGCGTGCGTCTGCTGCTGCCTTTGATGTTTGTTTGTTTTTGCGAGGGACGACTCTCGGTTAGGCGTGACCTTTTTTAGTGATTTCAGTCGTGACCTCACATACCCCTCAGCCACCCCCTCCCTGTCTCACCCCATAAATGATATACACCCATAAGTTAGACGTATACACATTTAGCATGTCTCTAGCTTGCATAGCAATCTTCTGTGCAAGCTAGATTCGGAATTGAATTACAATTTAGCCGTCATTTGACGGACTCTTCCAAAGCGACTTAAAGTGATAATCTTTACATTTTAAATGCATGTCGTTAAGGATCACCACAGCAAGACTGGAAATTGGGGTATGAACACGGTGCCTTTCAGCTGGGAGTCAAACACTCTGACAACTAGCACCATACAGATAAATGATGTAACAAAACGGTGTGTTCATATCTGCTGGTAAATCTTTGCTAGCTCTACCTCTCTCGCTCCCTCGCTATCTCTCTCTTCCTCTCTCTCCTATGTTCTATCTTCTGATCATTATTGGTGCAGCATGCAGTACTTGGAAGAGACATTAGGTGCAAAGGTTGACCTTAATGACTTGACGCCCGACAGCATGTCTACCAGGAGACGCAAGGTGACCGGTAAAACCAAACCTTATTGATACAAGCGAAACATAAACAAGGTCAAATCAAATGAGTTGCACAGAAACAGGCAGGCGAAGATGGAAGGTACTTAGTGTGGTAGGGGGAGAAAGTGACACATAAATGGTAGATGAAAGACGGCACACATAGTTAGAGAACATTGAGATACACTGGCAGACAACTGACCTGGCAGGAAATACAGGCAGGCAGACAGACATACAGACAGACAGACTGGAGCAAATCAAGATAAGTTTGGTGCCACCTCCTCAGGTGTGTGTGTGTGTGTGTGTGTGTGTGTGTGTGTGTGTGTGTGTGTGTGTGTGTGTGTGTGTGTGTGTGTGTGTGTGTGTGTGTGTGTGTGTGTGTGTGTGTGTGTGTGTGTGTGTGTGTGTGTAACTTGAAGTGAATCACAGGTGACTAAGTACTGGGGTATCTCAACTACTTCTCTACTCACGCTATGCAGCAAGTAGCAACCAACCCCCTTATCTCTGGCTCTTTCTCTCTTTCTCGTACTCTGTCTCTGTGTCTCTCCCCCTGGTATCTGGGGAGTGAGTGTGTTATGTGTATTAAGCTGTTACTTTTGTACACTAGGTCCCTGTGTATAAGAGGATCCATGTCACACATTGTGCAATGCAGGGCTCCTGTCTAATAAGACAACACAGGTGTTGGTTTATCAGAGAGACGTTGAGAGAGGACAGTCTGTATTCATGAATTTGCATGCATCTGCGTGTTGCTGTCAGTGTACAGCCTACTTGAACTTTACTTGGTTCTTCCTGTGCGTTTTGCATGTGTGTGTATGAACTTGGGAGTATATGTGCTTGTCTGCTTATAAACATCTGTTCTTTGAGGTCAGGTTTTGTGTGTGTGTGTTGTGCACCTTGATCGTCCTTTAATAAAACACACATGCACACACACACACACACACACACACACACACACACACACACACACACACACACACACACACACACACACACACACACACACACACACACACACACACACACACACACACACACACACACCAAGACTACTGTTCTCTCCCACTACTGTTCCCTCCCAAACACATGCCAGTCCATTATCTTAATATTCATCATAATCATCTTCATCACAATGGTTATCAAACAATGGTTGCTCATCTGTAGTCTGTCCTTTGCTTCCCCCCGGGATGTAAACGACCACATTGTGTGACCTTACCACACATCGGCTACTGATCACGCTGAACAGATGATGTCATGGAAACATGATATACTAGTAAGCCAAGATATTCTGTATTCTTAAAATAAATAGACACACCCTGAACGTAAGTGGACTCAAGTTTAATTTACATTTGTCTTACTTTGATACAGGTGCTACATAGCAATAAATCCAGTCGACAGTCTACACTTTGATGTCGACATCTATCTTACCAAGTTAAATCCATCTGCACAAGGGCCATGTGATGCATGGACACCAAATATTTACTGCAGTAAAATAAGCAATTGGTTCTCATTAACATGTCAAAACAGTGAGATAATGCACAGTTCTCCATGTATATTGTTCTTCAATATTGTCTTCCTTTATAGTCATGATCAAACGAACCAGGCAAGCCATATGAGCGTTCATACATATTTTTAAATAAATTTTATTATGGCCCTTCTGCCATCCAGTGGGTCCCCTGCCGGGACACACTTATGGGTCACAACCCGCTGGTTGAAAACCTCTGCTGTACACTATCCGGAAACAAGATACCAGGTCTGACTAGACCCTCTGTCTCCATCTCCAACACACCCACCCAACCAGCCGCCACCACCACCACCACCACCACCACACCCCCACCCTCTTTCCTACATCCTTCCTGGCAGCCAGCGTATCGATTGATCAAGGTCAATTGATTACGTTGAAGCTGGTGGCGTTTACTCGATTTGCCAATACTGGGAAATAATTCACCCCCCCCCCCCCCCCCCATCTCAGGCCCCCTCCCCTTAAGGTGGAACACTTATTTAACCCTTCGTTCACCCTACCGCCAGTCAGGGGTGGTCCACCTTTACAATGAAGGGGGAAGGGAGGGGCCACCAGCTGTGGCCCTTCAGGGGCTGCGACCTTTGCCCTGGCCCCCGGGTTTAAAGGTGGAATTGGAGGGGGTGCCTGGATCACTGTATGCCCAAACTGGCTTTACCTGGCTCCTATTGACACAACTGTTAATAGGTTCTCACCAGTACCAGAACACCAGTTCTTAGTTCTCACATGTGTGCACGTGGGAGGGGGAGCGGTGCTACGCGCTTGGCTCACGATAAGCACGTGCAGCCTGGCGCCAATATCTGTCGGTAGTCATGGTAACGTTGACGCTCCTGGCGCCGAACGAGCACTATCCCCTATCGACGTGCACGTTTTTTTTTTTTTTATCAGCGGTCCTAATCAACCCCAGTCCGATTAGAGAGGACTGCTCGTACTGCACGCACCAGGGCACCACCTGTCCTCCTGGTCACATGACCCCTAACAGGTGCCCAACTGGTCTCTCACTCACTCACTCACTCACGCATGCACACGCTCTCTCACGCACGCACACACGCACAGATGGCTACAGTGCTGGTCCAAGGCCTGCTGTGCAGTCTGTGCACCGTGACGGACACATGCGCATGCCAAAACCCAGTTTGTGCGTGTGGATGTGTGTGGGTGTCATAAGTCAACCAATGACTTATCTGCATTATTTAGAGTCGAGATGACGTGACTGCCCGACGGAGTGAAGTCAATTCGGGTGAGGAGGGGGAGAGTCTTTGATGTGTTCGCGGTCGTCTCGTCCCGTCCCGTCCCCCCCCCCCCCCCCCCCCCCCCCATGACTTACATGACCTTACATAACCTTGCGTTTGGCCACCACCTCCATGGTTAATGTGTACACACACCCCCGTGGTGTATTCAAAAGCTTTGACTGAAAAGCCAAACGGGTTTTATGAAACACAGGTTTCTTCTGTGTTTCTTGATTTTATTCTACTCCACCCGAAGCCTGACCCTTTGACCTTTCTGTTTTCTGCAGAGCGTCGGAGGTGTCATGGTGGCCTGCTGTTAAAACCAAAGGAACCGCCGTTGTCTGCCAACACCAGGTACAAATCACTTGTCCACACACAAACATGCTGTCTCTGTACTTCTCTGGTCCTCTCTACACCTCTACCACTCTCTCTCCTTCACACTCCCTTTGTGTCTCTCTCACAGACGCGGCACACACCCATACTGTACGGAGCCCTTAATTACTTATGAGAAACGCACGCACGCACACACACACGCACACACCTACATACCTACCTACACACACGTGAATGTCTACTTACTTCACCCCTCTAAAAACATTAACACACACTCCCTTTTAGCTCTCTTTGAACTTTTATCGGGAGGGTGGACTAAAATATAGTCTCTCTCGATCCCTCCATTTTCTTTCTCTTTGTGTGATTCATTTTCTTATCTATCCATGAGAACCACTCACTTCTGTGTTTCTCTCTCTCTCACCTCCATGTTTGTCTCCCTCACCTCTCTTCTTCCTCTCTTTTTCTCTTTCTGTTTGGTCTCTCACTCCGTCTTTCCCGTAGATATCTCTCTCTTTCCTCACCTCTTACAATCTCTCTCTCTTGTCGGTCTCTCCACCTGCTCTCTCTCTTATCTTTTTGCCTCCTTCTCTTGGTCAAGAAATTTGAGCTAGCTGAAGAGGGTGAGTAAGAGAGGTGTGGGAGGAAGAGAGGAGGAAGAATATGTGTAATACACACACACACACACATTAGTCAAAAAGGTGTGGGGTTGTGAAATAGTGGGTGTGTGAGTGGACCACTGCCTCTTCTCTAAACACGTCAAATCAAACTGTGTGTGAGTGTGTGTGTGAGTGTGTGTGTGAGCGTGCGTGCTTGCGTGCAGCTGGCTGAGTAAGCTCTACAGGAACAGTAGTAATATTAGGCTTTGAGTCACTTTCGAGACTTTTAACTCTTCACTTGTTGGCTCCCCAGGCCTCGTGGATGTAGGTGCCAAATTCCACACGTTGTCAGCATCTTACAGCCTGGAAAAAGCTCCTTTGAGCTAGGTTTGAGCTCCTGTTATGATTATCTGTTATTCACTGTTTCTTTTATAAATCTACAGTCTGAAGGGACGACGAGCACAGAGGTTTGTATTGATTTAACTTCCTGAATGTTTGGGCCAATCGTGGGGCTGGCTGGGCCACATAAACACGTGTTACACTGACTACTACTTCAACCAGTAAACAAGTATTAGTTGTATACTTGAAATCTTTATCTGCGAAAACAGGCTTTGGAAATGTGACCTATTGGCCAGGAAAGAAACCACAGCCAACGCCACCTTAGAGATGCTGCTTAAGCGCTTTGCCTTGGTAGGAATCCCGTGCAACAGAGGATGTAACGGGACAGGCATGAAATTTAGGCCGGGCTCTTTCAAATTGCTGGTTTCTCATGCTAACTCTGAACAGCTTCATCATAGCACCACAGCTAGCATTAGCTTGGCTGCTTGTGCAAAGGGGACATACAACTTCAAGTGCACACAAACCCACAAGTGTGCTCACATACAAGGAGCAAAATAAGAGTTCTCATTGTTAGGACGTTGGTGCTATTCTCCTCGAGTGTGTGTGTGTGTGTGTGTGCGTGTGCGTGTGTGTGTGGAAGGGGTTATTATTGTCTGTCGATCTCCCAGTGTACCCACAAGGCTGATTCATGAGCTGTCACCACAAAGACACACACACACGCACACCAACAATCTCACATACAGGAAGAGGCTGCAGAGGCCTATCTGTACCAGGGACCCATTCTCCTACGACTGTTAAACACACACACACACACACACACACACACACACACACACACACACACACACACACACACACACACACACACACACACACACACACAGAGCTAGTCGGTCGTGTCTATTTCCTCTGAAGTTATGTGCTGTGTGTGTGTCGGCATGAAAGGAATTTGGGGCCCGTACCCACTAGAGAGGGGCTATATATATCCGGGGTGTGAGAACTAGACTAATTCTCCCTGCTGTACTCCTGCTCTTCCCCTGTTGCTAACTTTAATTATACACACACACACACAGTCTCCGCCCACCACCACCGGCTCCCACAAACACGCTCGGTCCCCACACTCACACACACACACTTGCATGTCCACACACACTCAGCCACCTCCACTCACGACCTGCCTCCCTTCCAAACACTAGTTAATACACCGACTTGTATATGTTCATAAGCCATTTAATACACACGTGGAGTTCACCCATTGTTCCTTCCTCTCTCCTTGTCTGTCTCTCTCTCACCCTCCCACACACACACACACACACACACACATCTGCTTCCCTTCTAAAAACTAGTTATTGTACGCATAATTTCATAGTTGGCAGCAATTTAATACACACTTCCATTGTTCCGTCCTCACACACACACACACACACACACACACACACACACACACACACACACACACACACACACACACAAGCACAAGCTTCCAGACGTCGTGGGGACCTTCTCTAATGCCTAGACTTCCCCTGTTCTGTGGGCGACAGGATGAAATGTCCTCCCGCCATTATATTATATGCTTATGTGTGTGTATGTGGGTGTAAAGGGGGGTTGTGCAATGTGTGTGGGCAGTGTGTGTGTGGTACACAGTCCCACCCTGGCCACATCAATCAGCCAGTCTTTATCGTGTTCAGTTTACAGAGCTAGTCACTCCCACCGCACACACACACACACGTATGGGCACACACTCTAGAACAGCCGGTCCTTTGATAACTTAGCCAGAGAAACGCACACACAGTGTCCCCTCTATGAAATATGATTTTTTTTTTCTGGAACTTTTTTTCTGGAACGCAATAGCAAGTCTTGAGTATTTAAATCTTTATACAAAGCGTAATATTTGTAACATAACCGATTTAGCGGTGACCCATTTTTGTGTGAGACACTTGATGTGTCAGTTAAAGCTTGTCAGTGTCTGTTGTGGGATAGATGATCAATCACTAAATTGGATAATTCCCCTGATAAACACTGAAGTATATTAGTATCTAATTAAAATACATATTTCCAAACATCAAAGCATCTTTTAAGACCGAAATTTAAGTGTTTGTGTGTGTGTGTGTGTGTGTGTGTGTGTGTGTGTGTGTGTGTGTGTGTGTGTGTGTGTGTGTGTGTGTGTGTGTGTGTGTGTGTGTGTGTGTGTGTGTGTGTGTGTGTGTGTGTGTGTGTGTGTGTGTGTGTGTGTGTGTGTGTGCACTATTGTCACTAATGGTATCTCATTAGCATGAGTGACACATTCTCCTCCCCCTGTGGAGGTTCGTTTTGTTGTCCTACCGAGCCAGTGCTGAGCCAGCACTCTCTAAATATAACCCTGTGTTTGTGTTGCGGTCGTGTTTGTGCACTCACGTGCATCTGACACAAACAGTTGCTCGCATCAGAGGCTGGTTGGCGTTCTGGCGTTGCCGGATGGTCGTGTGGCGGTATTGTGATGGTATTGGAACGAACGAAGCGCTTCCTGACAACAGGTTTTCCGGTCATTGGAAACCAATTTGTGCTCTGGGAGTTGGCCCATTTTGTGGCATAAATTGTTCATAATAAGTAGTTATGTATGTGTTTTTTTATATTAGAGAATAGATGTATTGGTATACCACTATTTCAGTTGAAATAGGCTATATCTAGCAAATTCCAAATGTCATAGAATATTTATTTTGGGTTGGGGATATGGCACTGATGTGTAAATACAGTTGCATCATATTGCTAAAGTAATAGACAACCTTTTGATTCAATGCACCGAAAAGCAAAACTATATCAGGAGAACCTAAAAATGTAGGGAATCTAACAAAACATTTGTGATGAGTCCTGCTATGTGAACACCTTTTGTTTTCTCCTCTTCCTCGTTGTGGGCTTCACGCTACTCGTATTTATTTTTGGCTTTCTCGTTTAAAAATAGCAAGCCAGAGGAAATACACTCCCGCAGTTCAGCGTGTGAAGTTCGTCACGAGTCCACGAAAAAAAACAACAGAAAACAAGAGATCAGCCTCGTGCGCCCTGGTGGCAGAAGGCAGTCGGTTCCGTGCCAGTTTGCGCTGTCAGGGAATTCCGGGGACGTACGGTGACGTCAGGAGGGGCGTGCCTTTGTGTGTGTATGCGGAGGCTCGGCCGTGTGTGTGTGTGTGTGTATGTGTGTGTGTGTGTGTGTGTGTGTGTGTGTGTGTGTGTGTGTGTGTGCCTGCCTGCCTGCCTGCCTCTGTCCCTTTAAAACCCTGCTCGGCGCAATATGATCCCTGCCGTCCTGGCTTCTGTGTATGTGTGAGAGAAGGGAGAGAGAGACGGAGAGAATAGACGGAACTGTATGAAAAGAAACCGAGGACCGTATAAACCAAACGGAGTAATACATTCAAACCCTCTTGATGTCGTGAGTCAACGAGTTTTGAAGAAGACCGTACACCTAAAACTTGGGAGTTGTGTGTGAGAGACGGGATTAGTGCCTCTTATTCCGCCGGCTGGTTGGGAATGTATCTGCAGACCGACGGATTCAGTTGCGCTACTCGGAAACCAGAAAGGATCGTATTTATATCCATACATTTAACATATAGCAGTATATATAGATTTATATACTTTTGCTTTGCCGTTTGAGGACTTCGGTGAACATCACTGCTTGTATTTGACGGTAAGTGTGTGTTTGCCAACGCTGGTCAATGTGGAAGTATTCAAGTCATGTGCCTTGTTAGGGCTCCACTTTGCTTTGCGATTAAAGAGTTATGATAAAGTCACTGCATTTCTTTCTTTTTTGATCATTTTATGATCATTTTGTAAAACTAACACCCCGCAGAACCTCGTATCCCTATCTTGTATCCCTATCAGCTGCCGGCGGTTTTGGAGAGGGCAATGGCATTTAGTATAGCAACGAATAGTTTGTTGTAGTCCACTTTGTCCGGTCTTTTTTCTTCTTCTTTTCTGACGAAGGCGACTTGTCAGACGCTTACGTGGGCTCATCTTTGCACTTGTGTGTGTGTGTGTGTGTGTGTGTGTGTGTGTGTGTGTGTGTGTGTGTGTGTGTGTGTGTGTGTGTGTGTGTGTGTGTGTGTGTGTGTGTGTGTGTGTGTGTGTGTGTGTGTGTGTGTGTGTGTGTGTGTGTGTGAGAGACTGGAACTGAGAGGTCTGACACGATGAGTTCGATTATCGTAATAGATATGTGATGGGGTTGATCACAATACTTTCGTTTGGCGTCAAGAATTTACGAGTGGGCAGGGACAGGGGTTTATTGACCTAACATCACACTTCTGAATTTACGATGACAGAAAAGTCCGTGATATTGTTCCGTGTGTGTGTGTGTGGGGGGGGGGGGGGGGGGGGGGGGGGGGGAATTGAACTGCCACGATATACTTTTAACTCTCTACATAAAGTTTAGGATGTGTGTTTGATGTTTTAAAGAAGAGGACGGGCTTTTGAGCCCGGCCCGGGGGAGAGTAGAGGAGGAGGCGGGGGGGGGGGGGGGGGGGGGGGGGGGGGGGGGGGGTTGTGTTGGGGGGGGGGGGGGGGGGGGGGGGGGGGGGGGGGGGGGGGGGGGGGGGTGGGGGGGGGGGGGGGGGGGGGGGGGGGGGGGGAAATTTGCGTGTGTAAGGAGATTTGCATCGCTCTACCTACCCCTGTTTGGGGGAGGGGTGTGTGTGAGAGAGGCCTGGTTCTTGGCGAGTGCTGGCGGGGGGGGGGGGAGGTCGCGGATAAAGTCTATCCGCGATTTGCCAGCAGCAGCCGACATCACCGATACGTGTTGTGCCCATTTGAGCTCAAACAAACGAGAATGGGCTCAGTGCCTTTTTTGCACCGAGTCGGCAAATGTTATTGTTTGGTGGCGATGTGATGTAACGGATAGGCTGTTTATAGGGGAAATTAGCGGTGGTCGTTCACCCAAAGCCACCACTATATGCATTTTATTGACCGCAATAAAATACCTAGATCTAAAGGGTGTGGAGTGTGCTGGCATGGGGTCCTTTTGAACGTCTGTTTCCGATCCATCAGAGCGATTGACATGGAAACGAGTGGCGTGTTTGTCTCCCTTTGATGTTGGGAGGCAGTAAAAAGTCCGACTAGTAGGCAGCGCACGATTACGACATCGCTGCCCTCGCATCTTTCTGCTACGAGGGTGCCTGACTGCGTTGCTTTGCCTCGAATCGCCCACCCCCGTTTTGCCCCGTGATCTCAATAGTGTGAATGAACAATCGCCGCCCATTCTAGTATGTCATGACGAATACGGAGTCATATTAAAGCTGTACACACATACCGGGGATGACGATGTCGTTGGGCCAGTCATATTATTAGTAAAGA
This sequence comes from Lota lota, assembly GCA_026745465.1. NCBI lineage: Eukaryota > Metazoa > Chordata > Actinopteri > Gadiformes > Lotidae > Lota > Lota lota. The sequence continues at coordinate 1,859,409 of JACYXH010000019.1, forward strand.
GCTGATTAACGCAGCATTAAGTAGCCTACCTTGTGATGAAGTTCAAAAGTGTGTGTGTGTGTGTGTGTGTGTGTGTGTGTGTGTGTGTGTGTGTGTGTGTGTGTGTGTGTGTGTGTGTGTGTGTGTGTGTGTGTGTGTGTGTGTGTGTGTGTGTGTGTGTGTGTGTGTGTGTGTGTGTGTGTCACTTTCAACTGCTTGTTGACAGAGGTGACTGGAAGTGTGAAAGGAGGGAGAAGCGGTTATGTGTTGTCTGGGTAGAGAAACAGGTCAGTGTGCCGGTCTGTCCTGCTAAGTCACCTCATCGCATTTTGACAGTTGAAAACGCACCACACTTAACTTTTTTGTCACACATATCTAAAACGGAAAACAACAAACAAAAACCTGTTTTGATTTGTAGGCTATTGTGTGTTTGAATACACTTGAAGACACTAAGTACCCTCCTCAAAAACCGGAGAGTAATTTATATTTATGTATTTGTTTCTGGCATAGCTTCACCGCTTGCTATAGGTGCTGTGTACTAGTGGCGTTTGTAGCTAGGCCATTGCTAACCGTGTATCTGACCAGGACCGATACAGGAAGGCATGGGGGGGGGGGGGGGGGGGGGGGGGTAGGTCACTCAGTCCCGTGGGGAATTCTAGCTAGTCTAGCCGCTAGCTCCAACAACCATGGTACAGATAGCTTTAGGTGTTTATTTAGTTTATCTAGGTTTAAAGTTGTTGAAGTTGTCAGGGGAAAAGCAACACATGGGTTATTCTGTCCTTATTTAACATACATAGTCAAAAAAATGTATGCATCACTAACACACAGGGGTGTGTGCTAGTGAGCGTAAACCGTTTCCTCGCTCGACAGGATGTGTGAGAGAGATAGAAAAGAGAAAGTTATTGCTCTCACTTCCTCTCCCTCTGGGCTCTGGCGAAATGCCACCGATGATGTCACGGCCAATGGGGAGTTCAGCGAACCCCCACTTGTGTTGTGTGAGAATCACACACACCTTGGAAAGTACGTTCCTTTGGCCTTATTTCCCCCACACACAAATGCATCCGCACACACGTACACACATGCATTGTCCTATTGCCCTGCCCACTGACCACAAAGCTAGCTAACAAGTTGTCTAGTTAGTATCATTACAGTACTATAGTATCCCCACTGAAGTACACAAACGCACACACAAATCAGAGGAGACAGTATAGAACTTGGGCTGCTGCTGCTGCTGCTGTTGTTGTTGTTGTTGTTGTTGTTGTTGTTGTTGTTGTTGTTGGTTGTGTAACCAGAAGTAGAAAGATGAGGAGGAGGATGATGAAGAGGGTACCAATTCACCGTGTCCTCCCACCTCTGTAAACATGTTGATCATCGCTGACCGTTGAGATACCCCTGCTTTAAATTCCTCTCTCTCTCTGTGTCTGTGTACCTCTCTCGACACCAATTTTCATCTTTCCTCTCTCCCTCTGTCTCTGTCTCTATATCTCTGGCTCTCTGTGTACCCCTTTCTACCGCACTGATTTTCATCTCTCTCTCTTGCTTAACCTACCTATTAACTGCCGCTAAAGACGCTGCCCGCTGGTTTCCAGGCAACTGTTGTCATGGAAACATGAACTTGTTTCTGCTGGTATGTGTGCGTGTGTTTAAGACAGATAATGGCTGAAATGGAATGGAAAGATGGAGGCGAACCGTGTTTCGAACAAGGATTTTTTTATTTCCTTTTATTGTACAAAATTGTGTATATATTTTCAAGAGAAACAAAACGATTCTAAGCACACACAACACACCTCCACTCGGAGTAAATTTCTAGACATGCTATTTGTGCTCCTTTTTCCCCAACCAGCTTGCATTGAGTCATTATTTGCTTTTGAAATAAACGAAAACAGGAACATAATCCACTCGGGTGACACAACGGAGCTGAGAAGTCTGTGTTACCAATTCTCATTTCCTCCCCGCACGTCAACTTCTTTGAAGGAGACGTCGACGAGAGTATTGACCGGAAAAATGACACACACAATCATGCACACGCACGTGCACACACTTCTCACAGTCGACTCATGAGTGGGTCCTGGGGTGTACCAGAACACTAGGTTTCCCATCCCCCAGCTTGGGACCTAGTGTTCATTCATCCCCTGCTTGTGGTGTTTTTGGCCTGCTGCTCTATTCGCTCGTGCCCGGTGAGACACCGTGTGTGAGAAGAGGTCTCGCACGCGTTCTCGCAGCTTTTGATGTTGGCCCCGCCCCCTGCCCAGAAGTCACTCAAACTGTCAAAGATACGCACGTGTGGGTGGGGGGTGGGGGGGGGGGGAGGGGTCACACACACACACACACACACACACACACACACACACACACACACACACACACACACACACACACACACACACACACACACACACACACACACACACACACACACACACACACACACACACACACACACACACACACACCTTGACTTACAAATGGTAGCATGAGGCCCTACTTCCTGTGAAGTAGGGCCTGAAGATGACGACAGCTTCCTGTGGGGGTGCGAAACTCTACTCTTGTCTCTCTTCCCCTTTCTCTGAGAGAGAAGGATTCACATACAGAGAGAGGCGTAAACAGTAGAGGTAGAGAGACACAGACAGACAAGCGGAGAGATTGAGAGAGAAACCGACCACACTGAGCTCTGACACGTGTGTAATCCAGTTGTTTTTCTTCACTCACTTGCCCAGATGTTGTGGCGTTGAGGGCAGGTGACAGAACCAGAGCATGGGGTCGCGGTGTGCTTATTTTTATAACCCCCCCCCCCCCACAACTCCTGGTTTGTTGTTCTAGTTTGTTCTCCACACACAGATGTAGGGCTAACCGTCTCTCCATCCCAGCCTCTCCCTTGGGTGATGAGGTGGGTGGGGGTATGACGGAGGCACACAGCAGGTGTTCTCATCGATTCCAACAATGGGGAGACGTAAGCACTTTGGATGGTAGCAGTTTACATTGGCTACCACCAACGTGGCATTTGGTCAGATACTCGGGACCTCCCCAACAGCCGGTGTCTCTCGGTTGGCCCGGTCACGCGGTGGGGTCTGGTTGTCATGGCGACGGCTGGGTGTTAGTGTGGCGGGTATTAAGCTGTTAGTCTGGATGTCAACACTAGAGCTCCACTGACCTCATGTGACCTCCCAGCCAAACACATAGTGGTGTGTGGGGGTCATTTTTTGGTGAGTGCGTAAAACATTGTGAATGTGACGAGGTAGCTTGCATCACCATATTGCAACACACACAAGCACTGCTTGGCAAAGTATGTTGAATGGGGTGGAGGAATATGCAGAGGATGTGTGTCACTAATGTCTGGTGTGCCGGGAATAGGGTTTCCTCTAGAAGGTGCTCTCCAGACACTAGAGACTATAACCACTCAATGGAGAGAGGGAAACTGATGGGAAATACAGAGAGGTGACGCTGAACTATACAGTTTAGTCCTCCTGTCCTGTCAGCATTTATCTTCCCCCCTCTCTTTGTGTCTTATCTCTCTCTGTATACAGACTCCACGTATCACCCAAAACCTTTTCCTTGTCGATACTCCCTCCATTTTTTTTTTCTCCGTCTTTACCTCGGATGCCCTGGTGTAGTTTAATTTGGTCTCCATACCCCCTCTCCTTCCGCCCCATTCTGTTTTCTCCGTTTGTCTATTTTTAATCTGCTGGCCGCGGCGGTTTGTCTGGCTGCTGACCAAGGTAGACATGCGTCACCGGAGTGAGTCTTCATTTCTTTTCTTTTTCAAACTCGAAGCGTATCATTTGTGACTAAGCAGCAAGCCGTAGCTCTGGCCAGCCAACAACTGTTGTGGACTTGTCGGTTTGTGAGTCACAGGTGTGTGTGCGTTTCCTTTTTTGTGTCTAGTCTTGTTGGTTGCTGAAACGGGATACATAGTGGTTGGCATGGCGATGCTCCTAGCCACGCTTCTTTCTCTCTGCCCCTACTAAACGCTGTCGCTGGGATAACAAATTGTGTGACCAGTTGCTACGGTGATGGAGGTGTTGACAGAAAATGGTCTTTGATGTCAGGAGGTGAAGTCCATTTGGTAAGGACTGACATTTGTGATGTCGTTGCTTGTTTTTAGGAATTAAATTACCCAATCGAAGGGTTCGGTTGATCCTGAACGACTACCTTTACACCGACGCAACCTTCATGACGTCCTCGTGAAACGTCACGGAGGCGACCAACCGCTAGAAACACGATGACCTCACTCTCACCTCGGGCTGCTTTGGTCTGATTCCACCTCAACACCATCCACCCCCTCCCTCCACCACCTGGGGGACATGTGCTCTGTTGATGTAGGACACACCCGCACTGCTGTCCCCTCCACACCAGTGTCCGGACTCTCTGGTAGTTCTATAGTAGGCTCTAGCAGTGACTCTGGTAGTAGTCCAATGCAATACAAGTCAATACAATTCCACAAAAAATCTTAAAGATGGCTTCCTTTCTTGAAGGAAGCCACCCCCCCCCCCCCCCCTCGATGAATGGGGGTGGGGGGTTCTGCTGTCATGTTTGAGGCCCTGTGGGGGCCCTTCTTAATGGCGGCGTGACCTGGGAATTGAACCAGACTCTCTTACCTATGTCATGAGCAATTCACATGACATCACTATTTTTATGGGTTTAATATAGACACTTTCTTCTCACCATTTAGTCTGCAGTTGGCTAGTTAGGTATTCACAGTGTATCTGTGGATACACTGTGAATACAAGGAACAAGGAAGTTAAGTAAAAGTTGCTCAAGTGTTAACCATCAGCCCTTAACGCTGCACCACCAATACGCTAGCTAGGTTTTGGTAGGTAAGTTACGTTAAGACCTGTAAGTTAAGTTCTTTCATTGAATACTTGAATATAGATGGATAAAAAGTCAATTTAATCTAAAATCACCCGTCAACATTATTTCAAGACCGCTTTGGTTCTAATAGGATTAAGATAAGGTCAGAAGTCAATTCACATAACTTTTAAGTTTGAAAAAGGACCAACATGGAGGGGACTTTAACCCCGATCTCTATGGCTGGTGACCAAAAGCTCTCTGCTCGCCACCAGGATGCCAGGAATGATCTGGTCAGAAGTGAAATTTGACCTTAAATTTGCATGACATCGATACGTTTAGAAAGTGAGCAAAATAAGCATGACTTTAACTTTTGGTCTTTTAGAGTGTTAACCAACACCTCTCTGCACCGAAACCGCATTATTGATAGGTTGCATTAGGGTGCAATTTTTTGAGATGGCTAAAGACGGTTTTTAATCCTTCGTACATCAGCATTGATATTGACAAACTCCAAGCGCATCCTCGGGAATGGTTTCGCAACATGTCTGAACATGGTACAAAGCAGTTGGCATGGCAATGCCCCTAGCCACGCTTCTCTCTCCCCACCCTTCTTAAAAGCCGTCACGGGTTGTTGACAGGAAATGCACTTTGATGTCGGGGGTTTCTATTTAAACAGTGTTTTTTTTGTTGAACCCTATAAAAATCCCATCCATTTGGTAAAGAAGGATGATCAAATGAATGACTTTTGACCAAAGTGACCTTAGTGTGAATCGGATTCACACTTTGCATTTTCAAGGATATCGAAATCGAAATACGATGGTTCGGTTTCTCCCGAACGCCTACCTTTTCCCAGACGAAACCTTCATCGAGACTTCTCGAGACGTCACGGAAGCTACCACGAGCTAGAAACACGATGACCTCACTCTTCCCTCGTGGCCTGTGTGTCTCATTCCGACGAACACTTTCTACCCCCTCCCTCCGCCCCCTGGGGGAATGCCAGCATGCACCTTTCCCCTACGACACACACACACTCACTGCCGTAACGTACACGTAGTGTCTGGGAAAGTATCGAATGCTCAAGAAATCCCCCGTTACCCTCATGCAAAGAAATTTACTCCGCCCCCTCCCTCGGGTCAGCTGACTAGGCACGGCGGCTGGGGGCGTAGCCTGGAGAGGATTTTGGGGTATGCCGCAATGACTCAGCAGGGGTTTCCCTCGAAGGCTGATAGCACACTCTCTCACACACACACCACCACCAACACTTTCTCCATGACACGCGCACACACAAGCATGGTCTCATAGTTTGCATCGCAAGGTTTCGTCACGCGGTTCACACCCTCAGGTTATATCAGAGCCCTGAGTGTCTCTGCCGGTGGGGACGGCCGTGCGCCACATGATAGCTATGAGACCGGAGCAGCTTTTCTGTTGACACCACACACGCACAGCGCTGTGCTATAAAAGAGGTAATTACTACCCAAGTGCCTTGTCCCTGTGTGAACCCCCCCCCCCCCCCCCCCCCCCCCCCCCCCCCCCCCCCCCCCCCCCCCCCCGCCCCCAACACATGCACACACACATCCTGGGTTAGTCCTTCGTGTTTGTGCATACTTTCACACCTCTCATATTCTTTCTCTTCTTTCTTCCAGTCATCCAGGTAATTTGACCTTGCAGTAAGGACGCTGTGTACATGTTTGTATTTTTGCTGCTCCTCAGATTCAAGTGTGCAATAGCTGTTAACGCGGTCTGCCTCTATTCCTGGCCATTTTGCCAGCCACCGGTGTCATAGCTGTCGCTTTGTCTTGTTTGTGTGGCTTGTTTCAGCCCCCCCCCCCCCCCCGCCTCCATCGCTATTTCTCTCTTGTCTCTCTTCTCCCATTGTTCCCCAACCCCCCTGTGGGATTCAGCCTTTGACCTCTGAACCCTCTTGTTTTATAAAAGACATGTGACCTCAGGAGAAGTCAGGCAAAAGTTGGGGACCTGCAGGGTAGGAGGGACTTTCTCCCTCCTCGTCCAATCAAAAGTTTTGTGTATTCGATACAATGAATAGTTGCATCAGCGTGATTGGGTTGTGGCCATGTATGTCCCGCTCTCACTCATTTATCACAGACACATTAAAAGAAAGGGAAGAGAGGTCGAGATTACGTCATCGGTTATTGTTGCATTATGGCAAAGTGGTGTTTTTTGTGAGTGTTAGTGTATTTGGTTCTGATGTGTGTATCAGCTGACTGATGTATTGTATGTGTGTGTGTGTGTTGCAGGGTTGAAGAGCCCCCAGAGAGATGACTGACACCCGACGCTGAGCCCCCGCACTGCTGTCAATCAATAACCTGCTGCTACTCTGAAAGGTACGCTGTGTGTGTGAGTAGAGATGGTGTCTGAGTGTGTTTGTGAGTAGACTGCGTAGTTGGTGTGTGTGTATAGAGATGGTGTGCGTGTAGAGACAATAGTGTCTATGGAGAGACATTCCAGTTTGTGTGTGTGTTAGTGTGTGAAATTAGATGGAGTAGTGTAAACTGTAGGGTTAAGTGTAAATTATAGTCTGTGTGTATAAGTAGAGACAGTAGAGTGTGTGTTAGTGTGTCAAATTAGAGATTAGACTGTTGTTTTTGTGTGTGTGTGTGTGTATATAAGAAGAGACCATTTAGTGTGTGAGTGGGCATGGGTGAAACCATTTTCCCCCCTGTACGGACTACTTATTGATCCAACTGAATTTCTTTTCGCCTTATATTCTTGACCTACATTCTCAACCTTTTGACAACATGGCCCTATTTCACAGTAATACAATTCAACTTGTGTATTTATTCTGTTAGCTTTCTTTTCTCCTTTCTCTATTGCATATAAACATCTCCAATAGCAGTTAGTCCCCAGGCGTGACGGTTAACAGCGGAGTTAGGATTGGTCCACGTTCGACACAGACAACATCTATCTCTGTTTTACACCAGCGTCTGTTGAACCCTGATGAGAGATAGAAGGAGACCAAGAGAGACAGACTATCGATCTGTATTCCCCCTCGAACATAACGGAAAATCTCTGGCTCTTAATGTATTACCATTCAGGCTTTGATGGAGAACGTCGGGAGTAAAAATAACATGTAGGGAGGAAGTTCTTCATTTTCATTCTGGCACTAGCGCGTGCCATATGCGTGTCCGTGACAGACACTCTTTTGTTCTTACTGACCTTTTGTTTCTTATTAAAAACGTTGAAACCTGCCGTTTATGTGTCTTCTATCTGACACCTTGGGTGCTTTGTTACCCTGCATGTGTGGATGGGTGGGTGCGTTTGTATGCCTGCACGTCAGGTGTTTAATGGGTCAGGGGAGGTGTCTGTGTTTGTAAGGGTGTGGCATGGTGTGTGAGTCCGCTTCTCTGATGCATTGGTCTCCCCCAACTCTTTGTTTGACTCACCCCATTTCTCTCCCCCTACTCCACCTTTATCTCCCTCTCTCTCTCTCCTCCACCCTCATCTCTTTCTCTTCCTCCCTTTTAATCTACCCTTCCACCCGTCTTTCTCCGTCTGTTGCGGCTGCCCCCTCTCTCCTCTCCATCATGCCTGCCTTAATGAGATTAAACCCAGTGTATCTACGCGCGCACACACACACACACACACAAATAACGGAGACCTCTACCGTTTTGTGCACTCTCTAGTGTAGGCGGAACTGGTACACGTATACCTCGCACTCTTGGCAGTAGTCATACCACACACACACACACACACACACACACACACACACACACACACACACACACACACACACACACACACACACACACACACACACACACACACACACACACACACACACACACACACACACACACACACATTCTGGCGAATGTCCCAGTCTTCTCTCTCGCTTTGTGGTGAGTCGCCTAGTAACCTCAGGTCTGTGTTCTTCGAGGCCATCTGGACCCTGCTAACAATCCCATCACACTGGGCTCACCAGCACCACCTGCAGGCAGCCACCGGGTGCTGCAGCCTCACACAAAAGCCACACGCAACTACCAGGCCCTCAGACATTTTAAAAGGCACGCAGAGTGTATATAGATTTAAATACAGAAGTGGAAGTGCATTCTGTTGAAATATGGGTCTATTGTCGTGGCAAGGGGATAGGTGTGGATGGTGGTGGGTGTGTAGAGGACGTAGGTCTGGAGATGGAGAAAATTGGGAGATAAATCAACTTGTGGAGGAAGAGGTTTCATCCAGGTTTCTTTTTTCTTTCTTCATCTGCAGTCCCGTCCTGCTCTCTGCCTTGCTCTTCTCTCCTAACTCTCCACACCACACACACCCTCTCTCCACTCTCTATCCTTACCACATAGCTCTCTCACTCGGTCTCGCTCTGCAGTCTGCCTTTACCCCTCTCTCTCACTCGCTCACAACACGCCTATAACAAAGAGAAGAGAATTGGCATTTATTGACTTGTGTATGTCTGTCTTTCTCGCTCGTCCACTGAATATTTCCATCTCTCCGCAAACAGTGGGGTTCGCTTTTTAATCTCTCTACCTCTATCTCTCTACCTCTCTCGGCCAGGTCTTCAGGGTCCTTGGTGCTGTAGAAGTAGTGGGAGGCTACCGGCAGACTCTCTGGGTGTTAGTGTGAAGCCTCCTCTCTGCTGCAGTGGAGGGCTTCACGCAGACGGCTAGTCTGGTGAGTACTGCCGCCTCACACACAGGTCCTCACTAGACCAGGTCCCCGCACTGTTGGGAGGTTTGGAGCAGTGTGAGGCTCTTTGTGATGCTGTATATGTTTTTGTGTGTATTTACAGAAAATGTTATACGTTATTTAAACTTGTACCCAAAGTGGATACTTAGAATTATGATGTTGATGTAATGTTCCACCTAGTCTGTGTGGTGTATGCTAGCTAGCCGTGGTGGTACCGACAGTCATACGGCCCCAGATTTTGTGTGCTTTAAGCTAAGCTAACCCTTAGTGTACTTCTGTCTCTGCGCTCCCAGGCTAGATGCATAATGTGTGTGTGTTGTAGTCGTACTGATATTGTGTGTCTCTCTCCCCAGGCTGGATGCATCACGCGGTAGAGCAATTTGGCGGGCGTGGCACACGGGAGCCCTTCCCTCTGGACGGACTCAACAGGGGACCATGGGCTCCCGTAGGCAGCCGCCCCTGGCCGCCGCCCACCAGGTCTGTTGTCATGACGAAGCCTCCTTTTGCCCCCTCCCCCTTCTTGCAGCATCGCAGGGCTTCTACCTTCGTGGCTTGCTTTTGATTTAGTCAAAATTGCTTACCTAATTGCTAACAATCTTTTGTAGAGAAAATTGTGTTTTGTAGCTAACATTTTCAGTTTAACAAAATGATATACCTATAATTAAAAATCAACCCAGCAGTTATTTTGTGTTTACTTAATTGTGTTTAATTATCTTGAGCTTTTAAGCTTATTATTCTGCGTGACAATTTGCTAATGTGTAAAATATGCTTATTGTCACGCTAGGTGTTCGCCTGGAATGAACCAACACCAGCTCCTCCCCCATCTACCTCTTGGTCCTATGGGCGGACTGAACCATCCAGGCAAATTCTTCAATAATGGGTGAGTCCACCACCCTTCCCCTTGACCTTTACTCATTACATTTTAATGCTGTGTCTTTCCCTGTTAGCTACATGGACACCTAGCCAGCGGTGAAAAGACACAGCCCTAAAATGTAATATCCTAGAACCATACTAGGATTGTCTCTCTTCCATTTGAGGGAACTTTGAACTCAAACTGGGGTTGTATTTTGTGTTTTCTTTACAGACCCATGCCGGTGCGAGGAGGAGACAAACTTGACCTCCCCCAACACGCCTCGTTACCAGGCATGCAGAGGGAGCAATCGAGAGCACCTCCTCCTCATCCCCCTCACCACCACCTCCACCCACCACCGCCACACAGAGTGTGGGAGCAGCACGGCCAGCTCTACGACCCCCACCCACCCCCATCACAAGGGGGACCTACACCCAGTGACCACACCCTGCGACTGCATGCTGGTGGTGGAGGAGGAAGTGGTGGTGGAGGCTACGCTAACAATGGTGGGGGTGGTGGTGGTCCTCCCCCGAACCCCCACCTCCCCCCGGGCAGAGTGGGCCAACTGCTGAAGGTGAGTGAAAGAGAGAAAAAACACAAATATTACACACATAAACAATATTAATTGCATATACACACACACAAACAATATTACACACAGACACACACACACACACTATCAGGGGAGTCAAACAGAGTAGGGGGAGATTAATGCATAAGGGAAGCTGGTTTTACCCAGATAAACAATGATTACAAAGACGTGTGTGTGTGTGTGTGTGTGTGTGTGTGTGTGTGTGTGTGTGTGTGTGTGTGTGTGTGTGTGTGTGTGTGTGTGTGTGTGTGTGTGTGTGTGTGTGTGTGTGTGTGTGCTCTTAACGATCCTCATTGTCTTCCTTCCTCTTCAGTTTGGGGGTCCTCAGGAGCCCCATGTCCCCAGGGCCCCTCAACCACTGGGGAGGAGATGTGGGCTCAGGTGCAGCAGGTAGGCTGTCTTTTAATTGGTTTTTACAGCCGCCGTACCACCAGCTCAATGCTGACTCCCATTACGTGTTCTCCCTGTTCTGCTGGGAGCGAGACATGTCTGTAATTCTTTGAAAAGATAAAGAAATGAACTATTCGTCAATACGAATGTAGTTGAACAGATTTCCCGGTCAAAAATGAATTTCCCCGTAAAGAATATGAACTAAACTCGAAAAAATACATTCAAGAACCAAAACGTAAAGATACAATTGATACTAAAATGCTGCCACAACTATAGGGAATAATAAGAAAATAAAATAAAGTATGCATTTCTTATGAAGTACGATGTAATACAGATGAAATGCATACTGTATAAGCAATTAAACAGCATCACAGTCAAAACTGCCAATATATGCGGACAACAAACCTGCGTCACTAACATTGCTGTGTTCCCTCCACGTCTCTCCCATCTCCAGCAGCAGAGAGGAGGGGGCTACCCGGTGAAAATGGTGGGGGGCCAGCTGAAGAGACCGGCCCCTCCCATGGGTGGGGAACACTCTGTCATCCAGCACACCCCCGCCCTGCACCCTTCCTCCCGACCCACCCCCGACCAGGACTGCTCCAGCCCCAAGAGGAAGAAGAGATCCGATCAGGTAACGCGGCAACCGGTTGACACTTGAGTACCGACTGGTTCTGTAAATTGATGCGTTTCAGAGACATGCAAGCTGCTATTAAATGTTCAGGCGGCTAGTCTCTCTAGTTTCAGAGCATTACAATGTCATGAATACATATATGGTGTCCTGACAAATCAAATGGATTATTAAGATGCGAATAGGAGATGACAAAAATGAGGGCTGGTATAAAATGGCATAAGCTATACCATAAAATATGTGCAAATTAGGGCCAATTTCTGCATGCCTGTTATCTTATTTCCGGTTTCCAAAATTGTAGGTATAATCTTAATTTGAATATCTTGCAACTATTGTGTGCAGCTTCTCCCTGTTTTGCCCGTACTCTAAATCTCAAGGTGAATTGGAGGAAGTTCTTCCAGTGACTAACGTCTATCGTCCATTCCTCCTCCTCCAGGTTCCCCATGCGGGGCTCCAGAGTTTCCCAGGCCCCCCGGCGGCCCCCCAGTCTCTCCACCCCCAGACAGCATCTCAGGGCCACTACCCTCCCCCTAAACCCGCCTTCTGGAACCCCCTCACCAAGGGCAACGTGCCCTGGCAGCCCCAGACCGCCGAGCGCAAGAGCCTGGCTCCGCACGAGTTCCAGGCACGGCCGGTAAGACCATCTGAACCTCATAACTACACCCATGGTCCTAGCTGTCAGGGCTACGGACCAGGCTATCCTAAGCTTGCATGGACGGATAGCACTTGCTAGCTTACACTTCTTACACTTCCATTTAAAAAAGACCAATAAAACATTTATGTTTGTGTCAACGTTTCACTGTTCTCTCGCCTCTATTGATCCATTGCTGTTATTGAAGTAATAGTTTTTGTTGTTCGTGTTTGTAAAGGTATTACAGTGTTTATATATTTACTTTGATATGTCTTCAGAGGCTGATGTTCCTCTTCTCTCTCCTCCAGGAAACCAACAAACCAGGCTACAGCCACAAGCCCTCCGCCCCTGCCTCCAATCATTCCACGCTCTCCCCCTCCCTGGGGGGCTACCACCAGGGCTGCGGTGCCCCTGGCCCCCAGAAGACGGGCTACCACCACCACCACCCCCACCACCACCACCAACAACCAACGGTGGTGAACCAGTCCCCACACTCCTCGTACCCCAAGCCCGGGAGCGCCAAACCGGCCCCCACCCCGCCCCGCCACCCTGCCCTGGAGCCCCACAGAGGCCACCAGGGGGCCTCCCACGCTCCATCCACACCCACGCCACCCAGGGGTGCTAGGGACCAAGCCCCCCAGCCTCGGCCGCCACCAGCGAACCCCCCACCCGCGACCAGCAGCAGCGTGCCTTACAGTCACTTCCAGCCTCACGCAGGGCTGGCGCACCCGGGCCCCCCCGCGCCCTCCCCCCAGCCCACCAGCAGCACCGCCGTACCTCAGCAGCAACCAAGCGCCCCCCGCGACGACTGGAAGTACCAGGGCAGGGCGGGCAGCCACTCGCTGGTGAGCTTACACTGGCTCACCTGAAATGATGAGACAGTCTGCATGGCTCTCTGTAGTTATGAGAAGATGTTCCATATATTATTATCAGTTACTGTATTGTCCTTGTTTAGAAAGAATAAGACCATCAATAAAATAGAAATGATAAAAATACCGGAAACGGCAGCCAGGAGTGTGTGGTTCTGTAGCTAACCAATGAAATCCCTCAATCTCTTTGTTTTCCCAGGAGGCGGGACTCTACAGGTCCACCCAGATCCTACCTCAGGGCCAACAGAGCCACGCTCCCTCGCTACACCACCCACACCCCCACCCCTTACACCACCACGTCAGCCCCCCTCTTGTCAACCCCACCCGTACCCCTGTGATCACCCCCAACCCCCCCGCCCCTCAGCCCTCTTGCTCTGTCGGTGGCTACGGCAACAGCAACAACCACAACAACAGCGGTAACATCATCAGCAGCCGACCCATGGCCGGTGTTTCCACGGCAACCACAGGGAGCTGCTTGGTCAGGAACGGCGGCGGTGGCGATGTACTCTGGCAACGAGAACGGGCGCCGGTACCGCAGACCTCCAACCCCGCCACCACCACCACCCCCACCCCCACCACCTTTCAGCGGGAAGCCCTGCTGCAGTCGAGCTATCAGGGAACCCAGGCTGGCACTGCCCCACACAACCACCATCACCAACAGCAGCGGGTGGTGCACAGACCACAACATCAGGGAGCACCCAGCGCACCGCCACAGTCCCAACCCCCACCCACGCAGGGAGAGACCGCCTACTATCGACGGACGACCAAGATGGAGCAGCACGGCGCGCCCAAACCTCCACCACCACCTCCATCGCCATCTTCAACATCATCATCGCTTTCCTCCTCCTTGTTCTCAGGTTTCCAGCGGGCGGGAGAAAGTGTGATCACCAGCAGACCGTCCTCCGTCCTCCCTCCCTCCTCTAGTTCTCTCAGCTCCTATGCTCCCATGGCTCCATCAGCCTCTTACCACCACCACCCCGCTGCCCGACAAGCCCACCCTGGCTTCCCCAGAATGGGGCACCAGCCTGGCTCCACCCCCCTGAGCACCACCCAGGCCCTGGCCCGCGGTCAGCCCCAGGTGTGTGCACCGGTGCCGGCCTCGCAGTCCACGGGAGGCGGGAAACAGGCCACCCATCCACCAGGGCCCCCCCCCCACCCCCCCCCCCCCACCCCCCCCTCCCCCCCACCCCCCCCCCCCCCCCCAACCCCACCCCCCCCCCCCCCCACCCCCACCCCCACGGCCCCCACCCCCCCCCCCACCCACTGCCCCCCCCCCCCCCCCCCCCACCCCCCCCCACTCCCCCCCCCCCCCCCCCCCCCCCCCCCCCCCCCCCCACCCCCCCCCCACCCCCCACAACCCCCCCCCCACCACCCCCACCCCCCACCCCCCCCCCCCCCCCCCCCAACCCCCCACCCCCCCCCCCCCCACCCCCCCCCCCCCCCCCCCGCACCCACCCCCCCCCCACCCCCACCCCAACCCCCCCCACGCCCCCCCCCACCCACCCCTCCCACCCCCACCCCCCCCCCCCCCCCGCACGCGTCCTCCCCCCCCCCTCTCCCCTCCCCCCGCCTCCACCCCCCCCACCCCCCCCCCACCCCCCCCCCCCCCCTGGACAAGCTGGACGCCGAGCTGGAGGGCCACATGCAGGCGGAGGAGAGGAGGAAGAGGGCCAGGGAGGAGGAGGAGGAGATGGAGAGGAAGAGGAGAGAGGATGAGTGCCGGAAGAGGCAGGAATGGGAGAGGCAACAGGAGGACAAGAGGAAGAAGGAGGAGGAGGAGGAGAGGAAGAGGCGAGAACTGGAGAGGCAGGAGAGGAAGAGAAGGGAGCTGGAGAGGCAGGATAGGAAGAGGAGGGAGCTGGAGAGGAAGGAGGAGGAGGAGTGCAAGAGGAGAGAATGGGAGCGGCAGGAGGATGAGAGGAAGAAGCAGGAGCGGCAGAAGCAGGAGGAGAAGAAACGACAGAGGGAGTGGGAGAGGAAGGAGGAGAAGCGACAGCGGGAGAGGCAGGAGGAGGAGAAACAGAGGGAGTGGGAGAGGCAGGAGGAGGAGAAACGACAGTGGGAGAGGCAGGAGGAGGAGAAACGACAGTGGGAGAGGCAGGAGGAGGAGGAGAAGAGGAGGAGGCAGCAGCTGCAGCAGAAGAGGAGGGATGAGCAGGAGGCCAGCGCTAAAGGCCGAAGAGAGCAGACTGCTATGGACAACCTGGAGAGACTGCTGGCAGGCAACTCCTCACCGACCCCAGCTCTCCCTCGCCTCTCCATCACCCCCACCCCACCTGCCTCAGTCACCCAGGCCTCACCCCCTTATCCCTGGCTGAGTCGAGGCGGATTACTCCCCTGTCCTCCAACGGCTCCAGCACCCAACGCCGCCACCGCCACCTCCACCAGTACCGCCCTGGAAAGACTGCGGCCGCCCCCCCTCACCCCCCAGACAGAGTACGCCAGAGAGAAGCAGCGGCAGAGAGAGATGTGGGGCAACAATGGTCACAGTCCCCCCACGCTGCACCAGCCCACCTTCCCCTCTACGCACGGCTCCTCCAAAGACCCTTCAAGGGGCCAGAAGCCTAGCACCCACCCGGGGCCACTCCCCTCGCTGCCCACCCTGACGCTGGGAGAGCCCCCCAAACTGTACCAGGCCTTCCCCAGGGACGCACGGCCGACCGCGCCGCAGTCTTCGGCCACCGGGGGGCTGGTCCTCCACCCGCGGGGCCTGGACGAAGACTCGGACAGCGCCCAGTTCGAGGAGGAGCCGTCGGAGCTGTCGACGCTGCTCCCCGACGGCCTGGCCAACATCATGGCCATGCTGGACGAGTCCATCCAGAAGGAGGAGGCGATGTGCGTCGGCGACAGGCCCCCCGGCGACCCGGTCCAGGCGGGGACAGGCTACCTCTGCGCCCCGGATCTCATCCCGGCGCCCAAGCAGCCGCCCAACCAGGAGGAGTTCGCCAGCCCCCCCGTGCTGAGCCGCCAGGGCTCCTTGGCCTCCCCCTGCAGCCGCACCTCCTCCTTCAACGAAGAGGACGAGGAGAGCCTCAAAGTGTCCCCCAGCATCGTCCCCCAGCTCCTCTACCCCCCCAGGGTGGGGCCGGGCCCCGAGGAGAACACCAACTACCGGCACAGCGACCTGGCCAAGCTGTACGGCCTCCCCGAGCTCAGCAAGAGCGAGGAGGAGGACGAGGAGGAGTCGGAGACGCCCTCCTGCTCCCCGCCGCCGCCCCAGAGACCCCACCTCCACCAGACGGGCGTCAACAGCATGTTCAAGTCCCTGGCCACGGTCCTGGAAAGCCAGAAGTACGCGTACCGCGGCGGGCCCTTCGGGAGACCCCCGCCATCCGCCCTGCTCGGAGTCAAGTACTCGTCGTCGCTGTCGCTCGGGCCCCACATCCACCGCCAGCAGCAGAAGGAGGGCAGCTCCCCCACCTCGGACCCCACCCATCCAGGGCTCAGCCCCACAGTGGCCCCCGACCTGAAATCCTCCCCGCATCCTCTGGCGGAGAACGAGGCGTCGACGGCCAACGGCGGAGGGAGAAGACGGACAAGAGGACGGCATCTGTCCCCTCTACTGTGGAGCCGGCGAGGGCGGAGATCAAGGAGGAGCCGATGGAGAAGCTCACCACCATCTCCGAGTCCTCACTGGCGGAGCTGGGCCGGAGCTGTGACGTCATCATCAGTCGACACGACGACAAGAGGAGCTCTCCTGAGCGCCGCATCAAACTGGAGGACAGAGGACACAAGTCACATGGGAAGGAGAAGGAGCGCGAGAGGACGAAGGACAATAGCCGAGAGCGGGCGAGGGAGAGGGACGGCGAGACGAAGAGGAAGCACGGCCACAGCAAGAATCACGAGGAGCGCAAAGAGAGGAAGGAGCGGGAGAAGAGGGCCGACATGGCCTTCTCCTCGTCCTCGTCCTCCCACTCCGCCTCCGGCCATCGCAAGCGCCACAAGGAGGGCAAGAGTCACAAGGAGAAGGACCGCAGGATCCTCGGAGACCTGGACCTCCAGGGCAAGGAGGTGCGTGAGAAGAACCGCTCTCCACACGACAAGAAGAAGCAACGCAAAGAGGCTTCTGCGACCGCCGGCTCGGCCAGCGAAGGGGAGCCCGGGGAGTGGACGTCCAGGGGCGAGAGGCCCTCCTCTTCCTCCTCGTCGCCGAGCAGACAAGACCCCGAGTCGGAGGCGGCGTCGACGGGCTCCAACGACTTCCTGAGGCTGAAGGCGCTCTCGGACGGGCCGCCCAAGGAGCTGAAGATCCGGCTGATCAAGGTGGAGAGTGGCGACCGCGAGACCTTCATCGCCTCGGAGGTGGAGGAGAAGCGGATACCGCTGGAGGAGATCACCATCAAGAACACGGCTGGGGAGATCATTAGGGCTTGCAAGTGAGTACCAATACCAGTAAGAATCTCAGGGGATATAAAATGTACTGAAAGCCATGAATAATCAATATAAGCTGATGAGCAGGTATTTATTCTGGCTACTTTTGGTAGGGTGGGTTGCTTTCGTATTACAATTCTGATGTAAGCCTGTGAACCTTTTTTAATTTTGAAAAGGAAAAGTAGCTAAACATGTTTAAATTAGTTTTGGATTGGATTTGGATCAGAAAAGGATCCCACCATCCTGCAGCAGAACGTGTAGTGTTTGAGTGCCTTGACTGACCCTGTTCTCCGGGCTCCCAGGGGATCCAGGGTCAAGGGAAAGTTCAGAGAGTCCTACCTGCTGCCGGCCTTCTCCGTGAAGCCCCCCACCATGACCTCGGAGGTGCCTCTCCCCAGGGAGAAGCTCTACCCTCCCACGCCCAGCATTTATGTAAGACGCCAAACACGCTAAACCCAATGAATGCCTGGTGAAGCTTTTGACTGGACTATTCCTATCGTTGAGTTTGGGTTGTTTGTTGTTCCTCTGGCCGTTAGTGGTTTCAGGTGCTACATCACAATTCAAGTCTGCACTAGCCTATTTATTTTGTTACCTTCATATATGAGATAACAGTCGCTTCAGCCATCTACCTGTTCATTTGTAAAAAATAATAATTGTCAGCCGTATTTAAAAGTGACCGTGTCAACGATCTCGTCCTGTCAGTTGGAGAGCAAGAGGGATGCTTTCTCACCGGTTCTGCTGCAGTTCTGCACAGACCCCAAGAACCCTGTGACGGTCATCAGAGGCCTGGCTGGATCGCTGAGACTCAGTATGTACTCACACACTCACAGTCTTGAGTAATTTAGCAGACACTTTTATCAGTAGCGACTTGCAGTGCATTCAGATAGGTCATTAGGAAGCAGGTTGGGGGCGCTACAGCACCCTAGATTAATTGCACGTTGTGTGTTTTATATTGCCTCCTTACTACACACAAGGTGAATGATGTTAGCTCAGTTTGTACTACAACCAACCAGGTAACAAAGAAATGCCATAAAGAATGGATGTAAATCAAGGAAACTTGTAATTTATTATAATTAACTCAGAAGTAATTCTGGCAACCGGTCCTTGCCGATAATACTTATGTTTGGTAGGTAGATTGAACCCCTAACCACGCTCTACCAGTGGTGCTAGACACGATGGGGAACACCTTCCCAGTCTGTCTTCCTCACACTAGAACTTCCTCCTCCTCCAGACCTGGGCCTGTTCTCCACCAAGTCCCTGGTGGATGCCAACGCAGAGCAGGCGGTGGAGGTACGCACTCAGGTGCAGCAGCCTGCAGACGAGAACTGGGACTCCAGTGGCACGGGCCAGACCTGGCCCTGCGAGAGCAGCCGCTCCCACACCACCATCGCCAAGTACGCCCAGTACCAGGCCTCCAGCTTCCAGGAGAGCCTGCAGGTAAGGAGACATCCCCAGCGATCGGAGCCCGGCTATGGGCGTTAATCACCTAGAGCTGCGATCTTGGGTCTACACCCTAGCAGCAGAGTCACTACGATAACTACCGCTGCTAGTTCAGTGATTGCCTTTATTGAACAGTAATTTTGAGTCGTTTGAACTCATGTGTTGGTGTATATTTGGGTGTTAACATGCCTATTCATATGTCCACAGGAGGAGAAAGGAAGCGAAGAGGAGGAGGATGAAGAAGGGAATGACAAGAAGGAGAAGAAGCCATTAAGCTGTCTTGAGACCCCCACCAAGGACCCACCTAAAGAAGCTGGCAGCAGGTAATAAGAAACATCCTCCATTTGAACTAGTAATAAACAATGCAAGTTAATGCATGGTTTAATATTCATGTATTTGATTTCTCTCTGTTAGTGGTGAGCAGAAGCCTGTGGGGAAGATCATTAAATTCGGCACCAACATTGACCTCTCGGACCCAAAACGGTAAGTAGCTAGGAACTCCTTATCCAAATACTACAATACATTGATTTGACAAGAAAGCCATGTCAGCATCAGAGCAATTAAAGCCTACAGGAAGGCTAGACAATGGTGTTTCACTGATTGTTGAGCAAGAGGCAGGAAAACGATCCCATTTTAAAAGGCATAAAAGCTGGGAATGAAAGACTCCCTAACCCCTCATGTCTGTCCACTAGGTGGAAGTCCCAGCTGCAGGAGCTGCAGAAGCTGCCAGCCTTCATGCGCGTGGCCTCCAGCGGCAACATGCTGAGCCACGTGGGACACACCATCCTTGGCATGAACACCGTGCAACTCTACATGAAGGTCCCGGGCAGCCGCACCCCCGGTAAGACCCGCCCCTGAGCTCATCCACCAATCGTCTTGTTAGGCTGTCCAAGTCCCCTGATGAGGTCATTCGTTTTCAGTTGGTTGTAGAAAAACGGCATCATGCTAATATCCATCTTAGTTTGATTGAAGGACTACAGTAAGTCTTTAATTTGCTTGGTTTTATGCAAATGTAAGACATTTTTACAGACTTGAAATCAAACCAAGAACCACTTATGATCTGAGACAATATCTGTGCATGTTTTTATTGTGGGTTAGTCCTATATACAGATGAACAATCAGTGTAGGAATATATCTACATGCATACAACATATTTTCCATTCGTTGCCCCCAGGTCACCAGGAGAACAACAACTTCTGCTCGGTCAACGTCAACATCGGCCCGGGCGACTGCGAGTGGTTCTCCGTGCACGAGAACTACTGGCACGCCATCAGCGACTTCTGTGAGAAGTGAGTGTTCAGTCAGCCGTTGTTGTTCACAAAATGACCCATCCAACGAGACCCTTTTTTACCACCCGGTCATTAGCGAGAATGTCTGTTTACCTGTTGGGAAAACAGGGTCCCTTAAACATTATTACATTATTCTGACTATTAGAGATGTAATGATGTGACACTATTTTCGATATGCCAACATTGGGACCCTAACGTTCGGTTTCTGCTCAGGCATGGAGTGGACTACCTAACGGGCTCCTGGTGGCCAGTTCTAGAGGACCTCTACAAGGCCAACATCCCCGTGTACCGCTTCATCCAGCGGCCCGGGGACCTGGTGTGGATAAACGCTGGCACGGTCCACTGGGTCCAAGCGGTGGGCTGGTGCAACAACATCGCCTGGAACGTGGGTCCTCTCAATGGTGAGCAGGACTGCAGCGGTTACACCGCATATATAGCCATGAGATAGCTAGAAGCTGCTAGCTAATGCCACTGGATGCAGTGACACGAGTTGAGCAGATGACTTTTGAGAGCAACAAGGAAAGTTAACGCTTCTGTGTGTGTGTAGCATACCAGTACCAGCTGGCGCTGGAGAGGTTTGAGTGGAACGAGGTGAAGAAGGTCAAGTCCATCGTCCCCATGATCCACGTGTCCTGGAACGTGGCGCGCACAGTCAAGGTCACCGACCCAGACACCTTTAAGATGCTCAAGTAAGTGGAGCCACTATACTGTAGTTTAGATTATGTAACTAAGCATCCTTAAGTGACCAATGTGAATTTCCTTCTACCATTGGCTGAATTGTAACTTTAGTAAGCCCACGGTAAATTAGCTAAGAGCTACTAGGCAAAAAGGTGTTATTGCTAAAGAGGAAATATTGAGTACTTGGTGTGAGATAAAGCCAGCTATGTGCAGTAGGTGGTTATCGTTGTACAAACCTTATCTCCTCTGGCAGGCACTGTCTCCTGCAGTCCATGAAACACATCCAGGTCCTGAGAGACCAGCTGGTGGCAGGGGGGAAGAAGATCTCCTACCAGAGTCGCGTCAAGGATGAGCCCGCTTACTACTGCAACGAGTGTGATGTGAGTACACGACCATTGGGTTTACCATCACTATTCAACAGACTTCACGATGAATTCAGGCAAGTCATTTAGGAGCAGGATAGTGCAGTGGCTAGGGTATGCAACCCCCTGCCCAATCTACCTGTAGGCATCCATGAACAAGATGCCCTAACCCCCTACCTGCTCCTTAATGCATCTGAATTTGCATTCAAGTCGTGTAATGGGATCTTTAAAACTATATACAACGTTTAGTCTTTCCTTCCAATGTTCTCACTGGCGCGTGGTGTCCACCAGGTGGAGGTGTTTGACCTGCTGTTCGTGACCAGCGAGAGCAGCAGCAGGAAGACCTACGTGGTGCACTGTGAGGACTGCGCCCGCCAGCGCAGCCCGAGCCTGGCCAACGTGGTGGTGCTGGAGCAGTACCGCATCGACGAGCTCATGACCACCTATGACTCCTTCAGCCTGGTAAGAACACTCTCACCCGCCCTCGTTCTCTGGATCGCCTGTAGACCCGCCCCTCCTGGAGTGATCTTGATCCATGTCTCTCTCTCCCTACAGTCGTCCGTGTCTGGATCCCGGTGACAGCCCTCCACCTCCTCTCAGTCATAACCAAAACTCCTGCAAGCCGGGACAAAACACAGCATTTCACTTTGTAACTATCATTATTTAAAAATAAATCAAATCATTTTTTTTTTTACTACTGCTAATACTTGCCGAACAGCCAACGGAAAATACCAGTTTACATAACATTCAAAAACCGCCAATCAAAAAACCGCCAGTTTACTCTCTCAGAAGGTGCTCTCCGCCAGCCAGTTGCCCTGGCAACGGTGAACTTGACGACCACGGTGCAGTCAGTGCTGCCATTGAACAAACGACAAAAGAGCGATCCAATGGCATGTTTTATTCTGGGTTTTTTTTACGTGTTGAATACTGAATTTTGTACATGCTGTTTGCGATTATTGTGAGGTGCTTTTATGAGAAAAAAATTATTTATTGTTTTTTAGTTTTTTTCTAAACTAGATCAGCCTAGATATATACCACATTGGCCTTGTCACTTGTATTTAGAAAAATACTAAGAATAGAGATATGAACATTTTCTAAAGCATTAAGA
This sequence comes from Lota lota, assembly GCA_026745465.1. Lineage (NCBI taxonomy): Eukaryota > Metazoa > Chordata > Actinopteri > Gadiformes > Lotidae > Lota > Lota lota. Next base: position 1,882,037 of record JACYXH010000019.1, read on the forward strand.
ATATGAGAAAAAAACGGTATGGAATGCTTCAAAACATACGGGTTGCATAGACTTTGGTTTTTTTCGGGACTTTTTCGGGAAGGTTCACAATCGTGATGTGTGAACCTTGTTTTTATTATGACATTCTACATATTTTATTTCCTTGTGGAGAGTTAATATTGACATGGCATCAGGTTGTAATTGTCTAAAAACGATCGTCACCCAGTGTCGGTTTTGTTTGTGTGTCTGTATCATAACTGCCGAATGTTTGAATATTTCCCCCCACCCCCCCTCACAATGTATTTTTTCCTCTCTTTTATTTAAAAGTGTTTCTCTTCTATTTATTGGACATTGGTTTTCTCCATAGGGTTGTTCATCAAGAGGTGCTAAGTGTCCCCTCCCCTTTGTTTCTGTTTGGTATCAAGTGGAGACTGATTGCTCTGTGTGGACAAAAAATACAAGGAAGGGTGAGGGACTACTGTTTATCTGGTGCTCAGCTCTCTCCCTCTCTTGCCCCTCCTGTTCTATATGAAACATCTTTATCTTGAATATAACACGTTTCCCTGTAGCGGGTTAGCAACAAGGCTCACATAGACGATACTACTACTACTAACAGAACGCTGTCATTGTGTGTGTGTTTATTAGAGATGAGAGAAACAATTATTTTGTTTATCGTGTTTTCATTTCTCTTCTGGGTTTATGATTTTTATTCCATAGGGGGCGGGGGGACTTTTTAAGATGAGATTTTAATGATATCTGTTGAATACTATGGGATAGATGGTGCTAAATGTTCTTTTTGAACGCCCTTTTTTGTTTTTCCTTGTTCGTCCTCTTTTTAAATGAGATTTCTATTTTTCCTGTTGCAATACACCTTCCCCCTCTATTTCCCTTTGTGGTCGATTATTTAAAACTGCACTGTTTAGAGAATTTACACACACACACACACACACACACACACACACACACACACACACACACACACACACACACACACACACACACACACACACACACACACACACACACACACACACACACACACACACACACACACACACACACACACACACACACACACACACACACACACACCAAACTGAGCCAGACATGTCTTAAAACACTTTGTGAACTTGTGTGACATTACTATGAATATTAATAAACGCTTTTTGATAAACTCAAAAGGTTCCATTAATTTTTATTAATTTACGGTTTAAAGTTGTCCACTTAGGCCTGCTAACCGCATTTATCACACTATTTTAATATTGATCAAACAATTAGGCATGTTCATTTTGTGACTTCCTAAAACTCCGAAATGTATCACACTATTTTAATATTGATCAAACAATTAGGCATGTTCATTTCGTGACTTCCTAAAACTCCGAAAATTGGTTTTATGCAAATTTTACCTCTATTATAATATAATAATCAGCGCAGAAAAAAAGCGGTTGGAGCTGTTGCCTAGGAACGGTGGAACTCATACTCCTGTGCAGCTGAAGGGACGGCGGTAGAAGCTGTGGCTTCCTGCGGTCTCAGTGGGTAGGGGGTGGAGGGTGGGGGTTGCGGACCCGGCTATAACACCTTGTCAGATGGAGGCATAAAATATAAACTTGTGCCTTTTTTTTTTTATATCACAAGTCTCCCACACACACACATCAAAGTTGTGATATGAGCCAGTCACTGTACACACAGTGAACCCTAAGGGAAGGACGGTTGTCGTGGCAACGCTGCTCGGATACGAAGAACAGGAAATGTTGTGAACCTTCCATTTCCCAACTGATAATTCTTGGAAAAAGGCTGCAGAAGCAGATCTACTGCCTAAAATGTCAGGTTACACAACTATCAAACAAAGATGACTGTAAGGATATTTGTTAAGAAAAAAAACGAGTTTATTCATAGTGCGTATCTCTCCCTGCATGAATCGGAGCTGAGACCTTTTTTTTTTTCCTACAGGGTTATTTTCATAACGCAAAAAGCGAAACTACAATATAACGTAGGATTACTGCGTGTATGCAAGTGACTTTCAGATCCACTCATCGACTTGGTTAGGACGGCTTCAGTGCAGCCTAAAAGTTTCCGAAGACACACGGCTTCCATGGTACAAAAGTAGTAGCAATTTTGAGAAAGCAAATCAGTGGTTTGAACATTTTGATGAAATTGCACGGCAGGACCAGCGCTTGTTAGCACCTGTTATTATTAGTAGGTAGGGTTTTTTTGTATCTTTTGGCCAAGTTTGAACTTTGAAATAGCAGCAAAATAAGCCAATATGTAAATGAGTCGTGACCACCACGTGCGCTTAACAAAACGTTCCTGCTTCATCCTCCATTGCGCTCTGCCCTCTCCTTCACCCCACTCCTATTGCGTCATGCGCAATATCCCCAAGTACATCTCAGGCTCATATGAATGTTATTTTGAAAATCGATAGCCCATCCCCACAGACTTCTAACCCCCAAATCAACAGCGATGAAGCAAAGGAACTGGAGCTCAAAGAGGGGGGAGCAGAGGATCTGCATCAGCTAAGCGTGATTACAGAAACGATCTCTCTCCTATCTGTTAACTGACTCCCCCCTATGTCCCATTCCTCCCTCCCTCTCCCCTATGCCCTCTTTGTTCCTCCTCCCTCCCTCCCTCCTCCCTGGCTGGAACATCATCTCCATGTCAGAACCTTGCGTCGGTCCCTGATGTTGCAGATTGTATTTCATCGCAAAATGTAAACAGTCACGAAACATAAACAGTCAGAAGTTCGAACTTCTCGTGCAACATACGCAAGACCCCGCATCACGTACAGCCCCCGCCCCAGATCTGCTCTCCCGCTCCACCCACCCACCACCCAAACCACAGCAGAAGACTGGAAAAGCTCCATCAACGTCTCTGTTGCCCCCTTATATAAACAGGCAACATGTGTGACCCCCTGCACCCCCCCCCCCCCCCCCCCCCCCCCCCCCCCCCCCCCCCCCCACTCTGACCTGGTCTCTGCAGGCACTCTCCCAACCTCAACTTATCAGACCAGACGCCCTCATTCACACCCACACCGCACCGCCACAGAAATAACAGTGGGAGACGAGGGTGGTGGGGGAGAGGTTCATGAACAGAGCCTAACTGTTCGAAAGTGGGAAGGGGGTGGGTGACTTTAGACATAGTTGTTGTGGGGAGAGAAAGTTGGATAGAGAGAGGGGGGGTGGTGGTGGGGGTGGGGGTGAATTCCTAAGAGAGGTTCTCACACCACATAAGTGGCGCTGGACATATGGGGTGTGTGTTTGTGTGGGTGGGGTGGGGGGGGGGGGGGGGGGTCCTGTGCAAAGGAGGAAGACCAGGCTGCACTACTGAGAGACCGAAAGACACAGACAGAGAGGGAGACCGATTCAGAATCTTCATCATTGGACCGACAGTCAACTTCAGTCAAACTTGGGTCAGGACTCTGGGATTTAATCGGTTCCAACACCAGCGGTCGCTGGGAGGAGGGGGGGGGGGGAGGAGGGTGTGGGGGGGCGTGGGCGGGAGGCTGACATACCAGCATACCATCAGGGATAGATAAGAAAGTAGACAGGCAGAGGGGAGGGAATGGGATTAGTGGTGCATCGCTTTAAAGACACATACATCACAGCCAACGCCACTGTGACCTGCAGCGCAGAGCCCTCAGCACCGTCGGAGGAGCCACGGAGGAAGAGGGGAGCGAGACGGAGCGAGGACAAAACGGCACACACGGCTTTGTGCTTTGAGGGCCAACTGGTCTGGGTTGGAAAAGCATTTTGTATCGCTCTTCTAAAAGAAGAGATAAACCGGCTGCAACCTGGAGGAACAACAGCTTGAGTTCCATCGGGCCCCACACCACAGCGTGAGTACAACACCACTCTGCTCGTAGCAGTACCACAGAACCAACACTACAACTCTCACACATGAAACGCCTGGTAATGTCCTTCACTGTCACTACTTTCATTCACAATTAAGCACACTCTAGTTTCATTGTAAATCGGTTTTTACGATTAAAACTGATTTAGTACTCATCATGAAATTACCTTGACATTTTTAAACAATTAAGGATTAATTGTAAACAAGTTTAGGATTCATTTTAAACGTAAGTCGATTAATCGTAAACCAATGTAGTACTCATCGTAAACTAAATTATAATGCAATGAAAACCAAGTTCGGATTAAATGTAAATTAATCTGAAACAAAGCTAATCAGTAAACTAAAGCATGGGTGATCTAAATAACACCAATGAAGGACGTGAAACAGCAAAGAAGAAAACAATCGATGCAAGCCACTGCTTTTGTTTTAACACAATAGAATCATGGAACAATAGTAATTGTTAATGCAGCATCAAACTTGGTAGGTCAGGATGAGGGGGTTGTCTAACGTAACCACTTATTAATGAATAATCCATTCATTAAATTAGCATTGAGGCAATAACGATGTGGGCTTTAGGGTATCGTGATTCAAACAACAAACGTTGAGTAGCAACCAGATGTGTGTTAGGCACAATGAAAACACACACACACACACTTCCCTGACAGCCAATTCCCCATGACCTTCATGGACACAACACTTGTGCAAACAATGGGGGACAAATTTGGAAAGTAAACAAAAGGCAATTTTCTCAGAAGGTATTTTCAATTGTTGTCTTTCGGTGTTCCTGATGCCCTACTTTATTGTTACTGGGATGAAATGTTGAGTTGTATTCGTAAGAACCGTTTGGAAAGTAGGAGACAGGGAACTTTTGGTTGTCCATCAACATAAGTTGTTGGACTCTTACCAAGTCCAAAGGTTTTTGTATTGTACCAGCAAACAATGTGCAGCACTCATTTATCCATTACTAATAGAATATACTTGCACAAGTAACTTTGAGGTCAACAGAATAAGCATTTCAGGGGAGAGACAGCATGGGCTATCTAGCTCCTACTGACTGCTTCCTAACTAGCATTGGGCTAACGTATAGACAGCACTAACATTGCCCTATGTATGTCCGGGGCTAGCGTTGAGCTAATGGATGGCCAGGGCTATGGTTCAGCTAACTGATGGACCAGGCTAGCTGGGATGGAAGATGGCAGGCAAAGTAAAAAGGTCTACAAAATGTGCCAGTCGTGGTACAAGAGTTTCGACATGGTCTTATTTAGGTAGAAGACGATTTAGGAAGTTAGTGAGAAGCCTAGAGAGACAGTCTAACCAATATATTTCCTCTTTATTGAGGACTCTGCCACTAACACAGCTGTGTTCCATTTGAAAAGATCTCTCCTCACCGTCGCTCTGTTGAATATATCCACCGTAGTGTATTTACACAAGTACTGCACTCAAGTCATTTTTCAGTTCAACCTTCTACATTTCAAAGAGAAACGTTTGACTTTATACTTTATTTCTATAAAAGCGGCAGTTTCGTGGTTACTTTGAAGCCAGCAGTTAAACAAAATATAAAAAATGTGGTTGGCCACACATTCACAAGCTTACACTGTCAGACTTCTGGTCAGCAAGCCCAATATCTTTGCCCAAGAGTATTATGGTGACAGTTAAAGTATCCAAACAGCAAGTCCCATACTTTGACTCGGGTAGAAATTGGCATGCATAATATATCATAGTATTTCATTACGGGAGTAAGATATGCTCTGATTGCCACTTCCCTTGGTCAAAAGCCTCAAACCTTTTTTTAATGTAATGGCACCATCCCTTGATCCACCCTAAACTCCCCAGACACAAAGCAGCTACATGCTGTGTGGAAAAGAAACACGCTTTCATTTCAAGATGCCCTTCAACTCTCCGCCACACACACTCCAATAAACATGGGGCCCACTTTCCTTCTCAGTCAATCAGCTTTGAGATAACCATCGTCTCATCATCATAGGCAGGCATCCTATGAGGCAAGCTTCCTGTTCACATAGATAAGACCTCTAACCCACAGTTGAACCCAACATAACCTGGGGTCTTTCAAGCCTGGCACCAAGGCTCCAGCCAGTTGCCTCAAACCTCCTCTGACTAAATCATTCCTGACATGTAGGGATGGCATGTATTGGTACATATATGAGGGATTTAACTGTGCCTTCCCTCTCCTCCCTCCAGTTCCCAATGAGTATGTCTGGTACTCTAGAGAAGGGGGCTCACCACCAGAACCTGGACCTGTCAGAAGAGCTGCCCCCGCACCACCAGTACCACCACCAGCAGCTACAGCACCACCAACAGCAACAATTCGCCCAACTCAGCCACCATCACCACTCCAACTCCCTGGCCTCCACCACCGCAATGGGCATGGGCGGAGGCTCCGAGACGCCACCGCCACGCGTGGTGGTGCCTCCGCCCTACTCGGCCGCTGAGAGTGCCATCGGTGGTGGAGGAGGGAGCGATTCCCCACTGGAGCTACGCGGCTCTCTGGACTGCTGGGCGTGTTCCGTGCTGGTGACGGCCCAGAACCTGCTGATCGCCGCCATCAACGCCTGCCTGGCCGGCGTGGTGTTCGGCACCATCCTGACCCCCGCCACCACCATGGTGGTGTTCGGCTTCCTCTGCCACTCCACGGTAAGGAGGGGTCTTTCGGTGATCTGGTTTTGTAGATGTATTTATCACTATGGAGTCATTGGGACGTTGGTTTTCCAACTATGGGTCACGTCCCAAAAGCGGCTGGCAGCATGGCCTCCGCAGGCCTATTTGATATATAGGTCTACGCATGCCTACATATATAAAATATTGAGCCCCCCGCGGGCCGCCCCCGCCTGAGCAGCAGCAGCCGCTGGTGTCCAGGCCGCGGTGTGGCATGGCATAATAAATGGCATGATAAGGCTAGGGAACCCCTGACTTGGCAAATGCTGTTATCCAAAGCACCTCACAGTGAGTTCAGATACATGTCATTAAGGAGGAAAGTATCTTAGATAGAGGATATTGGGGATCGAACCCAGTACATTTTGGCAAGGAGTCCAACTCCAGCCCCACGACACTATCAAACCTTACCTCTAGCTGCATGTTGCCATGAAGTCACAGATTAACACACGTTTTCTCTTATCTGCCCAACGACAGTGGGTGGTTCGGGATATGACAAGCCAGAGTTCTGGGTCATTCTGAGCTCTGACGGCCAGCAGATCACCGGAGCGCACCCCGGGTTAGGAAACCCTCTTGACCTGGCTGAGTCAGTAGCGACAGTGCTCCCCTAAGAAGCCATTCTGGTTCAGGGGCTTTGAATGGGATGCTAAAACACATCTCTTCAGAAGAGTGTCTTAATGAACACAGAGAACGCTGGCCTCTGGGACTCCTGCCAGTTAGACTACACCTCATGTGACTCCGGATTAAGAGAGGGGATTAACGGAGAGACAGGGCGAACAGCGGAGTAGGTTGAAAGAAATGGGTGGGAAAGGACTGAAAGAGTGAAAACAAATAAGGGGGAGATTAACATTTTATGTTCCTCACCTTTATCCCAACAGTCACTGGTTAAATATTCAATAGTACTAACAACATATTTAACATAAGACATATTTCAAACTTCAAAACATGAGGAAACTGGAGGTCCAACACCTGACAGAGTTTACACACGCATGTTTAATCTGTCTTATTTTACATGTCAACATTCAAATGAAATAACGACCAGCTCTGCCTTCAAATTATAAAAAATATAGTTGATTCCCTCTTCGCCAATCTGCTGGGGAATGTCCACCCTCCCTTTCTCTATCTCTGCTCCTCTTCCTCCAGCACTACGGTTCTTACCTCTCACAACAGATAAAGTGGATTAAGCCCTGATATGGAACCTCTCAATCAGTTCCTGGCTTGGTTCCTTCTATACCCCCAAAAAACAAGCCATACTTGGTTCCAACTGAATCGGCTACACAAGCAACTTTAACAACTTTGTTAACACTGCTGCCTGAACTTTCATTTGAAATTCATAACTTTTCTCCAGACATTGGATTCAGAGATATAAAAAAAAGCATATAAGTGTTAGGATGCAGTTAAGTGACATTGTTTGTTTTTCAAGGGTTGGTGGGGGCTTTGAATGTGTTGCCATTTTAGCCATAAAAGAGGGTTTCTAACAGTGTATATGCGAGCGTGTGGGTGTTATAACACTAAGCCCTATCTGTCCACACACCTCAGACGTACATTCAATTCATGGTTCATCATCCGTTATCGTCTTCGCTGCACCAAGTTCCCTCTTAGTACACTGAACACAACTTGGAAGTCGGGCTTCTAACCTGAACCTAGAACCAGAATATATATAATATCAGTTTATTGTAAAGATACAACTTTAAATGATAAGCAATACAATTACTTTCATCTGAATTTTAAGAACTTAAAAGGTAAATTGGGCCAGTGTGATTGATGGAAACCAAAACATATTTTTAATTAAAGTCTCAACGTCTCCCATATCTCTTTCCTGCTCTCCCTCCATCTCCCTCTCTCCCATATCTTTCCTCTTATCGCTCTTTCCCACTACCATCCCACTACCCCTCTCTTACCTTTCTCACTCCTCACCTTCCCTTCTCTCCCTCTCCTTCCCCCTCCCTCTCCATCTCTCCTGCCCCCTGCCCCCTTCCCTCCCCCTCCAGGTGCGTCCCCACGGCACCTCCCGCTACTGCTCCGACCTGCTGACGGACGGGGGCTGCGTGGCCCTGCTGGTGGTGGGCTTCCTGCTGGTCACCCCCCTGCTGGTGCTGGCCCTGGCCGCCTACTGTCGCCTGGCCCGCCACCTCCAGCTGGGCCTCTGCTTCATCCCCTACAGCCGGGCCGTGTACAAGAACCTGCCCGCCACGCAGCACCGCGGCCTGGGCACCGGCGGCTGCTGCTGCTCAGGCGGGGGCGGCCCGCGGGGGAACTCCGACGCCAGCGGGAAGGGAAAGGTGTGGGTGTAGCATCATCGAGATGAGGGAGGGAGTGGGGGCCAATCAGCTTTCAAATGGGGACTGTGGCCTGGCACCTAAAATTGTCCCTGAATTCAATTTGTAATTCTATATTTTTTGTTGCTAGTTTCTAGTTACAACCTTTAGAAACCCGCCCGTTGCGAGGCACAATCAAGGTTGCACAGTTCAAGTCATTAACTGTAATATGTGGTGAGTAAGGCACCGGCCATGGCCGGTTACTGAGGGAGTTTCCTGTAACATGAAATTAGGGGGAAGAGCGTGTATTCATGCAGCGAGTCCCCCTACTACCAGAAATTATGAGTTTGAGAATCACCCATTTGGGGAATTCGTTATGGGGGAAGTTTGACTTATGAGGGGGGTTGAGGTGTGGGGACAAAACAAGAAGATGATGCAAGGTAAAAGCTGTAAGGCCAATTCCTGAGACAAAAGGTCATCACTAGATCTGGGGCAATGTAAGCTTCAATCTCACTCACTCTTAGACGGAGATGTCAAAATGTCTGAACATATCTTTAATTAAAACTGTGGCAAACTGTAACTACCTTTATCTAGGAATTTACATTCTGGCCCAATCTATTTGCTATAAATAAAATACAAGAAATGCTAATGCATTGATTGCCTATCAAACCATGGACGTACTGAAATTAAATACAATGAAATAGTTAATTATTAAGAATTTCCACCATTGATGAGATTTTAGCGTTGGTTTTAGCTTCAATTACAAACCAGGAACATATACTTGTTTCACCCGTTTCCTTTTATATGAATAAAATTCTTACAAACTAAAAACATCCGTAATTCATTTGAAATGTCACATTACACCCACCAACATGTGTGTAATAACTCTTAATACATAATAATTAATAAATCCATGGTAATAATACACTAAATGATTTTAATGCACAAATTAAATATAATTTTGCATATTTAGTCACGTTTCGCCCATGGATTTACTTGGTGGTTTTACTTGGGAACCACTGCAACACGTGCAACACGAGAGTCTCATTAAATGTCAGGTCTCCGAGAAGTGGAGGAGCCGATCAAAGCACCAAAATGCTGACAATGTCGAGTCATTTGGTTTTGGAAAGGGAAGGGCTCAAAACAGAAATCTTATTGAAACACTCATTTTGAATGCAATGGCAACTTCTGCCAGAAGATGCCAATGAAGATGCAAATCGGTTCCAAAACAATGGTAAATTATTCTAAATGTTTCGAACTGGCCATCTCTAGATAAACCAGGGCTGAATGATTATGACAAAAATTAAAATAGCCATTAATTAGCTCAATATTGTGATTGCAAATATTCCTTGCGATTAACATTAGAATTATGTGGTTTTATAACATTAACAAAGTAGTTGCTGAGTTGTGATGTTTTGTAATATGATTTTATGTAACAGTTGTAGAAAATCAGATTTTTAAATTTATAATTTTTCTGATAAACTCATTGCAACCAGTCACATTGAGCTAATTGCAACTGAAATGAACTGAACACAGCCTTAGGCATCCACAGCAATATGACATCACACATGTTACATCATCCACTGATTGTAAGTTTTTATATTTACTTTACACAACAATA
>JACYXH010000019.1:1902455-1977455 GCA_026745465.1 Lota lota
TCGCCCTGGGTGAACCACCTTCTTGATCATGGTATCTCTCCTGCCAGGTAAGTATGAGTTGTACATGGCACACATGCTCTAGTCATTATCCCACATAAGAGTCTACATCATGGTGCTTTCATTTAACTGACAACAACGCCTTGGCTAACAAACTACAATCAGCAGTCTGATATCTGTATCCCACAGATGCAATTCAAAAACACATTACTAGTAATATAATGAATATAGTTATAACTTTGTTGTTTCATGCCGGGCTGTATCTTCTTGGATTTCCCATAATTAAATGACATCAAGGCGCATCACTGCCCTCTGCAGGAGCATTGAGGGATTACATCAACGAGATGTCAAACCTGCACAACCAACAATCTTAATCACATTCGTATATACAACCCAAATGCAATAAATGCTACCTTATTGATAAAAGATAATGTGGTTGTTATTTTGTGGTTTTTAATGTCACTTAATTAATTGTAAACATCAAATTACACTCACCAACGTGTGTGTAATAATTCTTATAATACATCCATGTAATAACACTTTTCTTTCTTTTTTTGTACATATCTTCGCATCTTTTTACAGCCGTACATTTATCAAAGAGAACAGAATAAAGACAACCAACTACTTGCTTCAGTGTAGACTGGCGATTGTCAAGAAATACACCGATTAATGTAACAAACTGTGGAAATACAGCAAAATGTAGATGTTTAGAACCTTAACCATGATCTTGTCCAAACTAGGTATGCGCACTTTTATTTATTCTGAATGTCGTGCTCCTAACCGAATCATGCTCCTAATGAACAATTTAGTCGTGCGATAGCTGCAATGGACAGGCCAGATAAAACCGACGTCTGTTTGACTGGATTATTTCATTTATCTTTCAACAATTTTGTCAGGGGAGAGCGCGAACGCAGTCCCCCACTACCACAAATTATGCAGTCGAGATTCCCACATTTGGGGAATTCGCACGGGTCAGCACAGCCGAAGTGCAATGGCTGAGCCTCGCCCTGGGTGAACCACCTTCTTGATCATGGTATCTCCCCTGCCAGGTAAGTATGAGTTGTACATGGCACACATGCTCTAGTCATTATCCCACATAAGAGTCTACATCATGGTGCTTTCATTTAACTGACAACAACGCCTTGGCTAACAAACTACAATCAGCAGTCTGATATCTGTATCCCACAGATGCAATTCAAAAACACATTACTAGTAATATAATGAATATAGTTATAACTTTGTTGTTTCATGCCGGGCTGTATCTTCTTGGATTTCCCATAATTAAATGACATCAAGGCGCATCACTGCCCTCTGCAGGAGCATTGAGGGATTACATCAACGAGATGTCAAACCTGCACAACCAACAATCTTAATCACATTCGTATATACAACCCAAATGCAATAAATGCTACCTTATTGATAAAAGATAATGTGGTTGTTATTTTGTGGTTTTTAATGTCACTTAATTAATTGTAAACATCAAATTACACTCACCAACGTGTGTGTAATAATTCTTATAATACATCCATGTAATAACACTTTTCTTTCTTTTTTTGTACATATCTTCGCATCTTTTTACAGCCGTACATTTATCAAAGAGAACAGAATAAAGACAACCAACTACTTGCTTCAGTGTAGACTGGCGATTGTCAAGAAATACACCGATTAATGTAACAAACTGTGGAAATACAGCAAAATGTAGATGTTTAGAACCTTAACCATGATCTTGTCCAAACTAGGTATGCGCACTTTTATTTATTCTGAATGTCGTGCTCCTAACCGAATCATGCTCCTAATGAACAATTTAGTCGTGCGATAGCTGCAATGGACAGGCCAGATAAAACCGACGTCTGTTTGACTGGATTATTTCATTTATCTTTCAACAATTTTGTCAGGGGAGAGCGCGAACGCAGTCCCCCACTACCACAAATTATGCAGTCGAGATTCCCACATTTGGGGAATTCGCACGGGTCAGCACAGCCGAAGTGCAATGGCTGAGCCTCGCCCTGGGTGAACCACCTTCTTGATCATGGTATCTCCCCTGCCAGGTAAGTATGAGTTGTACATGGCACACATGCTCTAGTCATTATCCCACATAAGAGTCTACATCATGGTGCTTTCATTTTACTGACTACAACGCGACAACAACGCCTTGGCTAACAAACTACAATCAGCAGTCTGATATCCATATCCCAAAGATACAATTTAAAGACTACTTAATAGCAATATAATTATAGTTGTAGCTTTGTTGTTTCCCATCATGCAGTGCTGTATTCTTCTTCTGAGGATCCCGCTTCGTAACGTTAAGAGGAGCATCACTGCCCTCAGCAGGACAATTTAGGAACTACATCAACAACATGTTAAGCACCCACAAGTACAGCAAAGTGACATAAGCAGGCCTGTCACGTATGGATCAAATTAGGGTCAAAAGTATTGAAGCTGTGTAACACCATATATGAATGTGTGAACATATTTTTTGTGAATTCTTTCAAATGTGTAAAATATATTGAACTAATATTTTTAATTTGCAGTTACACGTCAAAAGCCTTTCTAGCAGTTTTTTCCTGCAGTCTGCCAGGTATCTGGCAGACTGCAGATCGCATGGGGCCCGCACACTCAAATGTGATCATCTGATTAAGATCAGATAAACTCCTGAGAAATAGACTAACATTAACTGGATTAACTCTGGAGACAAACATTCATGTCATGATCATCTTTAAAAAAATGGATATACAAGATAAACCTTTGGAATGAAATTTTTCGGCGGAAGCAAAGCGAACATAAACCTCCGGGTTGCGCCACAAAAACACGTCGGCCTCATCCGTCCCAAAAAACAAGAATAAATATGTAATCCGTGAGTCACTCCAAAATCTATGTTTTTTTAAGATAATACCAGCAGTTGTTTCGATTGAAGTCAGCAAAGAATCTAGCTTGGAGCATAATTGTATTGTATAACATGATTAATCAATGTCATAAATTAAATCAGCATTATACCTACAATGCCATGACATATCAAATAAATAAAATACCTATCAAATAAATAAAATACCTATCAAATAAATAAAATACCTGTCAAATAAATAAAATACCTAGCAAAGATATGTGAAACACATGGCCCTTGGTTTCAGAAACAGCCACAGAGAGTGGATTAGCGGCAGGTCCCTCATCATCTCCTGATGTTATGGAGAATGTGAGACAGGGTGACCTCATATAGTGGCAACTAAAGGTTATTCCAAACAATAACTTTAAACTGAAAGGAGCTTAAAAACACTAACATAGCCTGTTTTATTGTATGTTAGGCTAGAAGCAGGTTAAGAGGCTAATATCAATCCTGTATGCTTCATGCTTGTAGAGGGGTCTGTCCTTGCAGCAGATAGTGAGCTAGAAGATGTGATAGAGGTGAAGAGAGTGAGGGAAATGAAGGCTGCTCTAAGGATGAGGAGAGGGAAGAAGAGGAGGGGAAAAGTGACAGCACTGCAGAACAGCATTTGCCAGAGGACCCAGGACTATGGCCAGAGAAGCTCACTGATCACACAATTGTTTGCAGACTGGCTAGTAAAGGTGCAGAAGAAACAGACATAACCAAAATGGCACCCATATGGAAGGCAAACCATTCCTAAATTATCTTCCCAACAATAACTACAACGAGTCGGATACAACCAAAGGTGTTGATGGAAATCAATGTTTAAGATGTAGGCCTACAACTTTTTTTCCACTTTCGTTTCTTCTCAAGATCTGTTGACTTGCCAACAATTAGTTCGTGTTCAAATTAATGAAAGTAAAACGTATTAACCACTCACGTATCTGGAAATTAACGATTTTGAAATACGACGTCCAACGGGAGGTGGCCGATCCATTTTAACGTTCATTCCTACTATCAGGGTTAAAGGTCACGGGTGACCTTGATGGTGAAATAATGAAAAAAAAAAAATAATAGCGCTAATTTACGCTATAATTGACCAAATCTCACAAGAAAGACGCAAAGCAACGTAGAAAGGATCGAAAAACGGATAACACTGCACCCTTCATGCTTGGAAATCATTGGTGTGTTGAGACAAACACATCGCAAGCATTTAGCATTGCGCGCGTGACCCAAACCACCGTTATTCAACATTACTGCGTTACATAATAACTCATATACAAATACAAATGTCATTAAATACGATAAAATGCCAATTTAATGTTTTACCTACTTTCTTCCGTTGTGGAGTGTTCTGGTTTCTATTCCGTCGACACTGAGGGCCAGGCTCCATGTTGTGGTCCTTACTTCGTTTTTCCAGGGTGAACCACGTTGTTCAGTACACAAAACGGCTAACCACTAGGGTTCAATGTTGTTGTTTTGCTCATATTTGATCAATATTTACTTCGATTCGATTCGATTCGATTGGACTGGCGCATGAGAAAGAAACCCATGCTAATTATTCCCAGACACACCTGGCGGGGTTTCTATACATCAGACCATATATGTCTCTAGACCGGCCCACCCGGCAACTTAATTGGCTTGTAACACGTCCCGCCCCTTTTTGGGGGAAAGAAAATGACACTCGCCATATAGGCTACTTTAATGTAAAATAGCAGTACAAAACAAAACAAATTTAAAACCGACCCATATTGAATTCGTTCATAAACGACGCATAGACATGTCAGTCTTAAGACCTCATGGTGCCCCTGGGCAATTAATGCAGATGTTGTAAATTATGCTTAATGAGAAATTCCGTTATTAGAAATCATAACTGAATAAAGTGCAGAGCTATTGTTTTGTCTTTTGTTGACCTTAATAAAATATAACTATTCTAGGGAGGCCTATATTATTAGTATAAATCATAAGAAAGTTCATATTTTTCCTTGTGGTACTTAAGCAGGATGTGTAGGCGTATATCTGCTATAATCTACACAGAAAAGGGGAACATGAGTAAATGTACAAACTAAAATAAAGCTTCATTTATTTAATCAAACCCACCCAAACTCACTCAAACAAGTCAGAAGCTTGCCAAGTAGCCCCCATCTTTCCACCAGTACACAGGGACATTGATAGCCCTTTCTTACCAACGCAGAGTATAGTTATAAGGCATGATTGCGATAATAGCACACCAAACACTAAAATCGACCATTACAAAAAGCAATTCATCATTAACAGTATCACAGTTATTCAACCAACTCACAGCACCGCAGAACAGGGTAAATGCAGGAGTCTATGCAAAGACACAGCGCAGGCACCACGGGCCGTCACTCAGACACATTTGTGGACAAGAAGTTAAGGTGAGTAATTTTTTGGTCACTGTTGTCGTAAACGTATGTACTGTATCATTGCAATTAAATGTATACTTTAAAAAAAAAGTAAAATATTTAATAAAAAGATTATGAAAAACATGGATTGACACTAAAACACTACGTGAAGTTACGATTGATGTATATTACGATAGTAACATACATAGCCAAAGTATCAAATATCATATGTTGAACAATCCACTTGATGTTTAACACCCTGAACTCATTTAAGTGGGATTTCAAATCAAAACCCGAAGGATATTACCTTCAAAGCATCACATCTAATTTTGAGAGACATTTGAGATATGTGGTTGTTATCGTTAGACAACAAAACTGGCAATCATCCTTTTACCACAATGTGTTCCCATTGAAATACTACAAAATGATACCAATGAGTTATTGCCATCCCCAAGCTACGTGCTAGGTATTTAAAACAACTTGTATCAGAATTCATTTGTTGTTTTCAGGAGATGGAAACAGAATGGACAGAGACAGCAGGGAGAGTGCTCAAAGGTAGATAGATAAGGTAGGTAGATAAGGAACATGTGACTAAGATGTGACTTAATAGAGTGACTAAGAAGCCACTCTATTAAGTAAATAAACTGCTCAAAAAATAAAGGGAAAACTAAAATAACACATCCTAGATCTGAATGAATGAAATAATCTTAGTAAAAACTTTTTTCTTTACATAGTTGAATGTACTGACAACAAAATCACACAAAAATGATCAATGGAAATCAAATTTATCAACCCATGGAGGTCTGGATTTGGAGTCACACTCAAAATTAGCTCAGTGTGAACCTGCTTTCATCTGTGAAGAGCACAGGGCGCCAGTGGCAAATTTGCCAATCTTGGTGTTCTCTGGCAAATGCCAAACGTCCTGCATGGTGTTGGGCTGTAAGCACAACCCCCACCTGTGGACGTCGGGCCCTCATACCACCCTCATGGAGTCTGTTTCTGATCGTTTGAGCAGACACATGCACATTTGTGGCCTGCTGGAGGTCATTTTGCAGGGCTCTGGCAGTACTCCTCCTTGCACAAAGGCGGAGGTAGCGGTCCTGCTGCTGGGTTGTTGCCCTCCTACGGCCTCCTCCACGTCTCCTGATGTACTGGCCTGTCTCCTGGTAGCGCCTCCATGCTCTGGACACTACGCTGACAGACACAGCAAACCTTCTTGCCACAGCTCGCATTGATGTGCCATCCTGGATGAGCTGCACTACCTGAGCCACTTGTGTGGGTTGTAGACTCCGTCTCATGCTACCACTAGAGTGAAAGCACCGCCAGCATTCAAAAGTGACCAAAACATCAGCCAGGAAGCATAGGAACTGAGAAGTGGTCTGTGGTCATCACCTGCAGAACCACTCCTTTATTGGGGTGTCTTGCTAATTGCCTATAATTTCCACCTGTTGTCTATTCCATTTGCACAACAGCATGTGCAATTTATTGTCAATCAGTGTTGCTTCCTACGTGAACAGTTTGATTTCACAGAAGTGTGATTGACTTGGAGTTACATTGTGTTGTTTAAGTGTTCCCTTTATTTTTTTGAGCAGTGTATGTTACAATTTCTGCTTAGCAGTATATCATTTCAGGCAGACCTGTGCAGGTATGCAATGCAAATGTGCACAAGAGAAATAAATATCAGAATACCAGGCACACCCAGATTAAGTGAGGTGCTGTTTAGAGCTTAATAAAACGAAGCATTACCTTTTCACTCAAGTACAGAAAATAAAAAATCGGAACCCTGTAGAGTGAAAATGTAATCAAGTCTGTCTTGCACTTGAACTCCTTGAAGCAGTATGATTTTGATACTTGCTCCAACATGCAAATAGTTATGTGTATTCTATGGAGTGTGCCGTATTTTCTATTGATGGGAATCCTGAGGAGAAAACATAGTTTTATTTGTAGCCAGCATCTCCCTTTCTCTGTATGTGCCTTATGATCAGGGACGCCGCCCCCACCACGTGCATCATGCCTCCAGCACTTGGTAGGGCACCAAGTGCTGGAGGTGCCATAATTATGATCATCATCATAATAATCATAATGATTAATTATTTAAATTTAAGATGAAGCACAACTACAATTGGCATCATTGAATACACCATTATTGGCATTAGGCAATACATAGATATGCATATTTGCTCTAAATAATACAATTAATGATGGTGCCCCCCATTTTGAACAACATGCAAGCTACGTGGTATCAGAGATTACAGAGTCCATAACAACCACCATAGCAACGATTGAAACCGTTGCATTAACAAACAAACGAAACACTATGCCTTCACTGAACGAACAACATGAAAATAAAATGCTAATTGCTTGCTAGAAATGTTAACAAAACGCTATTACGTCTTAAAATGTTGTAATATCCACTGATAATAAAATGAATGTCATCCATGTTGTTTTGGCAGACAGAACCCTGACAGTCACGTGACGTGTTGCTGGTTTCTTGGACCAGCCCATAGGGGGCGCTGGACCATCCCAACGAACATATGGGTCGTTTAGTGTGATATTGACAAACGACCAATTCTGTCGTTTAGGTTGGAGATCACGTTACACAAGTTGTACAGGAAGTGGGCTGCGGGGGATGTGAAACCTGTTCATAAGTCACGGATTACTTCTGTGACAAAAAGTACGTCAATAAAATCATCTGGGTAAAAAAAGCTATATTTAGTAGAACACACTATCACTCGTGGATTATATCCTTCAATGTATCTTTAATGCATGGACAGCAGACAGAGCCCCTGAATAAGACTGTGTGCTGAAACACATCTGTTGGTATAATTTGTCTTGGATATTTTACTCAACGTTATTGTTTTCATACATTGCTTGGAAATGTAAAACATGAACTAGAGCCTTGATGGCTGAAATATATGGACATCTTTTTCACCTAACAGAGCCACTGTTACTGTTACCCTGAAGGGTAAACCAATCGGCCAAGATCTGGAACACAGAAATAAAACATAAGACAAATTAATTGTTCATATTTGTAAAGAGTATCAGGGCACATCTGCCTAGACATGCAAATAAGGTGGTAGACCGTGGGCGTCAACTTTGAATACATGTCTATAGCCTATGCTGTGAACTTCCACTTTTGTAATATGACATGTATCATAGGTTCTGAAGGATAAAACACATTTCATATTGGATTGGAGCCTGATGAGAGGATGCAGCACAGTGCCAACTTGCAATCAGTTAAATTATGAGCTGTGTCAGTTGACATCATGCCAGACCATTTTTAAATGAATTGTTGAAAAAAAAGTCATTTAAGAATCTGCTAATGTATTTTCTATGGAAAAATGTAAATCCTAAACATCATGCACATTTCACAGTTCTACTATTATTTGTCAGCGTACTTCCCTTCCCTTTAGTGTCCTGGAGTTTTCGTTACGAATCTCAATGCAGTCAATGATTAAGACCACATTTTGGTTTCCTCTCCGGCGGTACAGTAGTTGAGATACATTGACAGGCCAGAGGATGAGGGAGATCTTAGCACACATCATTTTCATCTTGTGAACATGTAGAGCGTCAGGGTCTCATAGCTTCCTGTTGTCTTTTCTTGTTAAAGCTTGGAGCCATAAAGCCCTTCTATCAGAATCTTTCTCAGGACAGGGCAGGGGAACAAATTCGAGATCCTATTACATCACCCAAATTATTTATTCAGAGAATCTGTGGATACCTATTGTACCCCCCCCCCCCCCCCCCCCAAAAAAAAAAGTTACAAATTGACTCTTTAGTAATTGAGCTTTAATCCAAAGTAGTGAATTCAGACACGTGATTAATGAGCAGGTATACGGGTAAGGCCTCTTGCTCAAGGAGGCCTACAGGTTTGGTGATGAACAAAGGGGTTCCAACCCAGAGCCTTCAGCCTGGTAATGAATCACCCAACCATGAATAGATTACTGCCCCCTGCGTATTTATGGCTTAATGTGTCACATCTCGGGCCTGAGTCAGAGATTAAACTAAGTACTTAATCAACTCAAATTAGTTGAAACCACCTGGGGTTTCTATTCCTGTTGTTTGAGTGCTCAATAATTGTGCACCGAGACGCTCTCCACTCTTTGACTTTTGATAACGCAGAAGGTAGCAAACTGTTTATCCCACTGCTTCTACAAGCAGTGGTCACGCCCCTGTGCAAAAGTGACTGCTATATTGTTGTCACAGGTCATCACATTTTCCGCAGGCCTTTGAATGTCAAGGAAAAAAACACAAAAAGAAAGAGAAACTTAGTCACCCCGCCTCCACATGCTAGTTCTAAACGAAGAGCTTGAAAGCACAACTCGCAGTGATGAAACAAACAGTGATAATATATCTACTTCTCAGCACCGTGGGTAAGTAGATCTTCTCTTATTGACTTAGATTTTACCTCTACTCTCACTGCCTTTATAACATCTCTAACGTGTGTGTGTGTGCGCGCGCGTGTATGTTACAGTTTTGCGCCTCGTCTCACTCTCCGTGTCTCAGACCGTGGAGGTAGAGCCGCGGGACAATGTCACCTTGTCCTGTACCAATGTGTCCAGCTATCCAACACTGGCTTTCTGGATGAGGGCAGGTCATACATCCAAGCCCATTGTCATCTCATCTGTGTATGGAACTTCTTGCGAGTCAGGGAGATACAATGACGGTATCCAACAAAGTCGATTTGTAATGGAATGCAGTGTCTCTTTCATCAGTCTTACAATAATTAAAGTGAATTATTCCGATTCTGGTTGGTATTACTGCATTTTTTACAAAGGGGCGGATGTGGTTATTGTCAATTCAACATTGTTATTGGTTCATGGTAAGATTTCATTTTTCTATGATTATTACATTGTCGATAAACACACTTATATATTATATATATATATATGAAATCTTTTTTTATGTATATTTTCATTTAAAGTGAGTGATTTTAAAGAAAACGGCACATTTCATGAAGAGGATGACACAAATTCTGAAAGTAAGAATCCTTTTTAAATTATTTGTCATTTTGTATAGAGTTGGATTAAACAAGTTGAATAAAAACCTGCAGAAAAAAAGTTTTGCAAACTGTAAAGAAAAAAATATATACATATAGGCCTAAACCATTTAATCTAATTAATTTCCAATTAAGGCAAAACTAATTAAGAATAAAATTAACTGTACTAAATTTCAGTTCTACTTGGTTTATGAGATAATATTGGTTCAAATGTGGATCACAGATTTTCATAAGCTTTATCCTCCCAGAAACCCAGCCAGTAAACTGTGATGGAAATTGGATCATGGTGGGAGGAATCTTTGGTTCTGTGATCATTATCCTCATCATTGTCAGACTAGTTTTTAAAATAACACAGCAAAGAAAACTTCAGAAAGGTCAGCCAAGTCTTTCTTGCAGAAATAAGTTCCACCACATTGTACCCTTGTTTAAATTGAGGATCCAGATCAAAAGTATTAATTCTCTTTTTCTTAATTATTCTTTAGATACTAATAATCAACCTCAGCTGCAGGAAAGCCAGGTAAATCGAGTTTAACACATTTCTATACACTTTATATTTTTAAATAGAAACGACATTACTTTCATTGCCATCTGTGAGGGTAATCCCAATGTAGTTTGAGTATTCTATTGTAAAATGTATAGTGTCAAATTAGATTACAAAGAAATTCTATATATCATAAATATAAACATTTATTTGCCCAGGATCAGGAGTCCGACCCAGCTGAAATATGTTACTCGATGTTGAGTTTCCGTCAGAAGAACAGAAGAGGTGGGCCCAGATCTAAGAACCTAGAAACGGCCGTTGTGTACACCGCAACCAGATAGACTTTTGGAAAAGAGCAATTTCTCAATCTTATCCAAATGTTAACTCTTTTTTACAAGACATTGAATTACATTGCACTAAAGTCATTAAGAAACAAAAAAGCTTGTAAATATATCTAAAAATATAATATTTTGTTAATTACAATATGCATAGTTTGTCGTTTATATATTTTTCTAGTACACCGGCACGTTTTGTATGAAATGTATTGATTTTTCAATATCAAAAACATTTAACAGTTAATGCTCCCGATGAATAATTACGGTATATCATTTCTTTTTATAAACCAATGAATTCTTTAACAAAACAAAACTCATTGTGCAAGTTCAATTTAAGACAATGCTGCATTTAGGTTTTGTTTCCTCATATTAAAATGTAAAAAAATGCAGTCATAAAAAGTTTGATAAAATTAGGCAATAAAAGAAAAACATGTTTTATTGGCAGTTCATTTTACAAAATGTTGACGCAATTGAGAAGACACATTCCAGGTTCTCAAAAGATCTAGAAAATAAGTAGGCCTACTTGTTAGTACTGTTCTGTTAATGTTTCAAGGTATAGACACATGACCATTTTTATATTGCCAATCTTTTGACCAACTTACGTGACATCTGCATCAGTGTGAGTCCAGGCTATAATATGGTATATGCATCAGCGAATATGATCAATATAAAATCCTGACACCAATATTTAGGATTGGCAAGTCAATCTGCACTAGCCATTTCTTTGTCAGTGTCCATTTTATAGGGTCGTATTTTATAAGGATTAAAAATAAAGCTATAAATGTACATTAGCCTAAGCACCGTTAATGGAGTTTAATAAGAGGAATGCCATTGTGACCATCTCACCGCAGTCATAACTTATTTTAAGAAAGTGTTTAAATAAGTAAAATAAATTGTCAATTTAAGTCCAATTCAAAATTGCCCTCAAAAAGGGCAGGAAACTGATAGTGATGGCGACAGTGAAAGGTTACCCAGTGCACTTCTAACATCCACCATTTAACTGTGGTCCAAACACATAAAAAAAAAAAGAGATCCAAACACCTGGTCACCACCATGACAAATATCTTTTATTTTTCCATTCTCAGGTTGGGGCTGTTGCCTGCCCTGTTAACACCCATTCAATTCCGTTTCATAAAGTGTAAGACAAATGTGTCGCATCAATGCTTACCCAGCAGGTAAGCAACACAGCCAAGCAATTATGCATGCAACAGCAAGCCATTACCTTCTAGAGGGAGTCATCTGGAATGCAAAACATGTGCAGTGTTGGTGTCCGGTTCTCCTTTAAAACAAGTCACCATGAAACCCTTTAGCACTCATTACCTGTATCCTCGGGTTCTTGCATGTACTCACCTGTTGTTAAAAGGCAGAGCTCCACCACCGTCCCCCACAGGTATGCGGTATAAAATAAAATAAATACTAGGACGCCCTACGAACTTGAGTATAGCCGGACTAGGGTCACTTCCAAGCCCCTTTATGATCCACTTGAGTGACACGGAGGATGACGAAAAGGCAATGTGGACACGGGGTTAGCAGTTAGCCGTTTGTGCTCGAGTCTGCTCACTGCCGGCAAAAAAAGAGGCCCCATTCTACCATCAAGTGTGACGTTTAAAAGCCATCCGTTTTTTTTTTGAGCGACATCACACGTGAGACTAACCACCCAGATGTATGAGGGATAGATCAGCCTACCAGGATTACCCAGTGGACTGTACCAACTGGTTATGCTGATCTACCCACCAAACATCTGGGCATGGACAAGCCCACGTGTGAAGTCACTCACTATAGGGTATATTTGGCCTCGAAATGGCTGACCAACGTCATACCTGGCGGTCGAAAAGGGACCCTTTAAGGGGACAGATAGTCGGTATACAGGATTTAATGGCGATGACATTTTATGCAGGGAGCGACGTTAGTCGACGAAAGTCTTTTATAAAGAGTCGTGCGACTGAAGTATCAAGAACATCGGGATCACGGTATGAGGCCTTTATTGAAAATCATTTCCGACAGAGAAGGCGACATTTTTTTTTTTTTTATCGCATTGCGGTATTTTCTTTACTGACGATATTTAAGTCATAGCAGATGTTTACCAAGCTATTATACGCCGTTAGAACGGGAAGGCCAAGAAGATGTAACCAGTGCGTACGTTTGATACCAAATAGAACCTTCAAAACAAATGACGCTTTTAAAAGCTTCCCATGGCACACACAATATTATAACACTAAATAACGTAATTTTTACAAAATAAAAAAACGACCTATAGCCATAGACTGTTAAAACGACTACAGCACAGTGACAAAGATAAAAACGAGTTTAGAAAATGAAAACTGCTCCAGAATGTATGGATTAGAAATACAAATAAAATAAAATTCAAAAAGGAGACGAGGACGACGGTCCCTCCTGAGAGCGGGGAACAAAACGCGCTCCGCCGTCGCCGGGGAAACGAGGAGCGCCGAGAGCATCTGGCGAGCGGAACGATCCTGTGGGATAGAGCAAAAATATAGAAAACATCAACATCACGGTCTGCAACTTGAGACAACGGGCACTTGGGGGCGTACTTTTAAAAGAATATATTTAGTATTGGTGTTTTCACTATTGAATCGAGTGCGGTGTCCTCCTCCACAGAGAAGATACAAAAAAAATATATAGGACTCCTGTAGTTTACTATTTCCCACATTCGATTTAGATGAGGATGTTCTTATATTTTTTTAAGGATTTATGCCCAACTCAGGGATGTGGCACATCCCAGTGAAACCTTTCCTTCCTTACAAGGTCCTCCCAACAAGAGGATTTTAATAGGCCTCCCTGCGAGACCTATGGACTTGATATGATTATGATTAGCGTGGCGCGCATGTTGTCCTCACCTTGACGTGCATGCTGGGGGGGCGTGGGGGGAGGGGGCTAATAAGCGTAGCGTGCTGGTGGTGGCGGAGGCAACCGCTCAGCGTAGGGGTCCCGGGGGCGGTGCACCACCCCGTACGGCGGCGGCGGCGGCCTAGAGGGAGAGAGGCGGGAGCGCTCGTAGCCGTAGCCGTTACCGGCAGGGGGCATGGGGAGGGGCGGCGCCCGGCGGAGGGGGCTGCGGTCTCGGGCGAAGTACGAGGAAGGCGGCGGGGGCAGGGCGCGGCGATCGTACGGGTCGAGTGGCGCGGCGAGGATGCGCTCGCGGGCGGCGATCGAGGGAGGGGGGGGGGGGGACGGGGCCGGGGCGGTGGTCGTCGTAGGCGGCCGGCATGCCGTAAGGGCGGGCGCGGTACTTCTCGTAGTAGTCGACCACGCCGTAGGCTTCGCGCTCACGCTCATAGGGGCGCTCGGCATACACCGCTCGCCTGGGCGGAGGGGGCGGGGGAGGAGGCGTGGGGTAGCCGGGGGGCATGTGGTGGTGGGGGGGGTGGTGGTGGCCCCTCATGTAGCCGGGCGGCGGTGGGGGGGGTTCGTGTCGGTCGCCCGGATACCCGGGGGGCGGCCAGTAGCCTCCGTCCTGGGGTGGGGGCGGGTAGTCATCGTGTTCCTCGTGCCGTGGCCGGCTCTTTGAGATCTGCACGTGTATGCGTTTACCTGGGGACGGACAGGGTGGTGATTAGGAGGATAAATCGGCAAGGAATGCAGGTCATCGGCAATGACCTTTACCAGTTTTTACTGGATAGCATTGATTAAGACTCCATTGCGCACACACACACACACACACACACACACACACACACACACACACACACACACACACACACACACACACACACACACACACACCTCTACTTTGTAACATTCATGTCCCCCCTTACCTTGAAACTCTGTGTTGTCCAGACCCTTAATGGCATCCATGGCCTCCTCTGAGTTGCACATGTGCACGAATGCAAAGTTTTTTACGACGGCGCACTCCGACACGCTGCCGTACTCCTCGAAGAGTGCGCGGAGTTCGCCGTCGTCGCCCTTGTCCACGTTGGCCACGTGCAGTTTCACGGCGCCCTGGTTCTTGCCGTGACTCGCCTCCACGTTGATCTGGGAGCCGTGGAGCTTGTGCAGGTGCAGGGTCTTGATGGCTTTGGTGGCGGCCTTGCGGTCGTCCATGTGGACAAAAGCGAAGTTCTTGATGATGGAGCACTCGGTGACGGTGCCGTGCTCTTTGAAGAGGGCCTCTATCTCCTCCTGGTCCGCCTCCCGTGGGAGGTTGCCCACGAATATCTTCACCATTCTACTTACGGATCTGTTTCAAGAATGTCAATATGGGTCAATTGTATGTGTCAAGTCCTTGGTGTATTACCAGACAAAGTAATGAGAGCTGGTTATTATTTGCAGTGATTATAGTGATTATTTGCAGTGATTATTTGATTTCTCATATTCTCCCATCTTTTTTACAAGCCTGCTAGACAACATCTCATGGAAACAAGAATATGTGATGGTGATACAACCCTCAGCAACACATGCACTAGTTTGCCTCGTGCCATCTACAGCACTAGGCTATGTTAGCTACACTTACGTCATATTCAGTCATAACCAAATAATATTAAACATTTACGCATACGCAACAAGTGTTAATGCTTTGGAAATACATTTGCTTTACATTAACCAATATACACAGTGCACCGCGGACGAAAGAATCAATTTCTGATGAAACAGCGCCTAATGCTAAGTAGCTAGCTAGGCCATACTATCAACAAAGCCCCACAATCCATCCACGGTTAATACCGACGTCCATTGCCTAATAAAACTACAAATACTTTCATTTTATATTACCAAGTTGTTTTAAAGTTGACATCATGTATAATTGATCGATTAACAATATAATACGTAATTTGAATACCTTTTAACAGGGCGCCGGTAGCCTCAATGAATGGCGTTCAACCTTTCCTCAGACTGTCAGAAGCTTCTTCTTCTGCTTTTGTTTTTGTGGTGAAAGGCACCTATCTTATTGGCGTATTACTGCCACCTAAAGGCCTGGAGTGTGGATCATCAACTTGACAGGACACTTAAACAAATAATGGAAAAAATATAATAAAAATAAAAGTGATTATATGTTCATACTTTTTCCCACTGACTTTCCTAAATGACCCTATACAATTGCTATAATTTGCTTGACTTAATTATGCAAACATTTTACCTCGTTCTGTTGACAGCTTCTACATTGCAGCAATGCGTGCTCACTGTCTCTGTTTCATTGCAGTGTATGCAAGTTCCTGTTGTGTGTTTCCAGTTGTATGTAGTCTGTGATTGATGTATGTCCTATCCGGGTTATAATATTTTATTATGTACTATTCCTGGCCCCATTCTTTTCAACGCCCACATGATTTTGAATTCTATATAGATGTTTTGTCTGTTTCACTGGTATGGTCCCAATACTCTTGCCAGATATGGTTTGGTCAGAAGCTCCGCCCCCCTGGCCGTGAAATGTTATCCGTTTTTAACAAAGTTATTCATTTATGGTTTATGGAGGGAGCAAGCGTTGTCCTCCCACTCTTCCTCGATAAACTTCCCATACAATTATGTATTGGAATGTAAGTAAAACGGTACTATTTAACCGTCTGTGTCTGTTGTGGATCCAAACAGTATTTGAGTAGAACACACAAAAAGCATACAGTGATGTTCATTTCACGTGCTTCAAAAGTTATTCCCTGTTGTTGATGTCACCGCGGGCAAAACCGATGCCGCTATTAACTTCACGTTACATCATTCTGGGAAGTACCATCCCGCCCCCATGATGAGCGCGAGGGAGTGAGTTCAATAAAAGGGGAGGGTTTTTCTTGGCTTTCTACGCTTTGTTAGAAAAACAACAGTTAGAATTGTGCCTCAAAATCATCACGAACATGTTTGCCTGGCAGTGGATGTCGTAGAAAGTTCCTTGGAGTCTTTGACCCTTCTAAAGTTGAAGACACGGCCATTTCACGTGAAGGTAGGCACTTACAGATGTTTCAAAGTGACGCACAGAGCCATTTAGAAAGTCGATGCCTTTTCTTTGAGTAGGCATATGAGGATGAGTGGGATAGTAGTGAGCCTATTCATACGCTTGAATTAATGCAATTCATAGGCCTACATCAACTCGATTTTGGTTTTCATAAAAGTATATTGTTTTGTTTAGTGTCTCTGTGTCTCTCTCTAATATTCTTTCACTTTTGGTATCTTAAAGGGAATTTAAAAATGTGTCAATAGCAATATTTTCTTAAATAGGGTAATTCTTAAAAGAGATTCCACAATAAAATAAATTCCATATTTAGGATTGGATAGCAATATCGTATCATTATATATTGTTTGTAAAATTAAACAAAAACATGAGCTGTGTGATATGGTCGACATTTTTCAATAAAGAGAACAGACCTCAGTTGCCTTTCTGAAGTTTGTGTTGCAATAATAATTGTGCAACACAAACAAAATGACAATGTGGTTATCTTCACTGGTTCTGGGAACACATCATAGATTTCACATCCTTTTGGCTGTTCTTACACAAATGTTTTACAGACAGAGACTTCTATGAGTTTAAAGCAATACTTTTTAAAGGATAAGCACTGGATTAATATTATAACACATAATGTCAATGTATCCATTGCTGTCATTATGGAGCAGTGGTCACTAGTTACTATTAAGTAATCGAACACACGCTTTTATCCGAAGCAACAGTGGAGTTTGGGTTTGTAAACCCAATCATTGTTAACTTGTTCCTCGTTATTCTGTATTGCATTGCAGACACTCACCGCCTTACCATCCAACAGCGCGACAGTATCCCAAATCCGTTGCCCAAATCCGTCATGGATGTCTCCCAGACCATGGAGACCGAGGAGGACCAGTTCACCTGCCTCTACATCAGCTTCTACCACCCACAGCAAGGCGCGCAGGGCATGTTCCGCCTGCTGCCCCTGGGCCCAGGCGCTGGGAGCCACGTCCACCCAGCCGACGAGCCCCTGAGGTTCGGCCGCGACCGGCAGGCCTGTACCTTCGCCCTGGCCGACCCCCGCGTCTCCCGCAAGCAGCTATCCGTCCAAGCCTTCCGGACTCCCCGGAGCCCCTACCTCCAGTTCACCGTGCAGAGCCTGAGCCAGCGGGGGCGAGTGTTGGTCAACGGCGTCTCCCTGGTCTACCTGGAGAGGGTGGACCTCGGGGCCACGGCCCTGGTGAAGTTTGGCGACTACGAGATGCTGATCCGAGTGGAGCAGGGCGAGGCCATGGCCAGCTTTGAAGTGCTGTTTGACGTACTTGAGGCCCGGCCGTCGAGGGTGGAGGCGGAGGCAGTACCCAGCATCGCTCCCGTCATGGAGACGGGTTGGTCGGACAGACCAGCAGACCTGAGGAGCCAGGAACACCTGGGGAGCCAGGGACCCATGGAGAGACAGGGACCCATGGAGAGACAGGGACCCATGGAGAGACAGGGACTCATGGAGAGACAGGAACCCATAGAGACACAGGAACCCATAGAGAGACAGGGACCCATAGAGAGACAGGGACCCATGGAGTTGGATGAGACCCTTCTGTATCTGATGTGATCAAAAAGCTCTTCTGCTGGTCTTCTATCCGCAACACCCTGTTACATGATTGTATGGAAATTCGTGTCCACACATATTATTATATCAATTTGTGATCTATTTGTATATCATTGTGTGTCACGTTAAAGCCAATTGAATATTGAGTCAATGAGACTAAAGTTTAGCCGTTAAACTGAAAAGTTACAACCGATATAGGAATGTAGTAAAAATATATATTTGGGAATTGGGGAAGCTGTATTTGAATTTGTTTTGTACAACTTATCCACATTTAAGTATTTACTTTCACTTTTGTTGTTTATTTAATTAATCTATAAAGAAAAAAATCATTGTTGATGATTGAAAAACCAGTTCGCTGTGGATCTTTTTTTTTTATTATAAAGATAAGGCTAACGCAGGTTAAGTATTCATTTCAAGGAACAGGTTTTTCCAGAAGTCGTTGCCATTTATAAAATAACTCAAGTCTACTCAAGTTACACAAAGCATAATAACTCAAGTTATACAGATAAGCTCTGCTTGTTCCACTCTGCTTCAGCTCAATCAAGGGATCCTAAATAAAGTAATGATTAAGAACAAATGCATAGGTATGAGCCTTAAAGGGTAAGTAAACCCCAGCACGAAAACATCCGCCCAGGAGATACAAAAATGTGATCTGAGGCGCAAAAAAACACCACATTTGGGTTTCATAGATGCGGTTGCGAGGGGCGTGGTCAAACGTCTGAACGCAGGTCACTCACGCTTGAGCTAGAGTTAGTAGCCATTCAACAATCGCGTTTTGAAGAGAATCTCCCCCCGCTTAACATAACAAAGTTAACACTTTAACCCGTACACGCCTTTGTGTTCATGAGGCTCGATGCACTGCTCAAGGGGATTGGAAGCTCCAGTACATCCAGAACAGCGCTGCGAGAATCCTGATAATAGTGCAGAAGCATCACCACACACCCACCATGGTTTCCTTGCGCTGACCCCTCTTCTCCCACATAATCAACTTCAAAACCATCCTTACTTACAAATACATCCACGGAAACGCGCCTACATACCTTACATAATTGCTCCCCCCCCCCCCCCAGGCTGTCTTGCAGTAGCCTGCTCCTTCACACGCACACAAGAAGGCTCCGCTCAATGGAAGACCAGGCGTTCTGCTCCGCTGCCCCCCGTGTCTTGAACGCCACCATAGACCACCTAAGGGCTCCCAAGACCCTGGCCTCTTATAAAACAGGCCTTTGAAAAAAAGAATTTTCAGCGTGACAACAGTATAAACTGCAGTTCTCATGTGTAGGATCACACTGCCTTTCTTTCTTTGGAGATGGCTTTTCCTGTTAAAGAATGCAGAAAACAAGTAGTATTTGCTATATGAGCTGACGGGAGTGTCGGCCAACATGAATTGAGGATCCCAATACTCCCATACTATGAGTGTGGTCTATCTAATAGCAGTAGCAGACACTCAAGCATGGAACCTGTGAATGGGTTGCTGTATGTCTTGAAATGTTCTCTGGTTTGGCCATTGTTGTCCAACTTGATGCAGATACCAGCAGGTTATTGGCTCAAAATAGTCAACATTGTTCACATTCCGTTAAAGGGACAGCTGCCTTATTGGGAAATTCCAGCCCAAAAACTTCCCGGACTTTTTCTTCTTTCTTTTTTTTTTTTTTACAGAAAAGCAATGAACTAGTTGAAATTGTGAAGTGAAAGTAAGTTAAATATTGCTGGTTGACTTTGACCTCCGAATAAATGTCGATTTGACTTGATTTGTACCGTACCGTTGAGCAGTTTAATAATTTCAAACTTAAACCTCACATGGCCTATAGCTTTAGTCTATATAGACCTACGATATGATTGTCTGTGGAAGGAATGATGCTAAAAATAAATCAGGATGTAGTCATCAGTTAATGAGTCAGAGTCCGAGTTTGCTGACAACACAAAATGTTAGTGTATTTGTGTGTGTGGGAAGGTGGTGGCAACGCAGATATCTGGTCATAAACGTTATCTTCCTGTGATATCTTGCTATTAAATATGGAAGAGCCAACCATTAGCTCAATGGTGTTGTAAATACCTGAGTTTCCCTCGGTAAGCGAAAGGGAGGTTATTTGCCAGTGACCTACATTAACAACTTTAATTTCCATGCAGAGGTAGTGACATGTAATCTATGAACAAAATTGTTAAATTAACTGAAATTCCTTAAAGCGTTTAAATAAATAAAAATTCTGCAGCATGATAGTCAAACTTATTCGTCTGGATTTTAATCTAGTTTTTTTATTTGGTGATTACAATAATTTAAGACACCGAGACAAGGTCTGGATGACAATAAACATTTTATTAAATCAAGGATAAAACTGGTATTTTGTTTTCATACGATAAGTAAATCATAATTCTACCACATTCACTACAGTAGTTTCGGGTCAAGATAACATTTGGCTTGCTTCTTCCTCAACAAGATGACACTTCATTTGCATCATCACTAGGTTGAGTGGGTGGCCAGTTTCAAGTTCCTGGAAATCCACAAATCTTGAGGACATGACCTGGGTCCTGAATGCCTCCTGCTTGGTCAAGGCCCAGCAGCGCCTCTTATCTGAGGAGCCAGAGCCACAAGTCTGGTACTCTCGCTGCACAGGGCCAGACAGGAAAGAGGTGCAGCAGTCACAGCGGCTCAGTGGCTCGTCTGCTCCCCAAACCCAAACCTCAGACATCCACTCGGGCCGTCTCCGCAAACTAGCCTCTAACATCTAGACACCCCAGTTCTCCACTGTCCCCCGCAGGCAGGCTCAGAACCATACGCATCCGCACCAACAGGCTGGGCCCCAGCTTGTTCCCCAGAGCAGTGGACAAGCTGCTGAACACATCCCCTCCCAAACTACCCTGTCTTAGGGTGCAAAATATAGAACTGCTGCTAATGCAATAACTGTCACTTTTCACGTTGATTGTTT
The DNA here is from genome assembly GCA_026745465.1 of Lota lota. Classification (NCBI taxonomy): domain Eukaryota; kingdom Metazoa; phylum Chordata; class Actinopteri; order Gadiformes; family Lotidae; genus Lota; species Lota lota. Next base: position 1,923,878 of record JACYXH010000019.1, read on the forward strand.
TTTCTGACTATTGGTATTTATAATATTTCACATGTATTTTTTTCTTTTCCTGGCAAGTAGAGTTGTTGCCCAACTAAATTACGTTATTATCTTATCTTATCTAATAATAAAAACATGTTTATATGACATGCTTCTTGGCATCGGGGTGTTGCCATTTGGTTTCAGTTTCATAATGACTGCATCGCTGGTCTACATTGGATGTAGTTCTGATCCGTCGTCCTCCCATCCTTCACATGGTGAAAGGCCGTATCGCCTGCCTGCAGATGAAGAATAAAGAACCCCAGGGGCCAGTTTTAACATATACATGAAATTCTATGGCATGCCAAACTACACAATTAAACGCCAACTCAAGAATGGCACTCAGTTCAATGTTTTAAGGTGCCTTGTACAATTACTACAAAAAACAGTTAAGTATATATATATATTAAAAACAAATGGCTTTTCCAAAAGTTTGAATGGTACCCAGTTCACTCCAGATGTGATGTTGATTAGCCATTACAAAATGTAGCCTTTAGTGACTTCAGTGGTAGGGCCCACCCAGATGTATGAAAACAAATCAGTGCCCCAGTTGGTAGAACCGTCTATTTGGTAGGCTGGGTGTTTGAGCCATCTATCACATTTCTGAAAATAGGGGCACTTCCTATTGGGCAAGCCACTGACATTACCTTTGCATCCTACATGGAAAGTCCCATCAGTGCTGGTCCTGCCTGGCGCTCAGCCAATTCAATTCAGCCGGCAGCAAGACACCCGCTGCCTTCATGTGGCGGCTCCCCTGCCGGCGAGGGATCAGGGTACAGACAGTTAAAAACAAGAGGAAGGGGGTGTACTTCGATGGATGTCACAGGTAATTCTGGTAAAGTACCTACCCAGTTCCTCTTGTAAGAGGGGTCTCCTGATGGACACTTACCGTGTAGCGGCCATCTCCTGGCATAGCGTTACTTCAACACTTATGCAGGGGGCGAGGGGTAGGGTAACCTATAAAGAGCACAAACACTGAGGATACCAAAGTAGGTAGCTCCAAACGGTGGGGTGAAAGATTACGTGCACAGTGAGAAGGGGAAACAAATGTGAATGGAAAATGTGTGAGAAATATGCATGGTGGGAATTACACAACTTTTTTTTGTTATCAACAGTTGTCGAGGCAACACGCGGCCATATCGGAGCAGTAACGTTAGCAATTACGGACCAATTGTTTAAATTGCAACAGGATTTAGTTACGAAATTAAGGGTAGTTCAAAAGTGAAACTTCGACTGAAAAGGCTTCACCTATGAGCAATGCAATGATGCGAGTGGGAACGCCGTACTTTTTGTTGGTAACGTGTTTATTTAAAAGACTTGGAAATGAAAATAAGTCTCTGAAGGAAATAAAATTATACATGTTGCTAGCTGTATTAGGGATTCAAAGTCCGCAAAAGTAAAAAATTATAATTTTAAAACAACAGTGGAAATGTGATTTGTCATGCGTCGCAAATATATGGTCTGTTAAAGATTAACAATCTGTGACAAGCGCTATGAGATTACAGCGCCACTACACCGGTATTACTCCTGTGACCAGAGAAACAATCCATAGCATTTTGAAAAATACAAACAAAAAACCTTACGAATAAATTGTCTCACACAAATCGGCTATTTAACTGACGAACAAATTAGGTCCGTGTTCTTAGTCTATATTTACTAATGACCGAAAAGCAGAAAATAGTTATTTTTGTCGATTAACGTTTCGTTAAAGTAGATGAGGAACCGTCACCAGTAAACTGCAAACAGTTGAACTCTGAACAGTAAAACAAACATGACAACAAAATAATAATAATCAAAAGAAAGGCGCCAACAACAGCCCAAGGATGAGTACGTGTGAATCGAAGCCATCGTATGGTTTTTAAATTACGGACACGTCCGCAATAGTCGCTTCCGGGAAGCCTCAGGGCGAACGCAACGCAATCCGCCGTAGACTAGAGTGGGGGGTGCGAAGGGGGGGTTGCGGGTATAGCGCCACGTGCATCAGCAGACGACGATCTTGACATAGTCTAAACCTGGAAAGAGAGCACACCACACAGGTCAAACCGGTTTTACACTATAGGACTCGCGCAAGTCTCATGTTTAGCACTTTCAGTCAAGATGTCGATTGTCATCACAATACCCGTAATGGCTTTTGGGTTTCTTAGCAACAGAGGAGGCACATGGGTACAAGTTGTTGCTATTGTTTAACACCTTGAAAAAAAAATTACGCAAGATTCTAACCCAGCTTGTTTAAGTCAAAGCGTTTTTGGCCGCATTATTGCCTCCTTCCCAACCTACAGTGCCTGGTTCCCCAAACCTTGGTGCGCCCCTGGTCGTGCTCCACTCACCTTGGGTCTCTCTCTGGCTTTCCAGCGATGCTAATAGCCAGCATAGCGTGGTGGCGGCGGCGGCGGAGCCCCGTACGGTTCCCTGGGTCTGGGCAGTGCGTACATGGGGGCCCGGGGCACCGGAGACAGCCGGGACCGCTCGTACGAGTAGCCGTTGCCGGATGGGGGCGGCGGGGTAGGGAGAGGCGTGCGCCGGATGGGGCTCCTGTCCCTGGGGTAGTAGGCAGCAGCCGAGGTGGGTGGAGGAGGGGCCAGGGCACGACCATCGTAGGGGTCGTAGGGACGTTCCCTCGCAGAGGGGGGTGGTGGTGGAATTGGGGGTGCCCGCCTGTCCATGTAGGAAGGAGGGGCGTAGGAGGGGGGCGTGGCGTACGACGGGGGGGCCGGGTAGGAAGGCGGGGCAGCAGAGGCGTAGGGCGCTGGGGCGTAGGGTCTTGCCCGGTATTTCTCGTAGTAGTCGACCACACTGTATCCGTCCCGCTCACCATACGGGTGCTCCGGGTAGGCGGGCCGACGTGGAGGAGGTGGTGGGGGTGGGGGAGGAGGGTACCCATGCATGCGACCTCTGTAGTGCATGTCAGGATGGTCTCCTGGGTAATGACGGGGGGGGAAGTAACCCGGAGGAGGGTACTCCTCCTCTTCCTCTCCGCCCCTCGGGCGGTTCCTCGACAGCTGAACGTGAATGCGCTTGCCTGCAAAAAATCACTTTTTTTTAATAAATCACCAAACATCGACAACTCTATACAATTTAGCAACCAAAGGCTTGCCTACAAGCAGGAGTGGAAAACATGCAAAACATAAAACATACCTTGGAATTCAGTGTTGTCCAGTCCCTTGATGGCGTCCATTGCCTCCTCGCTGTTGGGCATGTGCACGAAGGCGAAGTTCTTGATGATTGCGCACTCCGACACGTCGCCGTACTCCTCGAACAGCCCACGGAGCTCATCGTCGTGGCCCTTCTCGACGTTGGCTATGTGGAGTTTCACGGGTCCGTTATTTTTGCCCCGGCTGGGCTCCACGTTGATCGGCCGGCCGTGAAGTTTGTGGCCGTGCAGCTCGCGGATGGCTTTGGTCGCGGATTTCCGGTCCTCCATATGAACGAAGGCGTAGTTTTTGTACTTGGCACACTCTGTGACCTGGCCGTACGGCGTAAACAGAGCCTCCAGCTCGTCCTTCTCTGCCTCCTGGGCGATGTTTCCAATAAAGATCTTCACCATGGTTACGGCTCAGCGACGACCTCTGATAGACATGACAAGACCAACAGAGTTTAAAACAGGCGTGCGTGTTGTGTTAATGGCGGTGAGCAGTATGAGGAAGTCCAAGTTGGCGTGCTACCTAACTAGCTGGGTGACTTAAAAGCAGACAATGAACCCGTAGCACGTACACAGGCGTCACAAAGTCGCTGTCCAATGTCGATATCATCTATTCAAATAGATATAACATATATATTGGTCTAAAGAACACGTGTGTTGCTAGCACCTTTGCTATCCTAATTAGTCCATGCTAACTAAAGCTAATTGTAGCTTTTTCCCCCATCTTACCAAACTAATATATTTTGTGAGAATTTATGACCATTCCTGCCGTGCAGATTTCAGAAATTATCTGAAATACACCTTAAAAACAAATCTAAGTTGGATTAAATGCGATTTAAACTTACCAAGAACCAACTACGGAGTCGAACACCGTCGAGCGATACTGACGTTGCGTGCGTCCTGACGTAAACAACGTACGTAGTGACGTGAACAACGTACGTAGGAAAGTAAAGGCCTTTATGGTTGATAAGATCAGGGTCCTTGATGGTTGATGAGGTCATGGCCAATACTCTAATGGTCTCCATAGATGTCCAACCGTTTCAGTTTCGGTCCTAACCACTGTTCGTGATGAAACGGAGGCCTACTGCTCTGTTTCTACTCCTAAATGCGGCTGTTGACGGCGGAAAACGGTACATTTTGTATTTAATGTAATGCAAAACTAAAAGTTATAGTACCGGAATGTAACGTTTTGTAACGTTTTTTATTTTTATAATGGATTGGTTCCATACCGTACCTTTTTGTTTTATAATTTATAATTGTTATATTTTCTATTATCTTGAGCTGAGTTGTAGCCTACTAACATATACAAACATATATTACTTTAAATATCAATTAAGTAACATATACAAATATGTATGTTAGATTAAATATAAATAAAGTATCAGGAGTCTGAATTTGCACTGGCAATGCTTGCTTTTATTTTCATGTATTCATGTATAAAAAATGAAGAAATGTACAACCTTTTGTTGTCATTTTTTGACACGCATACAACGCTGTAAACCGCTGTTTTTATTTATCAACACTTGCAGCCAAGACTTTCACAAGAACAAGCACAGTCACACACACACATACACAGGGAAAAGGTTGTGACCAAGGCATCTTGCAAAGCCTTGAGCGGCACATTTCTTAAAGGGATCAAGCCCGCAACTATTAACGTCATGCTACACCAGCTCTAAGCAACAAATTCCCAACACAGCTCAACAGCAATACAATTGTGAAACTGAGTATAAAATATAAAGCATACATTTATTCTAAAAACCTCAGTTCATACTATAATGCATATAAAAATTAAGCATTGGGTCATGCTAATTATTGCGGTTGGGCGTAGCCCTGTTCGGAGGGGTAATGCGGTACATATGGTGGCGGATTGGAGGTGACCTGCACAGTGGTGGAGGTGATGTGGCACGGCTGACGATTCCTGCGCTTCTTGAGTTCCCGCGCCATCTGACAGTAGGAGCACGAGCTGCAAAATGTGACGACACAGCAGTCGTCACAAATGGAGCCCTGCAGATGGTGGGAGGCGGTGGGGAAGAGCGAAGACACACCCTCATTATTAATAAATGTATTCATAATAACAGGATAGGATAACAATCCAATACCTTTTGGTTTTAAAGATGAACAACACTGGAGACAATTTGTACAAGAAGCAGAATACGGAGAAATAAAAATGGTGCCAGGCCGCCATAATGGGGTCAGAATGAAACGTGCAGGTTTTGTCTTTGATTTTCATGGATAAACCTTATTTAATCTGTTAAGGAAAGTGTGAGTGAGTGTGTGTATCGCTCCTTATCCACCCACAAGGTTAGGGGGGTGTAAGAAAATATGGCCTTCGATCTCTTTGAGACTGTTACTGTGATTAAGGGCTTTACAAATAAACGGACTTGAGGTCAGATGCTGTTATTGCATTGTTATTGTTGTTGGGGCCCACGTGCCTGTATGCGGTAGCGCTCTCTCACGGAGATCCGGAGGCCCATGGCCACGGCTGGCACTATGCCGCTCAGCATTTCCAGCATGGGGAGACACAGACCCTCGCCGTGGTCCGAGCTGACCTGACACGCCAGGACACAGGGGAAGCAAAACCCAAGGCAGCCTGCACCAGGGACATCACAGTTGAGACAAGTATTATTATTTTGACACAGCACGGTTAAATACTTGATTCTGATTGATCAATCATTTCCCACGGGCATGCATTACTTTTCAATAACGGGACACCTCTGCCTTTTAAAAGCTCCAAATCCTTCATTCAAATAAGGACTACCGACCAGATGTTTGACAACACAAAACGATAGTTATGTTATTATAACTCTAGTTCTATGATTGTAGGCGTAGCCGTCTAGGCTTCGCCTTATGGGCTTGTCCCGTGCGCGCACTCGCGTGCACTGAAAATGTCAACAATGTACCAATCAACGTGGGCCCCACCCACATTCCCCACAGTACCGTGTATATAAGGCGGCGCACGGCAGTGTCCGTCCTCCACGCTACTCTTTCAGCAATTGGAGGTTACAGCAGTTGGGAAACTAGACGGCTACGCTTACAATCATAGAACTAGAGTTATAATAACATAATTATCGTTCTATTTCATGTAGGCTACGCCGTCTAGGCTTTGCCTTATGGGCTAAGGTGAAGCTGCGAGGGGATCCCGATCAATGTACTCCTGCTTGACCCAAGTCACAAAGACCTAAGTCACAGGGCACATCAGACTCAATAAGCCAAAAACCCCAACCAAATGTAAAAACTTGTATTTGAAAAGAAAGTCATACAATGGATGCATAAAATGACCTGAAAACATTTGGTTGGGGTTTGACTCCTTTATTTTCGTACAGTGGGGTCACAGAATACGACGGCCAGCTATCATGGATTGTGACCTATCGTGGATTGTTTCCTGTTGCGTGTGAACTCTGTGATGATCGCAGACATGAATAACTATACAGGATGACAAATGAAAACCAGGTTGCTGTCGGGTGCTTCGTCCCGCCGTGCTTCCACTGGAACTATAGGCTACTGCTTCTTCAGTTGCCACCGGGGCGCAATACTGTCGGCTCTGCGCGGTCGTTGCACTCTCGTTCAACAGTGGACAGCGGGCTTCAGATCGCCCCAGCACGACACCAAACGTAGGCAAAAGCACCTCGGACTTTGGAACAGAGAGGAAAACGCAAAGGAAATGACTAATAACGAGGCAAAGAGAGGAAGCAACCACATGTGGCATGTGGTTGCGATCGCACCAAATTGGTTCCCTAATAAATTGTGCACTAAAATCACCCTTACGCCGCAAATCCACCCAAGTCACTGCAATCACGCACACTTCACACCTATACAGTCATTCGTTCCGTTTATTTCGTAAACTGCAGTAATCAAAAAACGGTGGGCATTTTAACAAAAACATAACCACAGTTTGAGCAATCAGAGAATGGCTCGTAATGAAGAAAGATCTCTCCCCCATCCCCTTGTTATAAAATGTGCTTTATAAATATATTTGATTGGCATTTTACAGACACATACATGGGGCGTTTAGTACAGTCCACCACCGTTGCTTCTTTCCCCTTAAGAAGCAACAATCAGTGTTTAATTACGTTGATTTACCTTTTGAGTATTTCCTACTATAGGCTACTGTGTAAAATGCTGTTTAGAATTGACCAACACCATTTCTATATTCACGTTTGTATCAAGAAAGAAAGACCCGTCATCATCATGCCACCACAGAGGCAAATCAACCTCTTTGCTTCAGCCACTCAACTGGCTATTCAAAACCACCGGGTGACAGCAGAGATGGGCTTAATCGAAGAGCAACGTTACGAATCGTAACAACTCAGAGAGACAAGCCTATGTCCAAGCCGTAGAAGGGGCCCCCGACTCCAACACAGAGTGGCCGGGTGAACCCCTGGACATGTCTCACATGTAAAAACAGATTAAAAAAAAAGAAAGGGCCAGGGGAAGACTATGACGCAGCCGCGCAAATGTCCTCCACCGAAAAAAGAAAACGCCCTTGAGTAGAGCCGTCGAAGCGGTTATTCTCCGTGTAGAGTGGCGGGCCTACGCGCGGCCCTTGGCAGCGTCGCAAAAAACACACAAACAACTGTTGTGTAGAACGGAACGCGGCCGAGCATTTCACGTACATAGCACCGGGCACATGAGATGCAACTCCGCCTCTGCCTCATGAGGCAGAGGGTGAAAACCGTAAGCACAATATCCCTCGACCGAAAATAACTTGGATGTTCTAGGGGAGGAACGCAGGATTGGGTCAAAGCAGCGCGACGGAGCTTGTCCTTTAAAGTGACAAGCAGCTCGGGCTGACAGACAGAGCGGCCAACTTACCGGCGCGTTTGGCAGAAACCAAAGAAAAAAAGCGCCGTCTTAAAAGATAGAGTATCCAGAGGGGCTTGAGACAGAGGCTCGAAAGGGTCCCTGGATAACACACACACAACACGGTGGGAAAATCCCAACGCGGTGTAAGCACGCGAGAAAATAGGCTTAACGCGTCTAGCCCCACGCAAGAAACTCTTGACCAGTGGGTGACTGAAAAACCTGTAACCGTCACAGCCTGCGTGGCCAGCCGAGACGGCTGCCGCATAGACTTGATAGTGGAGACAGCCAAACCTTTCTCCAGTGTAAGCACTGTAGGAAAACAAGCACGCTTCCCACCTCACAGAGAGATGGGACAGCGTTGTTGCTGTCACACCACTTAGAGAAAAAAAACAAAACTTCGCTGCATAGAGGGACTCTCTATGCAGCGCTCTCAACGCCGACAAGACCAAGGAGCTGGTGGTGGACTTCAGGAGGAAGAGACAGGTACATGACCCCATCACCATCAATGGGTCTGCTGTGGAGAGGGAAAACAGCATCAAGTTCCTGGGGGTGCACATCACCAACGACCTCAACTGGGACGACCACACCAACCAGGTAGTGAAAAAAAGCACAATGTCGCCTATTTCACCTTAGGCGGCTGAAAACGTTCGGCTTGGGGCCCAAGATCCTGGGGGCCTTCTTCAAAGGTACAATGGAGAGCATCTTGACGGGATGTATCGCTGCCTGGTACGGGAACTGCACTGCCCAAAGCCGCAAAGCATTGCAACGGGTAGTGCGGACAGCTGAGAGGATCAGCGGATGTGAGCTTCCCTCCATCCAGGACACCTACAAGGCCCGGTGTGTCAAGAAGGCCCTCAGAATCATTAGGGACCCCAGCCACCCCAATCAGAAACTATTTGAGCTACTGCCGTCGGGGAAGCGGTACCGAAGCCTCGGGGCCAAAACCCAGAGAATGACTAACAGTTTTTTCCCCCAAGCAGTCAGGCTCTTGGAGAAATCCATTACCCCCAAACCAACCCCACGCACGCTACAACAACAGATTATTTGTGTGGGAGTGTGTGTGGATGGTGGCTGGTTTAAGCAGCCTCACCTGGCCCGAGTCAGACTGATTGGACTCTGGGGCTGGGTGAGGCTGCACACCTGTTGCACATTGAGCAATCAGTGTGCACAGGTTAAACCAGCCATCACCGCACACACTCAGGGAGAGCTCTCCGGCATGGTAGCATGGAGTACCAGCTGCATGCACCATTCTACGCAACCTTTACAATAAACCGGTTTTTTAACATCACCACCCTGTGTCCAATTGTTTGGAGGAGCCCGAGGAAAGTCACCTAGGTGGAGTGGGAAAAGCCACCAAGGTGGCGTGTAGTAGATGGACAATGCTACAATTTGATTATCTGCATTAAATTGTTCTGTATTTTGCACAACATAATTTTTTTTTGCACTACCACCATGGCTGGTACCACTACCACTGTGGCTGGTACCACTACCACTGTGGCTGTTACCACTACCACTTGAGCAGTTGTATTGATGTTGCTACTTATTATTATTATTTATTATTACTTACTTTGTTATTGTGATCTTGTATTGATGCTACTATGTGACTGTTGAGGAACAAAGCTTAAGAATTTTACTCTTGCGTACTTGTACGTTAAGATGTAATAAAAGCAACTCTGATTCTGACTTTAGCAGTTTATTCATCACTGAGGAGACAAGATAGACCAGTTTGGGTGTTTGACTCCCAACCCAAAGGTTCTGGGTTCGAACCGCAACATCCCCCAGTCAACCTGTAGTCATCCCTGAGCAAGTGTCCACCACCCACTATATGATTGTTCAAAAATATTTGACAAGCCAATTACATTGCAGGTCAGACATATAAGAATCAGATTGGCCGAGCCATATAGAGTAAGCTTTTCTCATTGGTAGACTGCAGACACTGGAGTTGGAACATTGAGTCAGTAGCAGTAGAAACAGGTACCCACATATTCCCATGTCGTCACAGCAGCTGAACAAGCTGCTTGACCACATCTCCCTCCCTGCCTCCACAGTCGAGGTCACCACACCCGGCTGGATGGTCATCACCTGTGGGTGAATCATCGCCATGACTACAGATGGACAAACACAGAGAAAGAGAAAGATAAGAGAGTGATAGACAGAGAAACGGGGGATGAGAGCATGAGTGTTGACCACAAGGTGTTATTGAGAATGGTCTTGATATATGAAACCAGTGTATGTGGAAATGTAGCTTCTTGAAACTTGGCCCTGATGGTAAAATAGAGAACCAATCAATTGTGGGTTTCTAGGTCATCTACTAGCATGCGCGGAGTTTGCGGGGGGGCAGGGGGAGCATTGCCCCCCCTGGCGGCGGCTGAAACGGGTAATTGCATTGTTTCAACAACAAAAAAAATTGCATTCTTTAAAAAAATTATATATTATAAATATCTTAAATAAAACAAAACAACTAAATGGTGGTAGCTAATACATCTGATTTCATATACTTAGTAAAAAAAAATTCAGGGCTCTGGGTCATGTGACAAGTAACGTAAGTCCAGCGATTCTCAGCTAGGTAGCATGTAATAACGTTGTAGTTACCTGGTCGGACTCGTTACACAAAAATATGGACATAAGGAGATTTTTAAAACGTCGAGCTCCAAATGACACAGATATTCAGTCTTCTGGATCTAACAAAGATACAACACAAACAACAGTAACCGATGATGACGACAGGCAAACAGACACCGCTGTGAACTTGGAGGGAACACCGAGCAGCTCTGGATCAGCAGCAATCGCTAGCAGTCCTGACGTTCATCCCACGGCCACAGATGCACTAGCTGCACTAGGTAACACCAACACAGATGATCTTGGAGAAAAACACGGCTGTCCCAAGCAACCTGCTCTGCCCCAATTCCCCTCAAAATGTTTTGGAAGTACAAAACGATTGTTTTCCACTTACTTCTACAAGAATTACCCTTGGCTTGAGTATTCCGTTAGAAATGATTCCGTCTTGTCACACTTATAAGAGAAAGGCAATTTTGTATCTATGCATACTGTAGCCTCTCACATGGCGTCTTTTTTATTTTTTCCCCTTGTCTCAAAATGTTTTAAATGTTTCATGAAGTACAACAAAATGCGAAATATAACTTGTTTTTTAATCGCTCTCATTGCCACAATGTGTTTTGAAAAAAGGAAAGAAAAACTTTAAAAATCTTTTCGTTTTGGTTGAAGATAATATTTTAACAAAAGTGGTCCGCATTTTATTGCGTTGATCCTAATTGTGTCCGAAGATGCGATGCAAAGTCAAGTGGCTTACCTGTTTACTAATAGAATGATTGTATTGTTGTACTGTTTTTTCTTCTTCTTTGGGTTAAAAATAAATATATGTGTTTATTTAGCATGTTTGTTGTGTCCATATGTGTTAGTGCTGTGTTCCCCAATTGATAGCCCAGGTCCCAGCTACTATAATGATTTTTTTTTTTTTTTTTTGCCCCCCCTGGCTCGAATGTCAAACTCCGCCTATGTCTACTAGGTACTGGTTTCCAAGAACAGAGCTCTAAGTGGTACTTTCATAACATCCCACAAAAACCTTGTCCTGTTTGTAACTGCCATTGTTAACCAAAAGTACAGCATGAGTGCTTCTGGGGAATGTATAACATGGATATGAACCAAATAAGTACAATAACCAACCAACCAACCAATGTAGTCATGTTACTAAATGAGAAATACGGCCACAGAGGCTGACAAAATTGCTTTGTATAAGGCCAATTCGATCTTGGTGAAGTAGTTGGCAAATTGTACAAACAATATATTTAAAAACAAAATCTGCATTTTTGGGTTCACCATAGTCACTCAAAACATGGCGCTTTCACCGTAGCATTCAAAATGTTGCAACGTCAACTTCACATTACCTGTACACTGATTGCATCAAAACATAACAAACATTTTCAGTATTTCTATGCCAAATTGATTATATTCTGCATTTCTTCCTTGGGATGCCAAATGTATTGGGGGTTTGAGTTGTAAATCATTGAGACAAACTCTTCATGTTATTTCCCATATATTTTTCGAGCTAATATTGTTTATACGGTTGCGGCGTTAGATCATTGTGATTCTGATTGTTTCTGTAAGGACTGTGTAGCACATGGAAAAAGGTGCTGTTGTTAGGAAGGGATCCCATGGGCTCTGTCATGGTGGTTTGAATGTTAGACATTTGAAAACCAAATCAGCCAGTCTCCGCCGAAACTACACTGTGTTCACTGCCAGATTTGCCTGCCGCCACTTCATTCTGCAGGCAAGCTGGCCGCAGGTGTTTTGTTCCTTCTTCCTCTTTTAGTGTCATGTACATTTGTATATGTATTAGTGCAACCCTGTGAATTGTGCTGCTGCCCGTCTTGGCCAGGACGCGCTTGTAAAAGAGGTTCAAGACTAAAAAGGTTCAATTAATAATGATAAAAAAAAGAAAAAAAAAGAAACTCCAAGTCAGGTAGTTACAAGGGTACTTAAAGGAAACTGAAGGTGCTTGACTTTTGTCATTGCCTCCATTTACACTTTTTGAAAAACATTCAAAAACATATATATTTGTTAGTTATATTAGATTAATCTCAGCTCCATGTTCATCTAATATTATATAGGCCTATAGGCTATTCTAGGAATAAGCAATATTTAATTTGTATTATGTATACATGACAATCAACATTTGAAATGGAAGCATTTGATATAGCCTTAAGCATATCCTTAGAATAAACAAGGCAAACAAATTAAATAATTACCCAACACCAAACACTGGAATGTACTATTCCAAATAATATTAATAAAATATTGTGACAAACCTTTTAAACGGAGCAAATGTCAGCCTTAATGTGGAGATGCAGCTTAGATTGCTCCAGTGTCTGAACAAGCAAATGTTTGAGGTTGCCCACAACATTTGTCCCCAGTGTATCGTAGCTTACAGGATGTTACCACCCACCAAACACACATGCCTTTTAGGCTAAGGTAACACACACACACACACACACACACACACACACACACACACACACACACACACACACACACACACACACACACACACACACACACACACACACACACACACACACACACACACACACACACACACACACACAAACGCACAAAGTCTTCTAGTGGTTAGGTTGTAGGTTAGCAATGACATCCTGCATTGGAAGACGTTCAAATGGGGTACTTGCATATTGTAGTAGTATGCAGGTTTTTGTTCTCTGCCTCACCTACGTTTTTTTTTTGTAAAAGCATCTACTAAAAGGCTAACAAACTAAATGTTAAAATATGTCCACTAGAGGGAGACACAGGATAACAAGGCAAAAATCCGTGTACATTCATGTCCGTGGGCCACAGTATGTTAGTCTTTATTCTTCTAGTCATGATACGGCAACTTCAACACATGGGCTCTACATGTCTCAGCCTTCAAATAGGTATGATATGAGGAATATGACCCATTCGATTGTGTTGAACAAGGTCAGTGTTCAATGAATCTTAGGACTGCAAGCCATAGTGGTTATTATTCACTTATAATTCCCTTATAAGTCCCTCCACAATAATATATTTTTGTTATTTATAACTTTGGTAATTTAGCTGAAGCTTTTATCTAACGTGACTCACAGTGACCTCGAGATACAGGCCATTAAAGTGCAGGTAGGGGTTAGATAGTGAATAGACCGGTCATGAAGGAACAGGAAGAGGTTAGACAGCGACCTCAGAGACCGGTCATTAAGGAGCAGGTAGGGGTTAGAAAGTTAAAACAGACAGGTCATGAAGGAAGAGGGAGCATCTTGCTCAAAGTGACCTACAGGATAGAGTGCGGATACTGTGGATCAAACCCAGTTCCTTTTGGCTGAGCTATAACTAACCACTCAAATATCCTTTTTTAAATCTTCCATAAAAATTAAAATAAAGGTAAAAATACCATCTAACGGATAATAAAAAATTAAAAGGACAAAAGGATAGAATACATATACCAAACAATGAAAAGTCCTTTATTGCCACCAGAACATGAGTGAGAAAAACAAAGACAATTTGACAGTGAGGAGTCGACCAAACAGCTAGGGTCACAACAGACGTGCACGCCCACACAAAGGGGAGTTCAGACACACAAGGATTACAGTAGAAGCACACACACACACACACGGAGGAGAGTGAGGTATAAAGGTGAACACAAAAAAATATATGGGGCACATTTTTCCTCCCTTGTACACAGACACAACCCAATAAAAAGGTACAAATACTAAAGTTCCTTTGTTCCCGCTTTCGATAAAAAGAAAAGAAAAAAAAAGAACGGCCACACACACAATAAGGGCCAACAGCAGAATCTGTCTATTCAATTTAAACCTCACATCATCTATTGTAAGTCGGGGCGAACCGTATTATTTAAACTCTTCTATCGAACTTAAGTCATAGTACACAGGAATCCCTGACCGTCCCATCCACATCAAAATATCCAATATATAAATATATATATTTAGAATATATACTGCTCCAAAAAATAAAGGGAACACTTGGAGTTACATTGTGTTGTTTAAGTGTTCCCTTTATTTTTTTGAGCAGTATATATTTAACTAGGATGTCTTGTGGGCGTGTGTACCAGGGACCTGTTAGGAGGCGTGTCACAAATAAAGTATTTTTTTGGTTGTATTTTTCTATATGTATTATTTTTTGTTCGTTTTTTTGTTACTTTCCAGGTTGAGATTCCATGTTGGGACATTCAGTATGTACGATAGCAGCAGCTCCAAAAGGAAGAGAGATGTTTCGGAGAGTCCGATTTCTTTAAAAATCGAACACACCCTAAGTCTTCATGCACGGGACAGGCACAGAGAGTCTTACGGAGTTGTCAACATCTGACACCATGCACGTTAGAAACTTACAAATAAGGACTCGGGCAGAAATCACAAGAGAAAAGGGAATCAAAAAGATCATGTCGAGAGAGAAAGGTTCACTTCCATTTTTGTTTTATTTGATAAATTGTATCTTGTGGAAAGAACAAAAAAGAAAAGTATGAAATTGCTTTTGAGAGCGGTTACCAAGACAACAGGTGACGGCGTGAGAGCTGCGAGCCGTGTCACGGGCAAGGGCGCACTTTGACTCCACTGTATATCTATAGATATATCAGAAACCAAGAGGGAACCCCCCTCTTAACGCATCATGCTCACCCGGCCAGCCTCCCTGAGCCCCACATCCTCATTTCAGTGTGTGTGTGTGTATATGTGTATGCGCTCAGTCCCGTATGACCCCTCTCAGGCACAGTATAGGTTTCCTTTACCATTTATTAATCTATTCATTTGTCATTTCGTAATTGATTTATATCATGTTCTGGCTACAGAGCTGCTGGAACGCTCCAACCCCCCCCCCCCGCCCAACTGAAAATATGAGGGAGGTGGAAGTGACATGTGACCAAGGAGACTCTTAAGGCGAAACGCCAGGACCCCTCATCCCACCCCTAACCGTTGCTTTTGTTTGTTTTAGTGGACGCCAGATGTCTTACTAGGCACGCTCCCCCGCACGCCTTCACACCTACGACCGCGTCCACTCCCAAATGCTGCCGCAGCCAATCGCAAAAGAACAAGCACTTGAATTTCCTGTTTGGCACCAAACATCCCTCGCTCTGTTTTAATTAACCCATTCACCACTGCTGCTCCTGTATTCCCTCGCTCTCTATCTCCACTAGTAACACCCCTGCACGCGTCGTCACTCGCTCTCAGATTCATCCATCAGTCTCTTAACCAAAATGAAAAAAGACCCCTCCCTCGCTTTTATTGTTCTTGTGAAACAAATGGAAAAAAGAAAACGGAAAAATCGAAATGATAAACTCGTCTTTTTTTTTTTGTCTTTTTTTTTTTTCAAATTCAAGGCACAATGTCTATCAGTAAACCATAATCCGCCCCCACGACCAGACCCGCCGCCTCCCCATCCATCTCGTCCTGACCTCGCCCCACCCCTCACCCCGCCCCATGGGCTGGGCACCACCGGCCCGACGCCACACAAGCAGGGACCATGAGCAAACAAAGTCCGTCCGCATGCGTCTATGGCTGACCTCGCCGCCCCTCTCCCTCGTTCTAGCTCGCTCTTCGTTTCTCGACGTTAAACGCGTTTCGATAAACGCGTCGGTTTTGGCGGAAAAATATGTACTCTTTTTCGCCGTCCAACCCCCTCCTTAGTCAAAACCAGTGATAAACAACAACGACAACGTAAATAATTGACATAACAAAAAAAAAAGGACATTAGTTAAAAAAAACTAAAAAACAAACAACATAGAGAGTCTCGTCCTGTTTCTTGTGTTTCCGTATTTCTTTAAAAATCAAGTCATTTCCACCAGCTCTGTTTTTTTTTTGGTAAGCTAGTCATGTGTTTTTTTTCTTAAAAATAAGCACTAAGTACTGATAGATAGGATAGCATACACCTTTAACGTGTTTTTTAAGTAGATGCGTTTGTCGTTTTTTTACGTTACGTTTTTTCGCACACGTATGAATTCAGATATTTTTCGTCAGGTACTTGTTTTTCTCTCACTCTCTCACTCTTCGGTTCAAGGTTAAAGTTAATGCAAGCAGGGACACAGATTGCCATGAGGTCTTGCTCTAGACGTGGATTCTTCCAGAAGGGCAGGGCCGCTCTATTTTTTTCTTTTTTTAAATACACGTGGTTTGTGGTTATTTTTTTGTTGTTGGTGCTTTTTCTTTACGAGACCCCGTTGACCAAGGCCTTGGTCTCACTGGCGGTTGCCACGCCGTTGCTAGGGGAGCCCTTGGATGGGGCACGCTCGTCTTTCTTGGTGCTTGTTCCGTTCTCCTGGAGGGGGGGAAGAGAAGATAGATCACATTACTGGCTGTACAGCATATGAGAAGCAATGTTCAGCCGTTTAGGTATGTTAATGAACATATAGAAACCTGAAACTCTTCTTCCAATGTGCTTTTGTCAAGATACGACTGTTTCTAAGGGATAGTGCATTTGTCTTTTACTAGATTACTCCATTAACAGTTGCTCTCAAGTTTCAGTTGACAGTTTTGGACTGTTGCTGAGATTTGTTGTACACACGGGAACGTGTATCCACGCAGAAACTCGTTTTGAAAACTCTGCCTTCTGTTCTTCATACGCAGAAGCGGTGAACACTAGTCCGAACCCAGATCCTTGTTATTAGTTTAGTTTCCAGCCAGCTTGTCTCAACAGGTTGTGTTATTGTTTAAAATATATTGTACCATATTGTCTTACTGTATTACTTAACAGCTTCTCAACAGACAACAAATCATCCAACAGCACCTTGGGTGACATAGTACCAGAGTCCTCCCTAAAGGGGAGTGTGTGGAGAAGGCTGTGACGGTGTATACCTTGGGTTCAGGGGCAGTCTGGTTCTCCTTCAGGGGAACGTTCTGCCTGCTCTGTGACTCGGGGCGGGAGATGTAGTCTGCCACAGTCACTGGAGCACCACACAGGAAATACAAACAGAGTTAGTTTGGTCTAACTAGCATGTGATTGGTTGCAAGACACAATAACTTTATTAATCCCAGACAGGAAATTAGGGTGCCACAGCAGAAAGTCCAGGACAATGAAAAGAAAATAAAAAAAGTAAAAAAGTAAAATAAAAACGAAATATGAAATTACGAGTCATATGAATGCAAAATCATAATATATAAAAAAGGCAAATATTATTGACAGCTGAGGTAAACATTATTCACCGTACACACTACATTATTATCGGGAACTAACTACACACGTTTGGTAATAAATCACTGACCATCATTACACCTCATTACACATTACTTTGTTGAATACTCTTCAGATTTGTCAACTACAGCGATCTGGTTTTTCAGAATAGCTATGAATAACAGACCGTTGCTATGGACGACGTTTCCATCTCTAGAATCAAATAGACAATTTTTTGGAGCGGCAGCATTATGCAATAATGCATTTGCATTCACATTCGCATTTGCCCCACCCCAGGGGCGGAGCCAATGCCCTCACCTTGCTGTCTGTCACGGCTGGCTGAGCCACCCTCAGGGCGGTTGCCGCGGTTACGACGGCGGCGGCTTCTGTTGCGACGCTGGGGTCTGCCCTCCTCGTCTGTAAAAGGGTCAGGTTAGAGTGGGTAACACATTGAGACTCAACCCCCCCCCCCGCGCACATGCGTGCATGTGTGCAGACAGAGTCATGAGTTTGCATTACTGTCAGGGAAAAGTAACGACACACTTTGCTGCCATCTAAAGGTCAAAATCTATCAAATGCCATAATCAGTCCACAACCTTTACATCTGTGCTCTGGAGAAAATTGCAGTAGTGCTTTTGTTTCTACAGGGACCAAAAAGCCTGTTTCCTTAGATTAACAAATGCCGTCTGTTAAGCGACACATTATTTACTTCAGTTCACAACCTCTCTCAGCAAAAAAAAAAGAAAAGAGTTTGCTTCGTAAAAGAAAAGGAATAAATGACGTTATAATTGTATCTACTGAATAATTAACTTGCGTCCTGTAATTCTTCTGCTGTGACCCCCTAACGAATAGAGTTGACCTCCTCTTAACCAGGTGGGCGACCGGGGTAGTTCCCGTTCGGGTCTCTGCTCACCTAGTCCGTTATCGCTGGTGGCGGCCTGGCCGTCTGACTCTGTGGCGGTGTCCATCACGCTGGGCTCCTGGTCGTTACGGCGACGGCGGTCACGACGGCGACGGTCTCCGCCCCCGGCGCCGTCGACGGCGTCGGCCTGCTCGCCCTCGCCCTCCAGCAGGGAGTAGGGGTTGCTGTCCGGGTCCTTCAGCACTGGAGCACACACACACACACACACACAGGTCAACACAACGCCAGTCGTTTGGAAAACACAGTTGGATGTTTACTGTACTGGTGCGAATATGTACAGTAAACAGTGTATTTTTTTGTGTATTTTTTTCCCTGAATTACATAGACTCACAACAGCAGATGGCGCCAAATGTCTGTACTGTAAAACGAGTGTTCCCTTTTGACTGGGCTGATCCCTCAATACCACAAAAGGTCCGGCCCCAACGCGATTGGCCAGTACTCACTGCATGTCGATTGTCCAATCACACGGCTGAACGGGCGCCACACTATGCGATTTTTTGCATCAAGTTAAAAATTTGTCCCCCTCCTTCACCGCGCCGCAGGCCCCCCTCCCGCACTCGAGTTATCTTGCCCCACAACACATCGCGTCCAATTCAGAGTGAATGGGAGGCGCAGCCAATCGTGAGGCATCTCGTCTGGTTGAGTGTCGAGACTTTCAGACAAAAAAAACTCACTAACAGTGGTCTGTCCACTAAGGGACTTTACTGACAACATCAGAAATCACCATCGATCAGCATTGACTACAGATATGTCCAGGTCAACTAGCCAAGAGCTGGTTTAATCTAAAAATATATTGGTAGGCTGTTTTCAACAATGCTTGCATCATCATTATTTGTAAATATAATCATTTTCTTTATATGACCAATAATTTTTCCAAAAATGAGTCTTGAAAGGGGGGGGGGGGGGGGGGTCATCTTAATATAAGATTTGTCTTATATTGGGGTCACTACTGTATTACATGTTAAAGTCTTGAAGAGTGGTGCTCCATGTTGTTATGTTGCATGTGTTAAGCATAAGATCTAACAGGAGATGGGTTCTGACTCCCTATAAGTGACTCATGGGAGGTGTGTGCTATCTGTTCAAAATGTATTTTATTGACAGGTACACAGCATTCAACTGGGCACTGAAACGCTTAAGACAAGGCAAGTCACCGGCAACCTTCCAACACAAACTAGCATAAGGCTAACCTTATAGCCTGTAAGCCCTAGGCAACAGGACATCGATTTCTAGCTAGGTCAACCTGTAAACCAAGATAAAGTATATCCACCTCATAGTGTAGAAACACAGCCGTGAGTGAGTTACCTGAGCTGATGGAGTTGGTGGGTCTGGAGCTGGGTCCTCCGCGGCCCCGGCCTGCGTTGGCCCCCCGGCCTCTCCCTCCACGCCTGGCACCCCTCTCCTCTCCGCCCACACCGCGGGGACGCTGCTCGCGCTCCACCACCTCCTCGGACTCGGACGCGTTGGACAGCTCCGAGTTGGTACCTGTGATGGGAGATTGGAAAAAAGATTTGGATTCATTGATCAAATAAAAGGAAGGGTAGCATGGGGAGAAAGAGGCAGAAATTACACTTATCAGATACAAAATAACTATGGCCGTGTCCACACTAATGCACAGACATTTAAAACCAATTTGTCAATATTTGGCCTTCCATCCACAATAAAAACACAAAAACAGCGGTTTTTGGTGGACAGGCGTAACGTAGCCCGACATCGCCAGACCAATTCACAAATGTGGATTAGTCTGGACCTCTCAATAAATATTCAATTTCCGAGGGGCGTTATCAACAGGCGCAGACCAGAATGCCTCTGGACCCAATTGGATAGACCTACAACCAATCAGAGCAACGAAGCGTGTGATGTAACGCCGAGTTTGTTAATTAAACGTTTGCCAAATCCTGTTGGAAGTACGGCAAACACATTTTTCTCATCAACAAAACTGCAGTTGTTGGATCTGCTTTTAGAGAAGATATACTGTCCAGTTCGTTTAATACCGTCACGATAGCTGATTCAACAGACTGTTTCTACATCAGTGGCAGCCATCTTGGCCATCTCGTTATCTCATCAACCCGCCCCATACGAGATAAACAGTTGGGGGGGCCCCCCCCCCCCCATCTGCCAGCGAATATTAAACATGAGCTGGCATGTTTAATATTAATATTTAACACCCTCACCATATCCAGAGTACTGGCTGTTGGAGGGGCGCCGTCCGCGGCCCCGTCCGCCGTACACGCGCGAGCTGTGGAGGGAGTTGCTGCTCTCATCCGTCAGGTAGCCCTTCTCCCGCTCGCCCCCGCCACCGGTCCCCGGACCACCAGGGCCCCCGGGGCCGCCGGTGCGGCCGGAGGGGGCGCGGTAGCCCACGCCGATCTGCCGGAGCTGCTCGTCAATCTGGAGGCGCTCCAGACGCAGCTGCTCCACTTCCTGTAGAGACAGGAAGCGGGTGGGAGAAGTAGTGAGAGGAAGGGTTAATAAATATATACTTGACTTCTGTAATAGTCTTAAGATTTGATATATATCCGGTACGTTAGGGCAGGAGTGGTTGGTAGGTTTACATACGCTGACAGCAGTCCTTAGTGGGTGGAGGGGTCACCTAAGAATGCAACAGCTGCCTCAAACGACAGCTGGTGTGTGTGTGTGTGTGTGTGTGTGTGTGTGTGTGTGTGTGTGTGTGTGTGTGTGTGTGTGTGTGTGTGTGTGTGTGTGTGTGTGTGTGTGTGTGTGTGTGTGTGTGTGTGTGTGTGTGTGTGTGTGTGTGTGTGTGTGTGTGGTTATTTTTGGATGCCGAGGGGTATCCAGATAGCTGGTACTCTTATTCCATGTGTGTCCCAACCACCTCCCTGCCAGAGGAAGGGGGGGGGACACACGACTATTTATAAAGCATACAGCCTCAGAATGAAGCACCCTCAGCAGCTTTCTACATGTGGCGTTGGGGGAGGGTGGAGGGTTAGGGGAACAGGTGACCAATATGAGATGATGTGAAACGCACACCCGAGCCTTCACTCCCCCCCCCCCCGCCCCCCCCCCCCCCCAGCCGCCCATCTCTTCTTACTCACTCACCCTCCCCATCCGCTCTCAAAATAATGCACTGATCTACGCAGCCACCAGAGTCTAAATAGAGGCCAAGGAGAGGTCAGGCGCTGGCCCCTGGGAGCGTGGAGGACAGGGGGGGGGGGGGGGGGGGGGACTGACCTGCAGGTACGCCACGTGGTATTCAAGCAGGGCCTGGGCGTTGCTGATGTTCTCTTTGGTTCCTACGAAGACGAAGGGGACCATGCCCTGGGATGGGGAGAGAAGGCGAGAGAAAGGGAGAGATAGAGGGAGAAAACGAGGGAAAAAGAGAGGAAGTATGAAGAGATAGAAAGGGGGGGGGGGGGGAGAAAAAGCAAGAGTGATTAATATGAGTTTAAAACAGGAGCACTTTCAAGATCAAGATCAATGTTTTACATTACCAAGACCAAAATACATGTAAGTGGGCCATTGACCGGTCACATATGTGTTCAATATAAATATGTTTCTGGTACGGTCATGCTGCTTTCAAATCACAGGAAGCAACACACAATCTATCAGGACACACATCCACCCTAACTCTTATTTAATTCCCAACATATGCCCAAGGAAAACATCACAGCTGTAGCAGAACTGCAGCTAGTACGACCAAACACAAAAGACCGGGAATAAATGGGGAAGAATGCATTAATGAAATGCAGCCTTTTAGTAAAAAACTAAGTATATGGCGGTGGGTGGGTTTGTTTTGGGAAAGGGGGACGAAAACCACACAGCAAGATCAGGGACATTAAAAAAACACACCAAAAATGCATTGAAAGTAAGAATTTAAATGTCGTAGGTCAACTAGTAACGACAAAAGACAAGACTAGGAAGACAACTTCAAAACAATACCAAAAATGCATTGAAAAGTATAGCTGCATTTAGACAAATTAAATAAGTATATGGGGGTGACTTTGATTCGGGAAAGGGGGGCGCCCTGCTGACAGGTCCATTCACCTCATTGTTGCCGGCCTGGTGGTCTCTGCTGGACCCCTGCCTGCCTACCTCCTCACGGGGAAGCTTCTTGTCGTTGTCGCCCTCGATGCGGACGCGGACCACGCCCGACTTGTCCACGATCTCCTGGATCACTTTGCCGCTCTTGCCGATGACTTTGCCTGTGGCGTTGCAGAGAGCGAGAGAGAGAGTTTTGAAATGGTAGAGACAACGTCAAACAGACTAAAAGCTGGAGTCTGATACTACACTCCTTAATATAATGATCCTCAAATGGACTCGAGTATGGTACTGCGAGGGGTGTCCATACATCAGCTTATTGTGATGACATCTTTTTTTTATATCCATCTATCCAGCCATCTACCCAACTATATCTCAATGCCAGAGGAAGGGGAAGACCAGAGTCAGGAGCGGGCGGACCACTCACCTACGAGGTTCCTGGGCACCTGGAAGTAGTCTTCCTTGAACTCCAGGTACACTCGAGCCTGTTTGACCGCTTCAGGGGTCTAAAACACAACAAAAACACACCTCGTCAGCCTCCCCTGTTCCACATCAGGGCCCATCATCATCATCATGTTTCCACGGCGACCACCCCACCTCTCCGTAGATCCGGAAGGTGCAGCTCTCCTCCTCCAGCTCGATGGCGGTGACGCCCGTCACCTTCCTGGCCTGCTGGATGTTGGCGCCGTGTGTGCCGATGGCGAGCCCCATCAGGTCCTCGCGCACACGCACCTCCTCCTGGTAGGCCGACGCCAGCTGCTTACTCGTCTGGCGGAGGGGATTCAACAAGATGATTGGTCGGTCGGTGAAAGCGTTTCAGCAGCGATGTTATTTTTTAAAATCTAAATGATTTACGTGAGTATGTCCATTTCCATTTCCCCATAATATATCTCTATTGAAGAAAGATATAAAACGATAAAAAGAATTCAAATTTGAAAAACATTTTACCGTAATTCTGTGGAACATAAAAAAAAAAGTTCTGCTAAGTCAATGTGCTTAATGTTCAAATGTGCATTATAACATGTTCATTCTGTACAGTAAAGTTCTTATGACAAGGTGAGAGTCATCTATGTAGTACAAAAAACACATAGAAGTGATAATGCCAAGAAAGCTAACGGAAGCTCATCCTAACCCACAACAAGTGTTTAGCGCTATTCCACGAACGCACGTTTAACTGAAGGTCAGTGAGAGAGTAGGAGTGAAAGAGACAGAGTGTGTGTATTACGAGTGTACCTCAAGGTGTTTGGTAGCCTCCTCGTTGCGGGACATTAGCATTAGCTTGGTGCGGATGCTGCGGAAGTGCATGTCGCTGAGGAGCGCGGCGCGCTTCACTGTGGTTTCGTTCGTCGACTACAAGAGGGGGTAAGGAAAAAAAACAAAATGGAGTCACGCATAATGCCTCCATGACCTCAATGGTAATATTGAAAAAGAAAAATCTTACTTTTTACTATTTGTACATTAGTACATCTCAATTTATATAGAAATATGTTATGCAATATGTGCAAATGTAATATTTTTCATGGACATACACCTAAAAGCTCTTCAAAAGTCAATTATAACAAATGCCAATACTGACAATAATACTATTAATAATAGAGTTGGCGTTTATTATGGGACAGGTCCTTCAAGGGCCAGTGAGAGGTGAGCAGGAGAACTGACCAACACGATGAGTTCATGTGTCTGGGCGCTGTAGAAGATGCAGTTGGCTCCAATGGCTTTCCTGAAGTCTTTGTGGATGTTGTCGTTAGCACAGCTGTTGATAGGAAAGTAAGGGGGGAGGGAGGGGGAGAGGAAGCGTAAGCCGAGTGGCATCAGGTAATCATAACAACACCTCTGATGCGTATGAGTGTTGCTAATCAAGATCAACACATTTAATTCAACACTCATTCATGAAAGAAATTTACTTAGCAATTTAACTTGTATACATTTGATAGATTGTGTTCTTAATTTAAAAAAATCAAAAAATAAACATAAGTAAAGAGCCCAGATCTGCATGACTACTACTGAATGAAGGGGGAATGCATCACTAGACCTATTTCACAGAGGTATCATCGTAGCTAAGACACAGGTGTCGGCTACTTTTATGTACCAGGGCACATGCAGCAGATTAACCAGGGCTCTGGTCGAATAGTCCAAAGAATATATCTAACCACTCTCCCTTGAC
Source organism: Lota lota (assembly GCA_026745465.1). Taxonomy (NCBI): domain Eukaryota; kingdom Metazoa; phylum Chordata; class Actinopteri; order Gadiformes; family Lotidae; genus Lota; species Lota lota. The sequence continues at coordinate 1,948,583 of JACYXH010000019.1, forward strand.
CTCGATGGAGAACGCCATGAGGTCAGGGAAAGATGTGAAGGAGAATCCATAAGGACTTAGGAAAACACATCGGCGGTGCTAAGAGACTGACTGCATTTACACTAGATTACGTAAATATGCAACGACGGATACGGCCAGGTTGATCGTTTGTTTTCTTGCACGAAAGAATGGTGCGTCCCTTTAAATGTTGCTGCCGCAAAGAATGTAAAACGGCAAAATCTCCTTTCCTTTCGTACAGGATGGTCCAGTGTACCCTACGCTAAAGGAGATAAGAAAGGAAGCATTGAAACACCTATCCTTAGCATTTAGAGAGTTCGAACAGCTCTTATGGCTGCCAATTAGATACTTCCGGGTCATTTCACTCGGTTCCAAACTACTACTACGAAATACTATTCCACCGGCACGCTTGTGAAGATGAGTCTACTTCCTGTGCCCCGGCACAGAGAAAAAAGTTGCAGACCCATCGTTAGTGCTTTAAGCATCACCCGTGTTTGTTCTACGATGATGCCTCTGGGAAAAGGGCGCGTGTGAATGTGTACGAGGGTCCGGGGCCTCTACTCACATGTCCCTCAGGTCTTCGGGAATGGCGATGGGGACCTTGTGGAAGGAGCTTCGGGTGGAGGGGCTGTTGGGGTTGAGCGGCCGGATTCGCTCCGCTGTGACGATCTCGTTGTAGGTCGCGTCGCACGCCGCATACTCGATCACGTAGAACTGAGGACGACAAAACGCTCAGGTCAGACGGGGCTGTGTTGTAGCGCACAAACAAGTTTGCGCCATGTTTGGCAGGTATGCGACTTGTCATTCCCTCCCTCTCTTTCAACCGACTTTCCTGTGCATATCCACTGTCCTGGCCATCAAGGCACAGGAAAGCCTTTACATTTTTTTTTTTGGATATATATTTACAGTATTTACAATAGAAACACAGAATCAGACACATGGCGTCACTTTGAGGAAATCCCGCATCAGGGCCATCATGTAGAATGCAGACTGTTGCGTTACTCCAGTCAAAGGTCAGGATATAAGTGAAATGGCAGATAAACTGCAGCATAAATATTGCCAAGCGCCAGGCCTGGATTATCTCCGTTTATTTTGAACCAGACAGATAAATCCAAGAGGGCAATGGCAGCCAAGTGATTTTTACATACACCTCAAGAGTTCCTTAACGTCCATAGAGAAGGTCCTATGTATTGAAATGCTGGGCACGTGGACTGCTAACGGCAAGGGGCACAATACAATACAGCGATGGTTAACAAGAGAAATGGTTCAATTCATTTATCAAAGAAGCAATACTGTTCTTCCATGTTGCTGACTAAGACTGAATAACAGAAATAGGAAAATGGGATTGAAATCAGAGAGAGCGAGAAAAAAAGAGGAGAGGTGGCTTGGTTTAAAGCCAACAACCCACATTAAGACATTCCTGGTCTTATCACACTCCTCCAAATAACATTACAATATCGCCACCAGCCTCTCTCTGGGACACTAGCAGTGCCACCACATGAGTCCTCATTGTGTAATTGCAGTGTCTCCATCTCACTGACCCACTTCAACACCTCACCCTGGACTTCACCAGTTACAACACTACACAGCCCACTACACTATCCTGCTTTGTAAAAAAAGAAAAAGAAGGAAAAAGAAACATTTCTGGTGCTGCCCGTTGCAGAACAGCATGGCACTCAATGTATTATAAATGTTCCAGGAACCAGGGCCAACGGGGGAGAAAGTGCATTGACCTCGTTGGAGAGAAGCCATCTTGCTCCGGTAAATATTTAGCCACCATTCATAACAGTTGTAGTCTGTCCTAAAAACGTTTAATTAATGGACGTATACTTCATTGCGTAGCATACACAACTCAATTGTTTGTTAGTTTGTTTTGTTTTACCTTGGTCTTCTCTAATGGCTGACCATCAACTGGTAGGCGATCAGAAGAATCGACCTAGCAAGGTGCCACACAACAAAAGGGATTTTTTTTTTTTTACGTTCGAGGGACGATTGTCATGTTTGGTTGTAAATGCCAAAGGGGACAGACAAATCAAACCAACAAACAAGGCAGGAAACAAGCAGCGTCTGGCGCAAACTCTACGCATCTCATCCGCACACACACACACACTTGTTCCCGTCAATGACCTCCTGAACCAAACCACCTGCTGGGAACCACTGACGCCCACTGTCTGCCTAGTCACGGCCCCGACTTACCTCTCCCTTCATCATCCGGACCCGGGCCAGCCACCACCCGCATGGCTCCTGCTCGTTGGCCCTGGAGTACACCTGCATGCCAGAACATAAGGGACACAGACACCACCGGTACATTAGATCCAATATGGAGCGGAGAATTAGATCCCCAATGGCCGACAACTTTGAGCAAGACGCCCTAAACCCCTACCTGCTCCTTAATGACATGTCTGAATTCGCTGAAGTCCCATTCGATCATTAAAGTGTAGACTAAATGGCTAAATTGTACATGCTTATTGTTAGCGTTTTTAAATTATTACTATCTTTTAATAATCTTTAAGTTGCAGTAAATGTGTGCCATGTATTTAAAACTGATTAGAATCCTGTGTTTATCAAAAAATGTTTCTCTGACATTTGGAACAATTCATTATAATTTATTACTTTGTTTGTTGCAAAACCCCAGCTCCTATTAAGCACTTCGCTACCACTAATTAAAAAAAGATAACTTAATCTTTCTGATCTACCCTGCACATTATTGCTTTAATTCCAACCGCTTTTAGGCATTACTCCAATTTTGATTGTATGTTTTGATTGTGCTCTGCCTCACCTGTATGCTCCTTTGCATAAACATGTTCAGAAGATTCATTCATTATATTGAAATATGAGGTTAAGGTATGATAAAAAAATATATTCCCCTTCCCTGTAATATTTTAAACCCCAACTTGGAATGGATCACAATGTGACGTTAACATCCTAATTTAAACAGCCGTTTATTAGAAGATGCCTCTGACACAACATACAGGATATGAACAGTCCCAAGAACAGCGGCCATCTTGTAGTCAACTGCGACCAGTGACAAGTTCCACAAAGGGGATGCTTCACGCTTTCCCTCTGCATGTTGACCAAGGATATAGAAAATGGTCGTTGCTTATCAGATCAGATTATTCTTTCCCGCCATTACACGCCAACGGCAGGTCATTACCACGATAATAATCTCCCCGTCGTCTATTCTGGAGCTGAAGGCTTGGTGTCAAACTTGAACTGATACAGGATGCGCCTAGCTTCAGGAGGGGGGGTTCTGGGATTAGTGGCGACGGCTGTTCTAGGGGTTTGTCCTGGCGGAGTGTGTGGGTATGATGAGCTTACCTCCACCTCCTCTCCCTCGCCGATGTCCTTGTTGAAGTCGGCCGGAGGGGGGAGCCGTACGTCGCCGAAGGGCAGCTGCCGCTCTGGTTGCCAGCTTTGGGTTGGTGGAGAGAAAAGGGAGGGGGAACGAAAGAAGGCAACTGTCAGTTTTATCGCCCACCGGCTGTAAATACGACAGACTGCCGAGCTAAACGGCATTTCCACTGCGCTGTCCGTGGAGGTTGTTGTTTTTGCTAAGACAGTGGGTGTCTATTCTTCCTCACCAAATGTTAGGCAGAACCATCAATGCGCGCGCACGCACACACACACACACACACACACACGTAGCAAAGTGCCCTTCATAAAAATCTAAATGGTTCATTAACTTTGATGAGGTTTTAAAGACGCAGAGGGACACTGTGGCCCTTGGAAAATATATTTTTTTACAAACATTCAAAACCAAAAACATATCAAGTAAATTAAATAAAACAAAGTGCTTCACATGCTTTCCAATGTGAAAATGTATACACTGCGAGAGTTATATGAATTATCATTATCCATCCAGTGGTTTGTTGGTGCCTATGCAAGTGTCTAGTTGGGTTAGATTAGGTGTGTTTGGTTTTGTGGACAGTTTAACACCAGGAGCCCCACTCACAGTAGCTATGAGCTGGGGGGGGGGGGGGCACATGGGCCAGGAGATGAGGGAAGGAAACTAATGCGCCTGTTACAGTGGAGAAGGGGTTGATCGGACCGACCTCCGATCCCACAAGACTGCATACCGTGGGGACTATTTTTAGGGACAGACTGCATTACACACTCCAGCCAAATAGATAAAGAGGAAAGGGTGTGTGTGTGTGTGTGTGTGTGTGTGTGTGTGTGTGTGTGTGTGTGTGTGTGTGTGTGTGTGTGTGTGTGTGTGTGTGTGTGTGTGTGTGTGTGTGTGTGTGTGTGTGTGTGTGTGTGTGTGTGTGTGTGTGTGTGTGTGTGTGTAAGGTCAAGATGTGTACAGACAGCTGCATGTGGCCAATGGCTGAGTGTAGTTAAAAATGCCAGCTTCACAACTCCACCCCCACCTCTCCGCTTAAAGCACTGATAATATTCCTCATTAACTAAAATTAATGGTCAGGACTGCATTATTAAATGGCATATATATACACGTTTGAGTAAAAAAAAAAAAAAAGACATACTTGTTTTCAAATACTATTGTGAGGGAGTCTTCGTGGACATCTTTGATGTAACCCTGAGGAGAAAAAAAACAACAAAAACAAAAAGGGATGATTGGTTATTTTTGTTTTTAAACACAGATGCAACAGGGAATGATGCAAGAGGGATTTGGGAGGGGAAAGGGCTGGGTGTTTTTGTCTTGATTTGAGTAATTGAGAAAGTATGTGTTTAAGTCACAGTGTCGGCTGGATGCCACTTCCCAAGATACAGAGCGAGACAGACAGCGAGAGAGACACACACAGACAGATAAATTAATATAAAGCAATCTTGGGCCCGATTAGAATTCCTAGTGTAAGTCTCATCCCGTTTGGTTGGCTGTGACATTGGTGTGTCAGGGAAAGTGACGAGGGGAGTTAAAGTTTCCTCTCGAGGCGGCACTCCCAGGAATACCTCACACACATACAGAGTGGCTTCTGGAGGATTGGGTGGCATTGTGAACCAGGGAGTGTGGGGGTTGGTGTGTGAGCACCATGGCGAAGCAGACATGCATAGTGTGGCCTATATGTAGCGATCGCTTGACACCCAGGAAACCGTCACTAAACGCATGTGACAGCGAAATGTTAATAAATGGCCCTATGTGAAGCCATGTCTATGTGAGGCCTCCATTTAACTCCTAGCTTCACCTTTAAAGTCATAAGGGTGGATGGAGGCTGGGGGTTACTATGGCCATCAGTAGGACACTGCCTTATATGGGTAGAGCAGGGGGGCGAGGAGTGTGTTGCAATCCTCCTGCCTGCGTAGTATGGATTTGGTGGTAGTGGTCAGCTAGGAGCCTCATGGTTCAAGTCATGGTCTGGCTGGAACCATGACACTCCATTGGGACAGGTCACACACCGTGCTAGTCCCGAGTGGCTGTTGGGATTAGAGGTTATAATGAATGAGCTCCTCCTCACCGAATAATGCTAATGGATGATTGAAAAGTACCGAATTGTCTACAACAATTTGTGCCATAGTGGATGCATGTCATCCACTATGACTGAAACACACACAAAATGAAAAGAAGTGTGTGTGTTTGTGCAGGCGTCGCATGGGAGACCACTGCATGTGGTGGCGGCCGTGTGCATGGTAGTTCAGGAAAGGTGAGCCGGTTTGCCTAGAGTGCTCCCATGTCACAAGGAGCAGGCGGGTCCTTCTTTAAGGTGTGACACATGGGGTGGGGGGGGGGTTGCGTGGTGGTGGGTTTATTTACAGAAGGAGAGGTGGCAGTGGTCACAGCCAGTCTTGGGCTATGACGTGCCCCGGCTCCATGTTTGGAGCACGAGGCCACGTGAAGTTTCACTGGGATCCATTCATTCTGGAGGGTTACAAGACAGGGTGGCTAAGCTAGGCTAACTAGGCTAGGCAAGGCTTGATGGTGGAGAGATTGCCGGGGCACGGTAGGCGGTCTTTGGAGGCACCAACACCAAATATCCTCAAATTACAATGAAAACAGCAAATAACCTTTTAAAATAAGGCCTCTGCCGGCTGAACAGAGTATTTACATTTTCTATCGCGGTGTTCAGTGCACCTCCAAAAGGGGATGTCCTATTAACAGAACGTGGGGCTATATTGCAAGCCCTGTATTATTGACATATTAGGGAAAAAATCATGGGTCATGGGTGGGTGGGGAAACCCAAAATGACAAAATTCAACATACGACACAAGACAAGTGTTTAACGACTTCACGCATTGAAGATACCACCCCCTCCACCACACATGACTACCTTTAACAGGGAAACTGACAGCAAAAGCGCTTGTAACTGATAGAGAGCATCATTATTTAAGTGAAGCATCTCTCAGACACATGTAACGGTGGTTGAGCGCGAGGAGATAGATAGATAATGGAGGCAGTTAATAGAAGAGTGGAAAAAGTTAATTCATGCCAGGGTCGAGCTGTCAGGCTGTAAAACAGAACGACAGGTGGGGGGGGGGGGGGGGGGGGGGGGGGGGGGTAAATATAGTCACTGAACCACCATGTGGCCTGGTGTAAGGACTCGAGACCCACTGCTAGGCCCAGCAGAAAGGAAATTAACTAAAATTGTACCATTATACTTGCCATCCTGTCTAAAAAAAAGATCTGCATATTACTGGCTGCTGCCATTAAAATCCAGACAGTGGGTGAGTTTATGCTGTATTGTACCACAATAATGAAATCGACCAAATTACTCCACCGAAATGATGACTGATGTTTTGTTGGAAAAAGAAACCACCACAACAACAATGTTTCGAATTTAATTTGTTATTAAAGTTGTGCTTGAAAGAAGAAATTATATTATAATGACGACAGCGATGCCATGTGACTAGGCGTGAAACTTAAGGCAGCCTTTCCCCTGAAAACTGACATGAACTGAAAGTGAAGACACACAGAAAGCAAAGCAAAACATTCACACCTCAACATTACATTTCAATTCAGGCCAGATCATAAAATGTGTACATTGTGTTCGGCATTAGATAAAGCTTACAATTCAGTTTGTATGATCAAATAAAATAAATAAGACGTAGCAAAGTAGATCACAAATTGCACGACAATGCTAAAACACAGCCCCATAATATGGCTAGTATTAGTCGTCATTTATTAAACTTAAATACCACATTTCATAAGCTATTTTAGAAATATTAAGTCAGCCGTATCAGTGCTACATGGTAATTGTTGTTTGGTTAGGTTAAACAACATGACAGTTGGTAAAAATGTATTTAGGTTGGGCCATGCACACACACTGATGACTGTGGTACCTAGCTACTACAGCTAGCATGGGCTAACACAACCATCCACCCTACCATGGCCACAACACACTCGAACTCATCCGCATCCGTCTGGACCACTGCTCATATTTACCAAGTGAATGGCTAGAGAAGTCCCAAGACATCAATAAAGTATAAAAAGCATTCCAAGTCGTGGTTGAAACTTTACTTTACGCTTCCAACCAAGGAGTTTTCCTGAAGGCAGTTTACCTTGTAGAAGGCCCCGTTCGAGCCCCGAACCTCCACCGCCAGCCCGTCCATGCTCGCCGTCGGCAAATCCCCACGGCCGGGCAGCTTGTCCGGAGCCGCTCCACCTCCCTGCGGTTCAGCCGGTACCACCCCCAGCCTGGCCGGCCCGTCGCCGCCGCCGCTCCCCGGCCGCTTGTGGATTTCCAGTGTGTCGGATGGAGGGAGAGGGGCTGAGGTGAAGGGGTCGGGGAAGATAGGTGGTGATGGTGGTGTTGTTGACTAATGGCACCGCAGACGCTATCTCCAGCGGCCGGTTCCGTGTGTAAAAATGTGGGGCTCACTGAGCAGGATGACACCGCACCGGCCGACGAGCCCTGACGTGCGTCAACGGAGCCCACGAAGCTAATGATGCTCAGACAGGCAGAGAATGCTAGCGAATGGGCAATTAGCTAGGCTAGGCTATTAACACCTTGGTGCCTCGGTCTCTTTGAATGGGGCGCTAGCTATCAAACATGGGCTATATCTTACTGCGTGTGTTTTCACTACGCGCCTGGGCGCAGTCGTTGGTGTATATCTCCTTTTTTCCGCGAGTAGTCACCGGGGATTCCTTCCTTTGTTTGTGGTGATGCAGTTGTGCAGCTAGGCTTCCTTCCAAAAAAAAAACGCGTTTGTGGTGCACTGTAGCCCGGCACCTCCTTACTCCAACCACCCGTCCCCTCAAAAGCACGCTGATAGAGTGGATCGGCGAGGGACTGAATGACCTCAAAGAACCCACCCCTCAATTGCAAAAGACCCGCCCAAGGCACAATATTGGCTGTCGAGTGGCTACAGACGGCGTCGATCTAGTCTAGCGTGTATTCATTGGTTTTTAAAATAGAGGCTGGTTCATGGTTTTCACCAATGGATATTTAGAGATCGTATCCCAACCGGATCTATTGGATTTACTCCGTGCCAGTTAAATTGGTACTCGAATTAACTGGCTCCGGTATCCGGTTTTGCTCACTCATTGATAACTAAGAACCAGTATTCTTCACAGTACCAGGCATTGTGTAAACTACTATACAGCAACACCATTGGGTATTAGTCCACTAGGTTATATCATAGTAGAGCACCAATTTAGTAGGCCTTTACTATACTTTATATCACATAGTAAGTAGTGTGTGATCTTGCAACAGTACAAGTTGTAAAGTATTTAAAAATATAAATGTGTTTAACTCGGGGTGTTGATGCATATGTGCAAGGATTTATGATATAAAGCAAAAAGGTTGTGTTAGTTTTATAACTTTTCTAAAGGAGTTATTAGTTTGTAATCCCAATTCCTTGCTGATTTTCCAAATGAATGAGAGTTGAATTAGCTGATTAAGTACAGCAACTTAAAAACGTTAGGTAATGGCAGGACATGGTTACGAAAGCAACGACGAGGAACCTTCTGGAAGACCAGATATGTCCCACACCTGCTGCCAGAAAACAGCTGTGTGAAACGCACAGATCAGGCTGGTCAGAAGGGTGCCCAGGCCGTTAAAACACACTAAGGAATTGCGATTGCAGGCTAAATGCGTGTCTCCTCATCTGCAGTGTAGCTGGAAAGTATCGACTGGATTGTCAAGTGATTTGTCAAGTGTCAAGAGAAAATTTTATCCAAAACGACATAGTTAATTGTAATTATTACTATTATTATTAGATATGTTTCTTTAATGAGCAGGTAGAGGATATACATATTGCTAAAGGATGATGTCAGGACTTGCTGCAGACATTAGGAATCAAACTGAGTTCAGTTGGGAGTCAATACCCTTCTCTCTACACTATCCAGCCCATTCCTTTCATTGATATATTTATTTAAAAAAAGTTTACAAAGCATCATAATATAACAAGTTGAGCATGTGCACTGGACAGACGGACATGGACCGTACACATTTAACCCATGGCCACATTTCTGAACAGCTTGCATGTCACCATACACAGCTCTGTGCATGCTGAGCAGCAGGCCAGCATTACAACCATCTTGCTAATGGAGGATAGGCGTATTATTATGGGATGTTAATTAGTAAAGTGTTATGGCTTTATTGACATGAAGTGTCCTGGCCTGCACCCACCGAGAGTGTAAATTAACTCCTTCCTGCATCTCCGACTGGGTTCACACCTCCAGGAAACAAGTGACTGCTACGCTGCTCTAGATCTCTAAAAGTAGACCGAGATTCCACGCCATCGTAGGTTGCTAAGGGCAGACGATGTAAAATCACAGGACATGTAGAGATATCAATTCTCTAGATAACAGGTTGAAATGTGTGCTGATTTCACAAATCTTTCTCTGACAAGATAATGATTACAAAAATATCCAGGGGCGTGTCATATTTTGCAGTAGAACACTGATAATGTAGTGGTTCAAGTGTATGAAAGGTAATTAAGGTAATTAGGTTTGACTCACAAAGGCCATAGCGTACCTGTCCCTAAGCAAGATGTCCTCACCCTTACCGGCTGCTTATTGACGTATGATGCATGTAGTTCTTCTATTTAGTAGTCACTTCTATGTTCATCTATGTAGTTATGTTGTTTGTTATTTATGCACTTATGTTGTTTTTGATGTGTTTGTGGTTTTTATGAGCTTTGTTTAAATGTCAGCATCATTAAGCCTTTCATTATGAGATAATCACACCAAAAATAATCAAATGGGCGATGATCTAATAAACAAGAGTTCCAAGCATCTGACAAAATTCCCACATTAGTGATCATCATCATCGTGTTTGCTCCATACAAATAAGATATACAGACTACAGTACACTGCATGCAATTCTGAATCCATGTTCTCTTCCTGTTCCTTAAATTAAATTCCCATCAGGGCAGACTAAGGTTATTTGTGTTTGGTGAAGCGGGGTTGGGGTGTGAGAGCGAGAGGAAGGGGCAATACAGATCATGACAGTGAAAATGACACTCCTCAAATGGTATATAGGGACAGAAAAAGGCTGAACTGTTTCATTTCTTCTTATGTATAATGTAAATAGTTGCATTTACAGTATGCATATGCATGTTTATTCTGTAAGGCACTATAGGAGTCATCATAGGGCAAAACACTGTTGTTGTTCATAATACTAATTATGAGTCTGCAACTTTTATGTACTAGGGCAGGGCACATGGTCCGTGGTCAATTTGTGATATCTTCACTAGTTTAGTCTACTACCTGTGCCCTGGTACGTACAAAGAGCAGTACCGCTATTTGTAGTATGAGCAACACCTGTGTTTGTCCTACAATGAGGCCTCTGTGAAAAGGGTAGGTGAATAAGGCCTCTGTGAAAACATTTATTGTTTTCATTGAAGGCCTAACACATGGATTACAGTCCTTTAATAATGGCATAATACAGTTTTTTTTAAACACCATCAATGCTCTGTATTTTTCCTGTTCAATACAAACACTTTAATAAAGTATGTAGGCTATATTATGTGCGTATATTCATTTCGTTAGGTGTAAAATATATCGTATTTTCAGCCACCCTTCCTGAACAGCACAGCTGTCTACAGGAGTAGGGCAGTGAGACGACCAGATGGGGTCAGTAATTCACAGTAATTTAGAACTACCAAAAAATCGAAGAAGGAGGAAACGGCCACTCAACCAATAGCAAAGCTTGTTGAATACGCGCGCGACTGAAACTTGATTAAGGAAGTAAATGTACAGAAACAAACAAATATACAGTTACTTCAATCACCTACAGTCTAATTTGTCATATTTATTAGTACTAGACGCTTTTATCAGTCGTTGTGTTAGAGCGGCAGTACAACACACGTAAATACGTGACTTAAGTTATCTGATGATGTCTGCTGCTGAGACTGAAAGTGAATCATCACTTGGGAAGGGAGACAACTTGCATCAACAAGGTACGATTCAACTAGTACATCCCTATAATTAAATGCAGGCAGCTGTCTGTCTGTGACGTGTTTCAGGTGTAGTCCATTGTAACGATATGGTTGTTGTGGTGGTTTGGTTTCTCCCCAACACAAGTGCTTGCGTCCTTCCCGTTGTGCGACCTGACTGAGGAGGACTTGACGCAGAATCCCAAGTTGTGTAAACTTCTGGCCACCTTGTCACACCACGTTGACCACACCGGACTGTCGGCCACACTTAAGACGGATCTGGAGAAGGTAAGACACGTTGACCACTAACCGTATGTAAATATTACTATGTAAATATATATTTTTGTATTGCCATTACAAAACGTAGATCATTTTAATATCTGTGATGTGCCTGGAAAAAGCAGAGATAAATTCCTTGCATGTGTAAGTGTGCTTGGCCATTAAAACGTTTATTTCCTAATCTAAGGCAGAGCAGAAGCTGCAGAACCAGAGGCGTCGCTGGCTGCAAGCGGAGAGCCTGCATTGCATGCTGCAGGAGATGATTCAGGACCACCATGTGATGAAGCACCGCACCACTCTGCCCCCTGACCAGAACATGGTATGGGACACACACACACACACACACACACACACACACACACACACACACACACACACACACACACACACACACACACACACACACACACACACACACACACACACAACCGTAGCGTGTAATACCATATTTCTGTTTTGCTTTTATAATATTGTTTAGTATGTGTGTTCTTAAATTTGTACGTTTTTTAATTCTTTGTCGACAAAAACAAATATTTAGTTTTTTATACTTTATATTTGTAATCCCATTTTAGAAATATTCTGTCAGGTACACAGGTCTGAGCTCTCACCTTAACATGTTAATGAGGTCTCTTCTGTTCCTGTCTGTGATGTTCTGTATCCGTGTCTGCTAGTTCTATGACACCATGGAGAGGTGTCTTCTAGTGGCTCAGTGTGTTCGTCAACTAGACCTCAGTACCGCCACAACCACCACCACCACCGCCCAAACAAGCTTGGACCAGCCCACTGTACTGGGGCTGGATCCTCAGCAGGTGCTAGAGGTCCTACCCACAGAGAGGGTGTGTTGTAATCTGATCATTTATATAGATTAATGCCGAGGTGCATTATGGGGGGATGAAGGGGCATTCTGTGGGGGATTGAATCACTCATGTTATCTGTAACTGGTCAAGCCATGCGGTTGCACATGCGTCTATCTATGTTGTTCCTTAATTAAACCTATGTAAAATATTACAAGACTTGGCTTCATCAAGCTTTGTGTATATGTGTGTTGGACTTCCTTTCTGCAGAATGTGCAAAGAATGAAGCAGAGTTTGCCTAAGGAACTTGAGAGACATCTAAAGACAAAGTGCTTCAGTCTGCTGTCCTACTACCAGCCTGACTGGGGTACATTCACACCACAACAGCCATGTCTACTATAAACAAAAGCCTGTGTCTTTCTTTATTGGTTTTTAGTCATCAAGCAGACACTGTTATCAAAAGCGACTTGCAGTTATGTCATATATAAGCAGGTAGGGGTTAGGGAATCTTGCCCAAGGATGCCTACAGACCAGACTTAAGGGTTCGAACCGGGAATCCTTTCAGCTAACCCTAGACTATCCACCACCCATCCCATATCTTTCCTGCTCCTTTTTAGTTAATGGTGGACACAATAGCCTTTTGATGATATCCCATGGAGGTGTCATGGCCGCTGTCTCTCTTCATCACCAGAAAGCGAGAGTGACGGTCTGAAGAACATCAAGCTGGCCCACCTGTCGGGCCAGCTGGACGGAGAGAAGAAGCGGGCAGAGAGCCTGAAGGAGGTTTGCCGGGAGAACGCCGTTCTGCTTCAGCGACAGACCCAGCTCTACCTCACTGTGGGTTTGTTTGTATTTTGTTGTATTTTGTATTAGAGTTTTTATAGTTTGTATGTTTTTAGTAATTTAGTATATCATTTTTTTTTAACTTATTTAAACGGCACTTTAATCTAACCCCAATAACAGCACAACCTATGGTGAAACAGGGGTTAGTGCAGTTGCTAATTTTCATTGGTGAAATGGTTAACTGAAAACTATTCCACCAACCAAAACAAACAACAAATGACTACTAATACTGCGAAACCTATCTTGCTTGTTCTTGTTTTAATAGCATTATGAGTCATTTCGACTGGATACTCATTTATATTTGATTTAGCTTTTTAGATAATTTATTTTAATCTCTCCTTGTGAAAGATCATTTTTATAACCTTCCTAATCTTCCCGAATGGCTTGCTTCACCAGGAGCTGACCAAGTGCATCCAGCTCCTCCAGTCGGTCATCCTGGACCACAGACTGAGGATCCAGACTCAACTGGACCGCAAGAAGCTGGACTACTTGGAGGCCAAGTGTGAACTGGTGATGCAGAAAATCAGGTAAACTAGCTTATTTTCAGTGTCAGATGTATATCTCTTAAGTACCCTAATATTAGGCTTTCAGAAAAATAGCCTTTTAAAATTGAAGTTAATGATACCTAATTTGGGATACTATGGTTCTCAATCGTGTTATTGGTTCTAGTCTAGCTGGTGAGATGGTGGTTGGGTGGAGTAACTATCTTGTAGTCATGCACTCTGAAGACGAACACTTTCTCTCTCTTACAGGATGGAGTCAGTGGAGATTGGGCTGGACACCTACACAGCCGACACCATAGCGGCACACAAAAAAATAAGGCAAGTCACTAGTATTACTATACTATCATTTTTCATGTAGTCCCATCACTAAACCGTAATCATCGTTAACAACAGTTACCACTGAAACGGTAAAGGTTTAGGAAGGGACGTGACTCTAGCCTGTTCCAATGTCATTTCCCTCCCCCTTGCCCCCCTCACCACGGCAGGGATCTCCTGGAGTTGGAGCTGAAGGACTGTCAGCTGGAGAAGCAGTCTGTTGAGTCCAAGCTGGCTTCGTTTGAGATGCTGGGGACGGAATTTGAGGCGCTGGCTAATGAGTACGCTAGGCTGAAGGGGGAGATCAATGTCAAGAACTGGGCGCTGAAGGAATTTTCATGAACACGCTCAATAGAGATTACACAAAGCTGACGTCTTATTTTTTTCATGTCTCTTTAAATCAATATTGTCTTTTGTACATAGCGTGTCTTTTCGTCAAATAAAAGGTCAGACAAATAGTTGTGTTGTCAACCACGTCCAATATTTTGTTGTATATCGAAGTCTGTTTCAACAGCTTGCTATCTATCTATGAAACTAAAACTAAACTAAAAACTAAAAGAAAAGCAATCGCAAAAGAAACGAAAACTGAGCTTGTACAAATAACGACAACTAAACTGAAACCGAAATACAGGACTTTAATGTAATGTTATAGATAAACGATTAAAACTGAAGGTAAATAAACCTCATTTAATTTATTTCTTTGTATTCATAAAGTATGATATTGTTCTTGTCGTTCTGAGTACACTGGTGGGGATTTCCTTTTAAGATAAAGGTGACAATAAAACTGAAACTAAACTGTAAATACAAGCAAAATAAAAAAGTGGAGGATGCGGGCATCGATCCCGCTACCTCTCGCATGCTAAGCGAGCGCTCTACCATTTGAGCTAATCCCCCGTCCGTAGCATATGTCGTTTTATGCTTATATACATTTATAGGAAAGCATTTGAACTCACACTCATATAAAGATCTTTTTTTTTATTTGTATATATATACACTTTTATTTTGGTTACCTACTGCAGACATTCAACAGTCAAATTAGATCAATTCCAGGCCATTTTGTTTGCGTTCAACGGTGGATGGGTTACCGTCGGTTACCGGTAGGTGGTAGCATTTCTTTAGCCCTACATTTAATGACATCGTTTTGTGGCAGTCTCCTTGCGCTGCATTTCTCTATCTGGGATGTGATGTGAATTTCTTTATTTATTATCTTAGTTCATATTAAGATGAACCCCAGGTAACTGCCATCGTGCCAAGTTTTTATCTAACCATGTTTCTCGTCTAAACAAGTACAATATCTGGTCTCCCGTTTAAAATGCGAGATAACAATACCACATGATTAGAGTGGAAACAGCAGGCATCCATCTGCCATAACATCCCACTCAAATATTTAGCCTATATCCCATTAGTTCAATACATGTTATATGCTACTCTGTACTGTAAAAAACACTAAATATAATGTTAGTCATTGGTTTAATTTGTTAATAATGTAATCAATATAACTCGCAATCCCCTCCCGTTCCACAAAAGGGCGTCATATGACAACATGACCATCTACCTGTCTTCAGTAAACGTATGCCATATGCTACATTCAGGTAAAACGTAGCTATACATATCTTAAACGCTTAGCCATTTTAAACCTAGCACGAACCTTCTTTAAATAAATGAAAACGTCTGTGAAAAGAGTCGTGTGTACAAATACCTAGGCCTCAAACCTTATAGGAGAACGCTATTATAGCGTTGGATGGGGGGGCGTGGTTCGCGCAAATGATGCTGGGGGCTCGTGCCTCTCCGATCATCTCACAGAAGCAGATGCTCAGCCCCGCCTTAAATAAGAGAACCACTGACTGTGACGGCTACCGGTTCAACTCCTCCTCCTCTTCCTCTTCCACCACCTCCTCCACCACCTACTCCACCAACCTCCACCACCAGCACAACTCCGCATCTGGCAGGAGGATAGCCCGCATCTGGCTGTCACTGTAGCTCTCGTGCACCGCGGCATGTCCCTACTCACCACACTGGACACAGGAATAGGTTTTTGGTTGTTTCAAGACAAGGCTGTACGAAAATGTCCGAAGTACGGAAATTCACCAAGCGGCTTAGCAAGCCCGGCACGGCGGCGGAGGTCCGACAGAGTGTGTCGGAGGCAGTGAGGACGTCCGTGATCGTGGTGAGTAGTACAGGGACTAAATTGTTGGTAATAATGTGGGCTAGCTCATCTATGCAGACCACCATTTAGCTAGACGCGTGGCAGACCTCACAATGGACGGTTATTATGGATACCCACGTTTTTCAATTAAAGCCTGTTTTTTTGTTTTACCATGATCCATTGTTTTAAGAGAGGGTTGCGGTCGTTGAGTTAACTTCCTCCCGGTTCTTTTCAAAGTGTGCCTCCGTTAACGTTTTCCACCGTTATGCCCCAATGCGCCACCGCAAGCGGACAACAATGATTCAATGTTGCCATACAATGTGTGTTATACACATCACTCCTGTTCATTATGAAGCATACGTGTGTTTATTACGTGTTGGGAAATTGTATCCTTAGTGACAAAGCTCTTCGACATAAGTGTGTGTTCTGCGGTGTGACATTGTCTACAAGGCACACATGGTGTTTCCAGTGCGTGTTCTCCTTTTGTGTGTGCTTGTGGAAAAAAGAGAGCAGTAGACATGCCAACCGGACAGCTGCACCGCGGATTCTGACATTGACTTGCTGGAGCTTTCTGCTGGATTTGGCGTGCTTGGAAATGCGTGGAAAATCAATGCTGCATATTAATGCTGCATATTGATTTAGACTTTCCTTTGTAACACTGTTTTTTTTTTTTGTTCCCTATTATTAACCACGGTAGGACCTTGTAGTGGTTTTAATAGACTGATAATAGGGGAATTTGTCTCGGCTGCTTTCGTTAATACGCATTTAGAGCGGAAATGCCTATTAAGCAATTGTGGGCTTCGAAATGGTCACGTGCAGGAGCGTATTCTCCTTGATGGTGCCAACGTGTACAGGCATGACGTTTTGCTGCTACTTCCGGTGATGTCATGACCACTGGCATCACAGGATTGACTGTTCTTCATCATCATCTTCTCCTTTGTTATAACTAATGCCTATGGCATCCAAAGTAATACTCATCTCATTGTCAATTCTGCACAGTTGCCCCACATAACTTAGTTCAACCGATTAACTAGGAACAACAATGGTGGAACTTTTCAAATAATTGTAGCAGAATGTTCTGCCTTAGCAAGTCATCCTTTGCCTAAGTCTTATGATCATCACATTGCATAATGGGTTGCGGAAGGAGTTACTAGCATCACAATCTTGTGATATTCACGTGTGTGTGTGTGTGTGTGTGTGTGTGTGTGTGTGTGTGTGTGTGTGTGTGTGTGTGTGTGTGTGTGTGTGTGTGTTGGTGTGTGTCTATCTGCATGTGCGTGGTCTTTTGGCCACTAATCCCCAGGGTAAGGGTTGGCATGGTAACAGAGAACAAGCCCTGTGTGTTGTAGAGTTTGCGAACCCTGTGTCTCTCTCACATGGGGATTTCCTCAGGCATGTAGCGGCCATGCATCCTTATATGAATGTCAATTTAGGTTTTTAGTATCTGGATGTCCCCGGTATGAATGTAACGTTTGTTTTTGTGTGAATGAAGCATCAATCTTACATTTTGGATCCTCACTCTGTTGTTATTGTGTACACATGTTATTGGTACACATGTTAGTTCAAGTTTTATGTTAAACTTTGGGTCCTCGGTTGTCTTGTCTTTATCTATGTCTCGCCACTGCTTATCTAATGTTGGTTGTTCAGTCCAATTTCAGAGAGTCTGAGTTTATGTGAAATTCTTACAAGATGATTTTGACTGAAGAGGATAAAATATGTCATAGTCTGGCAGATCACTGTGCAGGGATAACTTTTGGTCTTCATCCGCAAAGGCAAAATGACAGCTTTGATTGCTAATCTAATTGGCCAGCTGGAGGCAAGGTGATTTCAACAAGTGCCCATGGTTACAGAAGTTGCAAAGACTCAAGCACTTTGTGGGGTTAGAATGAGGACACTGGATGGGTGTGCATCTTTGTGCCTCTATGTGTGCATCTTCTTCATCCGACTGTGTGCGTGTGTGTGTGTGTCTGTGCATGTGTGTGTGTGTGTTTTTAAACTTGTGTTTGACATCTCGATGTGGCTGTGTCGCAGTCAGGGGTCCTATGTGTGGCTCTCATTCCACTCCGCGTCGTGGGAACAAGCACAGTACACACACATCTGGGAAAGACATCAACCTTCTAGCATGCCCCTCCCTCCCTTCCTCCATCCCTCCCCCCCCTCCAGCCAGAAGCACATTGCAAAGTCAGGATGAGGTTATGATGGAGTTATGGTGAGGTTACGATCAGCAGTGAAGGTTATTGTAGGGGGAGGGGCTTGGAGGAGGAAGTGGGTTATTGAAAGATGTTGCCATGCAAGTGAGAAGTTTCTGTCTTGCAATGATATAGCATCACTTTAGAGAGACAGGCCATGGCCTCCATGTCATTTCCTCTCTGTTTCTCTCTCCGTCTCTCTCTTGCTCTCTCTATCTGTGTCTCTCTCTGTATCTCTCTCTCATTTCAGTTCAATTGAAAGAGTTTTATTTTAATGGGAAACATTTATATTACCAAAGCCAGGATACCCAGGATACAAAGAAACAAACATAACAAGTGTAACTTTATGTCCCTCTTTCTCTCTCTCTTTGTCTATCTCTCCCAATCTCTTATCGGTCTTGGGTTGCACAGCCTTTTCGCTTGTGACAGTATTCGATTCCATTTCCTGCATAACCGGAACTCACAGGACAGCCTTACTCTATACTTCTCTTTTCTCTATATACTTTTCTTTCTCTCTCTGTGTCTCTGTCTCTCTCTCTCTTTCCCTCTCTCTCTCTCTCTCTCTCTCTCTCTCTCTCTCTCTCTCTCTCTCTCTCTCTCTCTCTCTCTCTCTCTCTCTCTCTCTCTCTCTCTCTCTCTCTCTCTCACTCACTCTACCTCTATCTCTCTCATGCTGCTCTGTTGCTGCCTGTATGTGACGTTTGAATGTTGAAAACATCAGTCATGAATGTGGTTGTCCTGTCGAGCTCAACTGTTGAAGCACAGTATTAACACTGCCAGGGTTAGGAGTTCAATTCCCACTGGGCCCACCCATGCTAAGAATGTATGTGTGTGTGTGTGTGTGTGTGTGTGTGTGTGTGTGTGTGTGTGTGTGTGTGTGTGTGTGTGTATGAATGAATGTATGTATGTATGTATGTATGTATGGGGGGAATATGCTGTAATGCTGTTAGGGTATTTGACCCCCAGCCATCAATATTCTGGCTTCGATCCTCCATGTTCACAGACTACCTGTAAGCGTCCTTGAGCAAGATGTTGTCCACCCCTACTTTCTCCTTAATGACATTTATCTGAGGCTATAGATCAAAGCTTGCATAAAATATAATATAATGTTTCAATGCTGTCACTGACTCTGAATTAGCATGGACTGCTAACTGGCTAGCCATTTGGTACAGGTCTCTGGATAGGCCTTTGGTCACTAGAGATGCAGTGAATATATTGTCACTCCCAATACCATTCTGCATATGGTGTCAATACACAGATATAGTAGAGGACCTAAGGTGAGGTGTTTGTTTTAGCTGTTAGGCGTGACAACAGAAAACAGCGGTAAGAGTAAGGGAAAAGGATTAACACACATAAACATGCAATGAAAAAGGGTGTGTGCGTTTGCGTGAGGGGCTGAGGGGTCTCTCTCTCTGTGTATCGTGTATCTCTATCACACACACAGATTAAAAGCCTTTTGAATCGTTTTTGTTTTGGGTTTTAGCGTTTGCTGCAGGCAGGGGTTAGGCCCATCTTGCTTGAGAATAACTACTGCTGTGCCTACCTGTAGTCATTGGCAATCAAACCTAGTGCCTTTTGACATAAGGGATTGAACCTAGTACCTTTTGACATAGGGGATCGAACCTAGTACCTTTTGGCTGAGAGTCATACACCTGATCCCTTCCATTACCCTGCCCATGAAGAGTGATGCAGTGTACCAAGGGTGTGGGGTTGTGTGTTTTGCTGAGAGTGTATTTTGCTGAGGCCAGCAGATCAGCTGTACCCACAAGGTGGTCCCCACAATGCATGATTTTTCCAGGCCCCACCAGTGTGCCCAATGTTGTCGAGGCTTACACACTTACAGGATTAAGCTGTGCTACGCCAGCTTCCTAGCTTATCTCCTGCCAGAAGTCATCGCAACTTTCTTAAGAATTTGTTATTGCCTTCCCCCGAAACACACACACACACACACACACACACACACACACACACACACACACACACACACACACACACACACACACACACACACACACACACACACACACACACACACACACACACACACACACACACACACACACACACACACACACACACACACACACACACGTGTACTACATACAGACCCACTCACAGCTGGTTCAGCCAACATAAAATGTGATGATGTTTTGACCTAGTTGCGCTGTGCCTGCTTGGTTTCAGACTCAATGGCTTTCCCCTGGCCCATATTGAAACGACCTGAAGAACAAAATGGGGACTTGGCAGTTACAGTCAACGCAAAATGTCACGTTATCCTTCGCTGGTATTTTGATTGGTGAATATTAATAACGTGTTTGTATTGTGAGCTGCCAGATATTAGACATAGCTAAATATGGTATTAAGATGCAGAACTAGAATTAACCTACGATCGTTAGGTTTTATATATATATAATGTTTTTGTTTATTTGGAAGTTTCGGACACTCCACCAACACAACTACTCTCATAAGAATGAATGCACTCATAGCATTGTAAGACGCTTGGATCACAGCATCGGCCAAATTTAATTATTATAGTATTATTAACTACACACAGTCTCTACCGCCATTGGTTCGTCCAAAATGATTTGATCAGCTCCTGTCATGATTGTTCCATTTAGCTGAAATTCTCTCTCTTCCGCTTCTCTTCCTTCTCTTGGTCTCTCTATCTTTCTCTATCTTCCGCCTTGAAACTTTTTTTATCCTGTTTCGTTTTGTTACAAGTGAGCTTGTGTGACAGAGAGAACCGTGTTTAAACTCTTTCAAAGGGCAGGGACCAATTTACAAACCATAGAGAGACCTGGAAGCACTTCTCATTGATATGAAAACTGCAATGCAGCTCAACTCAGTGTGTGTGAATACACAGTAATTAGTGCTGAAATCAAAGGCAGCTCAGCTGGATTTCATAAGGGCTTGGATAATGCACTACTTGTAGCCCAGTCAGCCCTTGTTTGGCTGTACAGTTAACATTTGAGTAATAGACCCTTTTCACAGAGGCGTCATCATAGGACAATCACAGGTGTCGCTCATAACACTAATTATGGGTCTGCTACTTTTATGCAAAGACATATATACAGAGATGCCGCATTGGCCTTTGGATCGTACGTCAACTCTGGTGCCATATTGGAGAGGCTAAGACTGGCCTGTAAACAAATACAGATGTTTACATTTCTCAACCGATTTCGATATTTGGAGTGTGTTTATTTGGAGTTCAAAAAAGTATTGTCTCCAGTTACTTAGAATCTCAATAGTTATGCTGTAATCGCTGCTAGACGCTCAAGAGAGGAGTGTGTATCAAAGCTTACATGAACTGTTACTTACATGGTGGAAAATAATTAATAGTCAAAAGGAACTGTGAAAACCGACGTCGGTCAAGCATGGATTTGGCTCTTTTTCCTTGGTTAATCCTTGTTAAGACATCCCTATATAATATAATTCAATTAATGGAATTAAAATATTATTTACCGGTAATTATTCTTAAACATTATTAACAATTATATAACATAATAACAATTAATATTAATTATAAATATTTAATATTAAAGGAATCACTGAAATCGGTTGAGAAATGTAAACATTATAGTCATTTTTGTCCAGAACAAACGCAGCTCCCCCGTTTACTTGTATTTGTTTACAGCCCAGTCTTGGCCTTTCTAACATGGCGCCAGAGTTGACGTACGATCCAAAGGTATCTAATTATGTCTATGCTTTATGTACCAGAGTACGTGTGATGCCTCTTTAAAAAGGCTCTATTTAGCTTAGCTAAACTAATCCGATTGGCAATGTCCCATGGGAGTTGTAGTTTGTAAGTAATTTTTAAAGGGTGATTTAAGTCTCAAGTGAACTGGATCAGGTTTCCGGACAGCAAGTGGGATGTGTAAAACCTGTACAATAAATTTGGAGTCGTGTTACTTTATTACATTTCCTGCAATAAAGACTGCCCCTCCCATAAGTTTCAAAGAGTCAATTTGACTCTGGTCATGCATGGTTCATTTGAAAAGAAGAAGTCAGTGACAAAGTGGTGGTTGGAAAATAAAAGCAGTCCTGTTAGGCATGCTAGTGGTAGTGGCGACGTGTTGTGGCTTTTCTGAGTGTCTTAGCCATAAATTGCTCTGTAGTATTTCATGGGAAATTGTAATCTAAGGATAATCTGGAACAGTTGAAATCTGTAAACATTGTTATCTTCAGTTTACTATTTACTATTAAGTCCTTTAGCAAGATGATTTTATCCAAAACGACTTACAGTTTATTGTCATTCTTGTTAATGAGCAGGTTGGATCTTGGCTACAGGTAGAACAGGTAGAACATTTGAACCCAGAACCTTTCTGCTCCACTATCCTTCCCCAGGATAGTGTAGTAATGACGTAAAAAACGAATAGTTATTGTAATATGCAAAAAATTACTTTGTCATTCTCCTCAAAGATATAATGTCCCGTTTTACCAAACCATGAAACAAAGCTATGCATAAAGTATGACACCCCCCCCCCCTCCCCTCATGCATATAGAAAACAACACAGCAGCCTGTTGATCAATCTCTCCTCCCCTCCATCCTATGCAGGAGAAGCCAAAGATCATCGAGCCTCTGGACTATGAGGCGGTGGTCTTCCAGAGGAAGGCCCAGATCCACAGTGACCCCCACAGAGACCTGCTGCTCTGCCCCGTCGACGATGTCTCGGTACACTACCACCCCACCCACCCCCCAACCCCCATCCCTCACACACCTCCACACCCCTCAGCCACCCCCCGCCTTCTCCCACCACCTGTCGCACCCCTCACACCTCACTCCCCTACACCCCTACTTGTGGGGGGTTTCATTGTTGTGTGTGTATCAAAGAAAGGGGGATCATGAAATCGTAATAATAACAAGCGTCGTCATGAAACGCCAACAAGAATCACTGTACAGTATTGAGGAAGGAAAGAGCCATTCAATTTATAAGTCAGGATTTGAATACATAACAGATAACATAAAAAATATATATATCACTGAAACGATATGTTGACCCACACAACCTTGCTTTAGCTTGGGACAGAATTAAGTTGTTTGATTCCAAGTTCGCCATTGTGCGTCCAGAAACAGTAGTTACAGTAGCCTAGCTCCTGTTCATGTGAGGGGAGTACACTTTCAATTACTTTCGAAAGATTGGCGATGTGTTCTGAATAGCCGTTTATTCAAAACGAATGCAGTAAAATCACAACAAGATGGTGGTTTCTCTACAAACACAATTCATCACTATTTCTGGCGCTGGGATTATTAGGCTACCTGGGATGCGCCGCTGACAGGTTACCCTCCGCGTAGACTACCCAGCCACAAGCAGCTGATAATATAATTGCGCTGGTTGCGCATCACAGGTCGCCTAATAATCTCAGCACAGAAAATGTATTAATTAACTGTGTGTTTGTAGATAAACTACAATCTTGTTGGGTTGCCACCAGCACTCATTTTGCATAAGTGACTATTCGAAATCTTTGCAAAGTAATTAGAAGTGTATTCCCCTCACATGAACAGGAGCAAGGCTACTGTAACTCTGCATGTCAATGGAAGAGGCTAACGGAAAGCAAATGCTAACCTAGCGAACGCCCCTTCTGTACGTAAGATGATGAATTTGAAATCAAACATCTCGTCTGAATCTGTGTAAGACAGGGAAACCACAATTCACAGATATCTTGGCCTATCCCTTTAAGGCAACAGTTACCAAGTCAATAAATAAATACAAATCTAGCGTGGCTTTTCCCTACTCCTACTTCTTTATTGAAGTGTACAACGCTGGTACGACATTGGGTCTTCTGCTTTGCTGCAGCACACAGCCCAGACAGGTTTCGTCCAGCAGGTTTTTAGATTTACGGTCTACCATCCATACATGGGTTCTGACTACTAAGAACATAAGGATGGAGGAGGGGGTTCTGAGGATTCCACTCTCTATGGAACGTTTCCCATCGTAATCCCCGTATCAACCCACCCACCCCCCCAATGCCAGATGCCAGACAGGCATCAACAATGCTGCCAACTTACAAGGGCCCCTGTATTTAATACTGTTCAGTCCAACGCATGTGGTTAGGTATCGAGGCAAGCCATGCCATGCTCGCTCTCTCTCTTTACCTCTCGTTCTATCTCTGTCTCTCTCTTCCTTCTTCCTTGTCTCTCGCTCTGTCACCAGGAGAATGTGCTGGCAGTCATTGTTTCCTCTTGAGTCAGCGCGTGTTAGGGCCTCTTCTCAGGGCCTCTTCTCTCCCTCTCTTACTTTCACTCTCTCTGTCTGTCTCTGTCTCTCTCTCTGTGTCTCCTATGACTGTCTCTGTCTCTGTGTCTCTATGTCTGTTGTTCTGTCTGTCTCTGTGTCTCTATGTCTGTTGCTCTGTCTGTCTCTGTGTCTCTATGTCCATCTATCTCTGTCTGTCTATCGTCTGTATGTCTGTCTTTCTGTTTGTCTGCATGTTTGTCTGTCTGCCTGTCTTTCTGCCTGCCTGTCGATCTGCCAGTCTGCCTCTCTATGTTTGTCTGCCTCTGTCTGTGTTTCTTTGCATGTCTGCCTGTGTGTGTGTGTGGCTATCTGCCTGTGTGTCTGTGTCGTATTGTCTCTCTCTGTCTCTGTCTCTCTCTCTCGCTCTCTCTCCAGCTCTTTCTCTTCACATGGAGAAAGGGTGATATATCATTACCAGTATACCAATAGATTGTTTGGAATTTGTATAAACAAGTTCTCATGCTAAAGCAGGATCAACTGTTTATTCACATGTGTTTGTTAATGTGTGTGTGTTTGTGCGCTTGTGTTTGTGCGTGTGATTCTGCATGTGTGATTCTGTGTGTGGGTGTGTGTGTGTGATTCTGCATGTGTGATTCTGTATGTGTGTGTGTGTGTGATTCTGTATGTGTGTGTGTGTATGATTCCGTGTGCACATGGTCTGAATGTCAGGAGTCCCAGTTGTCTCGCCAGAGGAGGACAGTGGTTCCCACGGTACCCCAGAATGCAGAGCGGGAAGCCAGGAGCCTGTTTGCCAAAGAGGTACCCCAACATTGCATTGGTTTTCAACTCACGGGTCAGGAGCCATTAGTGGGTTACGGGACCAACTGGGTCACTTTGCGTACAAGCCTTGTTTGTTTATCTTGATCATTAGTCTGTTTAGAAACCTTATTTTACTGCACAAAATAAAGTTGGTGATTCCTAGGAAAAGTACCTCCACAGGTGGTCACAGCTAGCATGACATCGCCAGACCAATTAGCAAATGCGCATCAACCTCTCAGTTCATTTTTGATTTCCAAGGGGCGCTATCAATGGGCACCAAAAAAAAAGAAGAAGCTTCTGGACGCAATTGGATAGATCTACAACCAATCAGAGCAACGACTCGTGTGACACCTCAGCGGTAGCCATCTTGTTCGTTTCTGAAAATGCCTCAACGACGCTCCCATAGGGCGCTCCTCCTCTTCATCGTATCAAACCCGCCCCATATAAGATAGACGATTGTGATTGGCCAGATCTGCTGGAAATCTGTCTGAATGGAAGGGGGGCCAGATATGCTAGAGCAAATAAAACATGAGCACGCAGATTCGTCTGGTTCCCAGGTTTTGTCATAGCATGAATAAAAGTTATCGAACGCTCTTTGTTGGCACAAGAAACATAGTTGAAAACAATGCTTTACGATGCTGTTTGCCTGGCTGAAATTATATTGAACATACACAAACAGTTATAGAGGAAAATAAAGAGACTAAATGACGCGAGAAATCTCGCATGTTGGCTTTAATTATGTTCTGGTACAGTATGACTCTAGTCAACACCAGCCAGACCCTAAATCTTTTCATGAGATTTGTCAAGTTCAACTTTGATCCAGTTGCCATAGCATTCTGAAGTCTAATAGAACTCCTGATGTCGGTTGAGCAAAGAGATGCTCCTTTCACAGTTGAAGCTCTGACTTTAATTTGACTTGCTCAACAGTTCCTTGTGTTTGGACCAATGAGATGTGATGATTTATATCTCATTGAAGGAAAAGTTCATAAAGCAAATGAGCAAATGCTTTTTCTAGTGTTTAAATCATGTGGTTATGGCTATTACTGTGAACAGATAGTAGTGAGAGATCCGTCTGCGGTGAAGGCCAAAGCATTGCACTCAGCTGTTTTTTTTTTAATGGCCCCCAACCCTAATCCCAGTTGGTGTGTGTGTGTGTGTGTGTGTGTGTGTGTGTGTGTGTATGTGTGTGTGTTTGTGTGTGTTTGGCAGTGCATCAAGATGTACAACACCGACTGGCACGTCATTAACTACAAATACGAAGCCTACTCCGGAGATTTCCGTATGCTGCCAAGGTAAGTGACATAGGGATTTAGGGAATTGGATTTAGGGGACTTGTCTGCCATTTTAATGGCTGGAGTGTGTTGTTGACTTTAATGTTCTGTGTTGGATTGGCAACGCAATCGCGTTTGGCATGTAGGATTTGGTAGAATATCTGGTCACATGATGTGATGTAACAGGAAATAAGAATCTCATTGGATTTTTATATTCAGCTAATGTTTTTCTTGATTAACAATACAGGAAACGGACGGTGTATATAACAGTACAGGATCAGGGTCCCAACCAAGGGTTTGATGTGCCCAACCTCTACCTGCTTCTTAATGACATCTGAATTCACCCGAAGTCGCTTTGGCTAATCTTACTAACCAACTATGTACAGGGTTGACCATATTGTCGGCCACAATATGAAAATGCTAATGAGAGCTGGACAAGTACAGTACTGTCTGTGTCTGTGGTGGAGGGGGGTTTAGTTTGTGTTTGCATGTGGGAGGGTGTTTATGTCAATGTCTATTTTCCCCACAGCAAAGGCCTGAAGTCTGACAAGCTGCCCTCCCACGTGTTTGAGATCGATGAAGACGCCAAAGATGAGGTGAGTCAGTCACAGCAGCAGTCTTCCAGCGAATACTGCCAAACGCAAAATAAGGGACTTAAAACGTTGAACTTAGACTACAACTTGAACTTCAAAGTTTGTCTCGATTTTCAGTGCCAAATGTCAACTTATTGTCTAAAA
The DNA here is from genome assembly GCA_026745465.1 of Lota lota. NCBI lineage: Eukaryota > Metazoa > Chordata > Actinopteri > Gadiformes > Lotidae > Lota > Lota lota. The sequence goes on from JACYXH010000019.1 coordinate 1,975,926, forward strand.
GACAAGAAAACATTATACGATACGATTATCCTCAAGCATTTAACTGACATGACTGACTCTTGATTCTTACTAAAATAACTGATGGTCAGTTCAGGGCTGTAGTCCGTGCACCGTGTACTGTGGTCTGTGCACAATAGTCCGTGCACTGTAGTCCATGCACAGTAGTCTGTGCAATGTCGTCTGTGCACGACCATCCAGCATGTCTGAGTGTGCTGGGCAGTGAAACCAGAAGCCTTATAAGGGGGCCTATAAATAACACCCATCGACCCTCCCTCCCTCCCTCCCTCCCTCCCTCCCTCCCTCCCTCCCTCCCTCCCTCCCTCCCTCCCTCCCTCCCTCCCTCCCTCCCTCCCTCCCTCCCTCCCTCCCCTCCATCCAGATGGGGATAAACTTAGCGAGTGCCTCAGGCAGTAATTGAAGGGACGTAAGTGTCTTCCATCCGGGTATGAAGCTCACGAGCAGGAAAGGGCCCCTGCCTAATGTTACCCTGTTCACGTCCCACGGGCACACGCAGTGAGTCAGTCACAGCAGCAGTCTTCCAGCGAATACTGCCAAACGCAAGTTCACAAAAATAAGTTAAAGATCGGGACTTAAAACATTGAACTTAGACTACAACTTGAACTTGAAAGTTTGTCTCGATTCTCAGTGCCAAATGTCAACTTATTGTCTAAAAGACAAGAAAACATTATACGATACGATTATCCTCAAGCATTTAGGGTCAGTTAAATGCAACACATGCCCCCCCCCCCCCCTTCCCCCCGGGCTGTGCACGGGCACGTGCATTTGACACATGCGCACGAGACGAGGGTATTGATCGCCGTGCACTCTGTCGCTTAACATCTGAGAGTGGACGATTTAGACGGGATCCATTTCCGAGTTTGTATTTAGTAACACATGCATCGTGCATGCTATGAGTAAGGATGGCAATCACTATTCAATCAATCAATCAATCAATCAATCAATCAATCAATCAATCAATCGATCGATAAGGGTCCATACATGAGGGGCTTTGAAAACAAGGGGCTGAGGCATGGACCCCCTTTGGACGATGGACGGACGGTTGGGTGGGTAGGAGTGGGCGGGGATGTAGAGCAAAGCTTTTAGTGGTCACTTTGCCTCTGGTGGACCAAGGAGAGAGATAGAGGACAGGATAAGAGACAGAGAGAAAGGGAGAGAGAGAGGACAGAGAGATAGAGGACAGGATAAGAGACAGAGAGAAAGGGAGAGAGAGAGGACAGAGAGATAGAGGACAGGATAAGAGACAGAGAAAGGGAGAGAGAGAGGACAGAGAGATGGAGGGCAGGATAAGAGACAGAGAGAAAGGGAGAGAGAGAGGACAGAGAGATGGAGGGCAGGATAAGAGACAGAGAAGGGGAGAGAGAGAGAGGACAGAGAGATGGAGGGCAGGATAAGAGACAGAGAAAGGGAGAGAGAGAGAGGACAGAGAGATAGAGGACAGGATAAGAGACAGAGAGAAAGGGAGAGAGAGAGGACAGAGAGATAGAGGACAGGATAAGAGACAGAGAAAGG